>JAKSZP010006570.1:0-494685 GCA_022478985.1 Massospora cicadina | reverse complement strand
TGGAAGGCCCTTGAGGCCCACGCGGTCCCTTGGGTCTGCTGGCCCTTGACGTCCTTTGGGACCTTCTGGCCCCCTTAGGCCCTTCCAGCCCAGCAGCTGCGAGGGAGTAGTCACAAGAGGCCAGCTCTCGGTAGCGCTGCTGTAGGGATTGTAGCAATTCTTCAGCTTGCTTTAATCGCTGGGTCCATGTCACTTTAAACCGCTGAGCGTTTTGGCAAAACTGCTCCTCGAGGTAGCTGGAGATGCCGCTATCTAATACCACCAGTTGATGTCGCGGATCTCATTGATTAGTTGTCAGTTATTTAGTATAGCATTGTGATTGTCATGCACGAAGGAGGAGGCAGTGTTGTAGAAGTTAATAATATATGAATGTAAATTTTGGGTGAGCCCTAGGTGCCGAGAGACCTCCTGATGATGTAATCCTACTAACTGGAGGAGGTGATGAGTTGTGGGATGGACATAATTATGAAGGTAGTGATCAGGCCCCAAGGTAAGCTCCCCAGCAGGTAATACAGCTGAGGAGTAGAGGTCCCGCATTGTGGATGGCACGTCAGAGGCACGGGAGAGACTGGAGTGGGTGCCCTCAGTGTAGATGTCAAGGAATAGTTGTTGGATAACATTGTGGGTGTGTTCAGACTGAAGTTGATATTGGCTCCCATCTAGGGAGGGCAGCGAGAATTGGAAAGCGGCGCGGAACTCTAGCCTTTCCAGCTGCGAGGGTGGCATTGCATATCATGAAGTACTAACCCATTGAGAAACGCTCCTAAATTGACCAGTCATTTGGTCATCAGGGCTGCTGTTGGTTTCCATTTTTATGATCAACGTTTTCACTTAGGTCAGCTTGGAGCCCCCTGTAGTGAGCACCACTTTTGTCAGCGCTACAGTTCTTTGGACTGGCGCTGGGGTTCGCGGTGGCTCAAAGCTGGAAGTCCAGAAAAGAGCACCAAAGAGGAAATGGGAAAATATGGGTTAGTTTGCTGAATATTTTATTAAGTCAAAATGCTTCGATATTTATAGGGTGCGTTGGGACTTGGTGCCTTCAGGATCTTTGGAGCCTCATCCAATCAGGATCTTTACTAACCTTCTGGAATGGCCTCCTCAGAGTGCGTCCTCAATGGATATTGCGCTCACCTGACTGAGAAGGTGGAAAGCCCGCTCCACGTGACTCAGGACTAGGTAATGATGATCTTGAAAAAGTTTTGTCTTGGCTGGGTTCATTGACCGATTCAGCACAGCCAGATTAAGAAGACAGAAATTTGAGACAATTTTTATCTCGAATCCTGACACACCAGCTGCCCCGCAGCCAGCAAATGTTTTGGCTTCGTCCTCATTTAGAGCTTCTCAACCTAAGATATTTGATAAGGCTTGGATTGAGTAGGCTGAGCATCACCAACATCAATGGTATGAGTCCAACCCTTCATATGTCCATAGTCAGTACCAGATTGGGAAAAGATGTCACTATAGGACTCCAGGAGAGAGTGAACTTTTTAAGTCTTTGGGGGTTGAATCCTCTGAAATTTAAACGTGGGGCAAAGCGCATATCAATTGATCCTTAGGTAGTCCCAGATCTGACATAGACACAATATAATGGACTTTTCAGATGTCTTCAATTGGAATCAACAGGGCTTTTCCCCACAACAGAAATTTATGGGTCGCTGGTAGGAAGGGTCTATCATACCTGGCAACACCCAGGGTTCCAAAGGACTTATTCCATTAATACTTGTTAATTTCAGGAGGCAGTCGCGGAGGAATTGCATAGTAACTTGATGTTTATCACCTTTTGTTCACCGCTTTGACTACTACCTCCTCTGACGCATACAATGGAAAGCCCTCTGCAGAATCCAAAGAGTCAGGAAGCTTTTTTGTGTTTCTGCATGACGTGGTATAAGTAAGAGTGAGAGCGGAGGAAGATACTCAACGATGCATGTGTGTTCCTTTTTCTTAAGCTCACAATTTGTAAAATCAGGGGAACTTCATAATCCAGAAGGGAGAGGAATCACTGTATTATAATAATAATTACGTCATACTCAATCATGACTTGAGTATAATGAGATATTGTATGCGTTATTAGGTAATGCCACAGCGGGGGCAGCCAGTAGGAGCTTCCCAATCTCTATGGATAGAGAAGAGTAGGCTCCAATAGCTCATGTTTTGTTGGCTCTGCAGTTCCAAACTCTTATGAATAGTCCAGGTCAGGCGCCAACTTAATTTTATTGATGGGCTTTGAAGAGACCATTTTCACTGGAGCACCCATATCAAGGATGGCTACAACTAGCACCTTATTGATGACAGCTTCTACTTTGTTTATTGTGCTACCAAAAGTAGGGGGGAGGGCGAGAACCTCCTTCAAATGGAGAGAGGAGGCAAGGCGTTGAGCCATCGCAGGGTATATATCCATAATATATTGAATGGTATAAACTTGTTTGGTTGATCAGATCACTGTACCAATAAGCTGGTCAGCATCACTGGCAGTATCAATTACTTCTGAACACCTCAAAAACTGTTATAGATAGGTTCATCATAGTAAATAGCCATATCTATTCTTTTAGGCCTCAACCTGTCCAATATCTACACTTCCATTGGGGCTCCCAAAACATAGTAGACTGCGTCTTCACCACCCCCTATCTAACTCGTCATCAGAGGGATAGCAAAGCTCCTCAATGAGCTTCTAAGAGGGGGCTGAGAGACCAACTTATTCTCCTCACAGGGGAGGGCCTTTTGGCGCTCATCTACCCTTTTGGCTTTTGCTGAAGCATTGTAGCTACACCATTTTTTTGGGCCACTTGATAGGAAGAATTCTTATAATACAGGGGTCAGAGGTGAGGCCGTTGTTATTATGGAGGATGGATCAGGGTGACGTGAGGGTAGAGCTTAGTGATAGACCCCTTATGAGAGAGTGCGGGGTGTTATGAGAACTCAACTGGGTTCATAGGGATGACTTGAGATGCAGTTGAGGAGAGAGAGCCCGACCTTATTTACCTGATGCCCTCTGGCCAACCTATAATGGAGGAGGGCAGTCTAGTTTGGGACGCCTCATGGGAACTGGCTTTGGAAGGGTAGTCAGTACTGGAGGGCTTAGTATGAATTCATGGGTAGGCGTAGCTTCATGGAGATCAGCAACCTCTAATATGCCTCTTTTATTTCCTGAGCATCCCGTAGGGAACGCTTCACTGAGACAATATATTAAGCTAAGGAAGGGTAAGATGCTAATCCATCCATAATGGCAGCAAATTTTATCATCCAAAGTTAGCACATTAAAAAAGCAGAGCTGGGCCGCACTGTAAAACTGGTCAATGAAGGTGGCAACTGATTCCCCCTCAAGTAGACTTATGCACATAAATGCCTGTTTTTTCCTACGCAAGCTCTATGTGAGTCCAAACTCCTCAATGAGCGCATTTTTACCTCTGTCCAAGCTTTAAGGGTGGCCATAAAAGGCACCATCACCTCTTGGGCAAATCGACTGAGGCAGGGGAGGATATGCTTTAGTTTTTGGAAATTGGTAGTCCCATCCATAACTGCCTCATAGACAAAGAGGAAATAAGTGATGCTACCCTCATCAGGGGTGAAATTATCTCTGAATGGGGGTTAGGAGATAATTGGGAAGCCTCATGAGAGGCTTGGCAAAAGCGCTGTTTGAGCGTTTTAAGCTGAGACAGTGCGCTGGCTAGCAGCTTGGATAAAGCATCTAGCCAGGATTTTTAAGAATCAGGGAAGTTGTGAAGGTTAAACACCACAACACCCAACATTTTTAATAATGATTTGTGGTGTAATACTCCCTTTAATGAGCACCTACTTGTTGGATTTTATACTGTTGTTGTGCTTGATGGTGCAGTTTGTACCTAATTTCCAACAATTATTTGTAGGAGTAGTTATTTCTCTACTGTGGGATAATATTTAGAGCTTTATATTTTAATTTTAATAAAATACTAAAACTTCAAATCAAAAATAAAAATACAAGATTGATTTTATAAAGTTTTATTAATACTAGTTGAGAAATAAAGAAAAGACCACTCTTTAGATATTAATGCTTAGTATTTAAACTTATCAAGGCTCAAATTGAATTGGGGCAAAATTTTTAGATAAGGCTAGAAATAGCCATATTTATGAATATTAAGTTTCAGTCTATCAGGGCCCTTGAGATACACCTCGCTTTGATGGAATGACCAATGGAGGGTAAATAGCAAGTAGGATAAATTTTAATGGCAAGGATTGAATAAATTCTACCAAACCACTGGCCAAGAAAATTTTTGCTTCTAATGTAACCCCCTCAATGCTATAAAAGGCGGTGATCATGAGGTAGGTGTTTGGATTAAGGTAGTGAGGGGAAGAGAGGACCATCAGAACAACTCCCCCAACTTTTCTGTAGGTTCAGCGTTACCCTGCTACTAGCCATAGGGCGATTGAGCTGAGGATTGGGGGCAATAGTGTTACCCCAATTTGTAAGGTTTCACCAAAAATTGACCAGGGGTTTTTGGCCATTAATTAATTTATTTCAAAACCTAATATACTCTTAGTACAATATTGGACTTGCAATTGTCTGACAGGATTAACACAAATTAGGGCCAACCTACTAGTTCAGAATAATATTTTATAATATATAAGAGAATTGGATTGTCCCAAATCATGTACTAATAGCATTTGATCCACTCAATACTATCCAGCTTTGGAAGCTATCTGATTAGGAAAGATGAAACCATTTTTCAAGACATTGGATCAAGACCTGGCGGATCACTTAAAGTTCATCAAGCCAATATGCTGAACAATATTTATATATGAAATTATAATTCCCATTCCCTTAGTAAGATTGTCTCATAGTGGATAAGCATATTTATTATATGCGGATCAGAAAGGATAATAAGACCACATTTAAAATCCTAACATGAGACATCGATGAATCCCCCCCCTTGGGTTGGGACCATCTAGTACTAAAAAAAAATCCTAACATGAGGTCAATTTTAATACTTCCTATTTTAGAAAAAAGATTTAATGAAGCTAGTATCATGTTGCGCTCCCAGGATTAAACTAATAATCAAAATCAGATTATCTAATACTTTCCCTTTGATTTGATTTACCACTTGATCTTCAATGGTAGTGTTGTGAGATTCATAAAAAGGTTGGAGAAACTTGGCATGAATGTAATTGATTATTTGTCCATTAATCAGGCCCTGAATAGTGTATGCTCAGCAGCAACATGGTCAAGTAAAGTTTATGGCCCATTCCATAAAGTAGCCGACATATGAATCCTATTGAATCCCTATGTATTGTAGTAAGCAACTTGTTTGTAGACCAAAAAACTTATTACATTAAAATAATGCCTAGTCCTTCTCCTTCTGTTGGATTTTTAAGGGTTAGGGATGCCTCATAGGATTCAGTCTGAATTATAATGAGGGATTCTTACATTCATTAGAAAGATTCTGACGGACAAATTTTATCTCATTGGTAATGATGGAATATAATAAGGGTGGTAACGCAAGCTGTCAACTGTATAAGAGCAGAAAGGGTGAATACCCTGTACTAATGTGGTAGCATGTATATAAATATAAACAGTCAAGTCCAAATATATGGCTTATTGTGATGGAGAATTGTTGGTGAACTTTGAAGAGTCTGTAATAATGTACAATTGGTGTGTTCCACCATTCTAGTGGTATTAAGATGATATGGGACATTAAGAACTCCTCGGATTCCGCTAGCTCATTTAACTTGGAAAAACTTTTGAGGTGAAATTGGTAGTATTGTCCGTGAGGACAACAAGAGTACAACCATGTCAGTATAGTATTTGTCCATAATAAGTTTTGCAGTGGGTATTACTTCCATATCCCAGAAAAGCTAAGCTTTGACCCACTTTTTGAGATGATCAATGGATACTATGATGTACTTGAAATTTAGGGGACTAGTTAAGAAAAAGTAAAGCTTTTATTTCTCGTTGCAATCATTAATTGCAACCAATTTTATTCAAGACTGGTAAGTTTGATAATCTATACAAGGAGTTGAGTGTGCATCCAATGGCTGGTAAGGGTTGGGCAAGCGTGGTGAAGGGCACAGGGTCAGATTTTGCACCATTCAAAGTTAGAAAACGACATGGTAACACTGGTGGCCAAGACAATAATAATAAAACCATGGTGCGTATCTCGCCAGAGATTATAGAATGGCAAGCAAAGTGCTACCAATACATCAAAACTATGCACTATCAGCCCCTGTCTTCAGGGGGGCATGGGATTTGAGATATTTATATATAAATTAAATGGCACTTTGGGAGAAGTTCTGTGGTGATGTGCACAAACATTTCCTGGCCGTTGTGTACGTTGCATCACATTCTATGACCTGTAGTTAGTTTGACCTTGGGTTTGAAACTGCGCAAGCATCAGACGCCGCTGCACAGGTGCATGTGGTGGTTCATCTCCCAGATGGTCAATGGGTGGTTGAAACAAAGTGCACGCATTGGACCAAATCTTGCCATATTTTTGTTACTTTTGACTTTATCCCCACAAACGTGAGACATGAAGTTTGTAGAACGCCTTCTATAACTGGGATTAGAAATTATGGGGAACTCCATATTTTTGAAATGTAGCGCTTCATGATTATGCCAGATCTTAGCACGGGCAAAGCAATTGCAGTGATTACCCCATCTACAGTCATTGTGGAAAATTCAACTCAGATAACGCACACCACTGTTATATTGATGGCTTGATTCACACCTGTTCCATATTATGATGGATAGTGCACCCCCTATCTTCACCTATTGTCATGCTTTTGGCCATAAAGCACACTGCCCTTCCAGAGAGGGTACCACTCAGCGTGAAATTCTCCCAGATGCAATTGGTAGCACCAGCTCCCATTGCAAACCCGCCATTGACACCAATGCCTCCTTCCCATGGGGTGTGCAGGGGTTTTTTATTTAGGTTAAACCTGTGTCCCCACAAGAGCACAAGAATGCCAAACAGGTCCATATAGCTCGGCTTTAGAAGCGGCTTTGGCAGCGTCCGTGATGCTGCTTGCCCAAAACCAAGCTGACATTGTGTTATTCACAGCCATAGTGGCTCGCAATTTCATTCACCAATCAAATTGGGTCCCCCAACCTGTGTAATAGCTGTTTGAGTTGGGTTCACCCGTGCAAGTTTAATGCACATCAATTGAAACTGATTCACAACCCAACCCTCCAAAATTTTTGTTGACTTTGATGGTGCACCGCAGGAACACCTCAATACAAAAAGTCACCAGATTCAAAAAGCAAATCTGATAAAAAAAATTTAAAGTGAAGGAACCCCTTCGTCTAACTACTTAGTGTCATAAGACAAACGTGCTGCCACCAAGGAGCATGCTGAAAAAGATGCGTAGGAAGGGTAAGGGGCACTTCCCATTGCACCTAAGGTGCAATGGGGGTCTCCTTCACAATAGGGACGTTGAACATCGCTGGAATCAAGGCCACTTTATCCCAGGATAGAAAACTGTTTTTTAAAATATTAAATACCTATGGACATTCTGGCTATCCAGGAATCCAACTGTACACACAGTGCTGAGGACATATGGGCACTCATACTCCATCCCTCCCTTTCTTTTTGGTCGCCGCACTGTGGGGTGCTTATATATGCATCCCATAGTTTTAAATTTATATCTGAATATATGTATCTTGATGTTCATGTGCTAGTTATGTCCTTTTAATGGGACAATGAGGTGCATGCTATATTTAATGTTTACCCCTATTTGTTTATAGAATCATGGGATTTCCTCTTGGCCGTGACTTTCTTTTTTACTTCCATCTACCCCTTTGTGGTGGGCGACCTGAACTGCTGGGCCAACCTGGCCACCAACTGATGTCCTTCAACGCCTACCCCCCGCAGGGGCACATTGACCTCCGCATCCTGAAAGCCACCTTGGGGCTTTTTGATACACATCACAAGCATGCGCAGTTGCTATCCAACATGTCCCATCCCTATGTGCACAACGGTCATCTGAGGTCTATGTCCCGCATTGATGTCATTCTTGCCCCATTGAACTTTTCCCCAGATCGCACACTTTACAACAATAAATTTGATTTTTCCGACCATATGATGGTGTTGGTATCCTTTACTTTGTTAAGCCTGGTGGCACAAGCACCAAAAAGGTGCAAATTTTGCCTGGCCAAAACAACATCGCCCATGTTTTCAGTATGGGTGGACACCAAAACTTCGGCACTGGAGTTTGCCACATCATTTTGTGCTGATCCACTCTCTACCTGGTCATCTTTAAAAGCAAACACCATCCTTTAGGCACGCCATATATTGTTGCACCTCTCTTGGGCTGCATCAGAAGTCATCAAGTTCGTGCTAGTGGAAGTGGACCACATGGTGTCTAATGTCCCAACTTCAGGGTACATTCCAGCTTGGGGTAATAAGTGGGCAGAATTGTCTGCTAATCTCAATGCTCAGGTTAGATAAAACAAACATTGCGTTTATGTTAAGTATAAGGCAAAAAATATAATGGAGATATGTGCTCCGCCTACTTTTTCCACAAATTCTTCACCCTGCAACAGATCATGGCCTGCACATAGGTGAGGCGGCTGGACAAATTCGTTGCAAAAACTCCACCAAAGTGGCAGTCAAAGTTTGCAACTTTTACTCTGAGTCATATAAGTCTGAACCAGTCAAACCTGCCGCAATTAATGAGTTTCTCAATGGCGCAAATATATGAACCATTTCATACGACCCAGAGTTAATAATTCTAACACTTATGATGAACTCTGGTATGCCGTTCATGGTGCACTGCACAGAAGTACCCAGATTCAGATGGGGTATATATGAGTTCTACAAAAATATTTTGATTATTTCTTTTCACTAATGCTTGCCTCAATGAACAAATATCTTTTAGAAACGCGCCTCCTTCCTGGGGGACAGGAGGCCTTTATGATCACGCTGTTTAAGAAGGGGGATAAGCTAGACTTGGCGAACTGGCTCCCCATCTCACTTACTAACATAGATACCAATTTATTCAATAAAATAATGGCCACCCGCCTGGGGAAGTTATCTCTGAAATAATTTTTCTGATAAGATCATTTTTATCCCCAAACGGTCAATAAGGGACAACAATTACACCATGGCCAATGTCTGACAATCTCTGGCTAGTGGGGCGCTTGTGTTATCAGACCAACAAAAAGCTATTGATAGGGTTAACTAAGATTACCTCAAAGACTGCCTTCGCAAATTCCACCTCCCCCAGTTCATAAATTGGGTGATGTTGCTCACGAAATCTCCTACAATGGCAGTTCGTGGCCCAGGTTTCCTCACTGATGTGGTTCACCCTCAAATGGGTAACCGCCAAGTGGACCCTTTATGTCCACTCTTATATAACTTCAGCCTCAACCAACTTTTACAAAGTTTAAATGCACGCCTTTCTGGCGTCCATGTGCAAGGCCATGCACCTTTTAGGATGCTGGCATTCATTGACGATTGTGCGGTTGAGGTATCTGACAACTGTGATGCACGTGCGCCAGAGGCTACTATTCTGGGGCTACTCCAGGATCAGTAATGCTGCCCTTAATGTCTCCAAAGCCAAAACCATTCTCCTCAGCCAATACCAAGCCTACTGATCACTGGCGCCCCTTACTCAAACTGATCCAACAGCTAGGTCTCTGGTAGAATTGTCCCAGCCACCCCATTTCGCCCCTCTCGTACTCCCTTTTGTGTTAAGACCCACTGCTGGTCCAGTACGCTATTTGTGAATGTGGCTGGAGGCGGGAGGGTACGCCTCATTGGTAATGGAGAACCACATCTTAGACAATGTCACAAAGCACATCTCTTCTCTTATAGACCACCAGACTACTACCACAGGATTGGGTAACGCTTTCCAACTCTATGCTCCTGTCAAAATTCAGGTTTGTGTTCATGCTATCGCTTTCCCCTCTTTCTTCGCTTCTTTGTATGTCCTCTTACAAGGGTGGCTTCGGTTAGGCTCTCCCCCTGTGCGCCTAGATGTCATGTTTAGCCCTCTGCATAGTGGTGGAATGGGCCTGCTCAAATACTAAGCCCATGCCGCCAAATACTTGGCATCTGGATTGCTGCAGTCACCAGCACCACACTATCAGGCCAACACTGTTCACACATGGCCCACTCTAACTTTCTACGCCCTTTACCTCTGCAATCCTAACTGCCCCGTTCTCTGCTTATTATTCTATCCTTTAATTCATCTGCAGGGGCCCACATGGGACGCTGACCCACTTTGGACGAATTCTCCTCTCTATGTGGAGCGCTGAGTGGAGGATCAGAATCAGTGGACACACCGCCCAGAGGGGTCACCCTACTACCCATTTCAAGAAAGAAGACCATAGGCAAGTCATTTTAAACAAGCTTGTACCCTGAAGTCCTCCCATCTTTGCCCATGTGGACTACCCTGACACGCTGGACATCCCTTAGTCTTTGGAGACCCAAAAGGAAATTTGGCAGTACGCACACCACTCTCTGTTACAACCCCAGATTCGCGCACATGTGTTGAGATTCCTGAGAAAGGTGTACCGCACTGCTGAGTGCTCCAATGCCTCTCAACTTCATGCATTGTGTGTGGTCAATATGGGACATTAGTCCATCACTTTTGAAGATTGCCGCAATCACAGGTGATCTGGAAGAAATGTTATGCATCTCTTTTTTAGGCGTAAAAACAGACTTTTAGTCTGTCTAAAATCAACTTCGCCTTTTCCATGACCTTACCTATCCGCTCTTTTCTCCACGCCTTAGTCATACCAACTGCGTTATGGACAATCCACACAATTGTCCTTGACGTTCTTTCTGGAACTACACCAACCCTCCATGAAGCTGTGCGCTGCTTCCACTCTCACCTTACAGATCACTTCCAAGCTTGGTTGTTTGGCCACCAGCCATCATACCACCGCCAGTTGGTGTCATCCTGTTTCCCCATATGGCTTCTCTCATTAGACCCTTTCCCTCATTCATATTTGGTTTTGGCTCAAGCCACTTTCCTTTGCTCCCTCTCTTCCTCCCACTGGTGGTCCTGATGTCAACAGGATGTAGCTCCAGCTCCACTAGGGTGCCTTTCTGGTTTCTAGGTGTTATTTTTTTGGTGTTTATCAGAAGTGTTTATCTCAAGGTCATACTTCCCCAACTTTTATTTAAAAATTAAAATATATTTAGGAAAAGTCCTAGTATACTAATAGACACTGTGTGCCAGGCCCATTAGGCTTGACTCTTTAGTAGGTAGTTGTGGGCTTATAAGTCTAGTGAGCTTTATATGTAGCATTTTTAATAAAAGCATAATGACATCTAATATTTTTATTTATTCAGGAAGGTCGACCAGGGGACAAGCACATCCGATATAGTGAGAAAATTAATAAAATTTGGCAATTAAAGATACCCCAGAGGGTTCAAGGCCCCTCTTGATGTCTCCAGGATCACCAAGATTAGGACGGTAGGGAAGGGGAGTTATGCTGGCTTATTCTTGGATGCAGCATATGTGAAGGAAAGGATCAACCTTTAGGAACCATATGGGGAACCATGTGTTGATTGTCCTTCTGTTATGGGGGTCATATGTCCAAACAGCCATGCTTGGAAATGTTCCAATATATGGCTGTGGAAGCGATGAGTGGCTTCTTTGATTGTTGGCGCTGCTCCTGTGAACTATTCCAGTACCATTGTATGTATTGTCCATAGTGCTATTGCTACTATTAGCGCCCTGAGAGATGGGTGGATAGGAGAGTCCATGTTTATAGCGAACATGTTCCTTGCTAGGCTGAATGGATGTCCATTTTTTTGGCGGTAAAGGCGCATGGCCTCTTTCCATACCGCCACTGATGTTGAGCATTGTTCTAAACGGTGGGCTAGGCCTCCATAATGACCACATATTGCACATGAGGTGTGATTGGCGTTCGAACATTCAGCTGTTTGGTATACTCTCCTCATGCACCTCCATAAATGTTCTCTTATCCTGGGTTGGAGTAAGGGTGATGTGTGTAGCTCCATACTCTTCTTTGGGTCTCCAGGTTGTTAGGTATGTCCATATGGTCCAAGTAGTCTATCCTGGCTATGGTATTTGGGCTTTTGCTTATTGTATTGTCTGTGTATATTTGATCATTGATCTCCTATCTGTGAGTTAGCCTTGGGCGTCCTTGGTGGCTGGTTTGGCCATTTATGTGGATCCGCCATGTCTCTCTTCTCAAGACTAGGAGTAATCATTTGAAATGTGCAGGAGTGCCGTATGGTCCTACAGCTGTGGGATGGGATGCCAGATATTTGATTAATGTGTTTGGGTGATCTGGGTTTCATAATTGGAGTGCACGTGTGAAGTTATATCTTGCTGTTCTGGCCCAGTGTGTATCTGGAAAACTGGGCTGGTCACCTGAGCTATCCAGGATCCCAGTATATGGGTTGCTTGCTCTACATAATTAGTAAGCCCTATACCTCCATTCCTTCTAGATCCAAAAAGGGTTTCGAGGCATACAAGGGGGTTGTGGTTGGACCATAGCCATCCTTGTAATAGGGCGTGGATTGTGTTGAAGAAGGATGGTGAGAAAGCAATTGCATGGGCCGTGAACCATAGATTGATATAATTATAGAGTTGGCTACCAAGACCCTTCCTGTTAGATTTGTTTGGTGTCCATGTAAGGAGGCAACGCGTTTTATTATTTTATCTAATAATGACTTTTCATAATGGAGTTGGCGTAACCTCCTGCTTCCAACCATACTCCCAAGTGACGAACAGGGCCAGCTGTTGGCTTGGTGATGAATGGAAGTTTCAGTGAGGTCGTTGCTAATTTTCGCCTCCTATGTCTGGTCAGGAGTCTTGATATTGTACTAGCTTGTTGGCCCTGTGTAGATGGCATTTAATGGGTCTGATATTTCCCCAGAAGTATAATTCCCGTTTTCTCAGTGTTAAGTGATGCGTTACTTATGGCTGAATAGTCTTGTATTATCTTCTTAATTCTGCAAGCGTCCTGATTGTTGGATATGCCCACCACACAATCATCAGCGAAGGCCATCATTTTGACTGGTGGTTGGCCCTTGACGTTGATTCCCTTGAGAAGTGTATTTGTATTTCGGATTAGGGGGTCTAAGCTAAAGTTGTAGAGTAGAGGGATTAAGGGGTCTCCTTGTTTGAGTCCTCCCTGTGGGATAACTAGGTTGGTTAAGAAGCCTGCTCCCCACACAGACATGGTTGCAGACTCTGTAAACAACATTATCCAGTTTATAAATCTATTTGGAAGCTTGAATTTTTGAAGGCAGGCCCTAAGATAGGTCCTGTTTACCCTGTCATATGCATTTTGTTGGTCTAAAAAGACAAGTGCTTCAGAGGTTTTGGACTGGCAGACGTTTGAAACTGTGTGGATGTTATCCCATATAGATCTTCTTGGAACAAATCCATATTGTGATGGGGATATTGCATCAGTTGCAATTTCTCCTAGTCGTTTTGTCACAATTTTTGTGAAAATTTTGTATCTGTGTTGGTTATGAAAATCACCTCTAATATTTAGCTTTTTTAATCCACAATGTTAAATTAGTTTTAGGCTCTTCATCAACTGTTAATGCCCTATGGTGCAATGAGTTCGCATGATAATCTTTGGATGGGAATAAGGTGGAAAGTAGAGCCGCTAGTTACCCTCCAAAATTTTATATAATTTTTATCCCAAAAATTAGTGTCCTTCATGACTGGTCCAGGATGCGGCGAATCACAGGTTTTTTACTGTAATTTTTCTCTTACATCTTTTTTGAAAATTTTTCCACAAAGGGATTGAGGGTTGCTACAACACACATTTGAAAAAACGCATTAGCATTAGATGATTATTCCCTGAGTGATGAACCATCTCACAGTTATAGGCCTGTATTATCAAAGACCATTGTGCTAATTGACCCTAGGCTTTTTTAAGATTATATAACCATTTTAAGAAAGCATTCTAAGTGATAACCTTGAACTAGGTTCCAAGCACGTAATCTCTGAAAAGTTTACAAGCATATATGACAGCTAATCATTCTTGATTGGTTACCATGTAATTATTTCTGTGGTTATCCAGGGTTCAGCTGCAAAAGGCTAATGGGTGCTCTTTCCCATCATCCCTTACCTGGGAAAGTACAGCTTATATGAATGTGAGGGACGCATCATACTGCACTATCATATAATGATCAAAATTAGGGTAAAATTAAAACTGAGTCTCGATTTAAAGTTTTCTGCAGCCAGGCAAAAGGGTCTTTGCATTTCTGGGACCGTTGAAGGGTAATTCTTACTAAAAAGTAAATAATTTAAGGGCTCAGTGATTTGTGCGAATCCTGTTATGAATTGGGGTATATCCATTCATTCTAAGAATTATTTGCATAACTTGCTTTCTCTCAGTCTCTCTCATTAGATTGATGGCCTTGAACTTCAGGGTCTGGCCAAATTCCTTGAATGTCAACAATGTGTATTAACTATTCTATTTTGAACTAGAAACTGGCATTTACTTTGTTTAAATCTAATTAAACTCAGCCATCCTCCAAAAGACTTTTTCAAATGCACTAAATAATGTGTAACCATTTTTAAGAACACATTTGTATCGTCAAGATGCATTAAAATTCAACTCATCTTAAAATTACTCATTATAATGTTCATAGCCCTCTAAAAAGTGGCTAGCGCGTTACATAATCCTTGTGGAATTCAAATTGGCTGGAAGAACCCTTGAGTGGTAACAATAATACATTTTTCTTGGTCTTTGGGAGGCATGTCAATTTGCCAGTATCTTTTGATGAGATCTAAAGTGGTTAAATTCTTATCTCTTCTAACTGATTCAAAACGTCATCTATTTGAGGTAAATAATAAGACCATTTTTAGTTAATCTATTCAGACGTTGGCCTTCAATGAAGACTTTATTAGAGCCATCCTTCTTCTTAACTATGAGCACTGGACTGGTCCAAGGACTGTGTGAGAACTAGATCATCCTTTGATGCAGGAGCTTCTCTAAATCTTTTTGCACCTCCTTTTTGCTGGTCTTACTCCTCCATATCAGTCGCAAATAAATGGGCTTCACATCCCCAGTGTCAACATGGCGTTGGATCCCTACTGCGTACCTGAGGTCATAGTTGTATGCTGAAATACTTGGGAGATTCTCTGATTGAGGGCCGTCGCTTGGTCTTTATGACCCTCAGTTTTTTCATCAAGTTTCTTATGGGTATTGAATGCATAATTAAGATCTGACTCAGGTAAGCCAAACTCTGTTAAATTTCCAAACTAATTCAAATCCCAAAATTTCTTCTAATGGAAGCGGTGGATTAATGCATTTTTCCGTCCTCTATTTACAAATATTTTGGAGGCATTTAAGTTGACAAGTAGTACATAGATCTCCAGATGGCCAGATGGGATTATGCCAGGAGCTGTGAAAGTCTTTTTTCTCAACAATTGACAAGGGGAAAAATTTCTCTTACAGACTCTTCTGGTAGCTCCAAATTCATTCAGGTGGACGCCACACGTTAATCTTCAGGTTATAAAAATGATTATTTGAAGCTATGAGAGGTATGCTTTTACTCTCAAAGGTGGTGACAGGAGGTGGAGAACTTCAGTGACCTATTTGTTGATAATGGATGGGGACTACACATCATTATAGATTTCTATTGTAAATTTTCTCTATAGGTTAGAGAATTACAATTTCACCATGAATACTTAAGAAAAATGTTTGATCTAAGATAGTAAAAGTATTACTGTAGTAGCTCATATTAACGCCATAAATTCTGAGGAAGCTAGTACTAATAAGAAACTGGTAGTTTTCATTGGGAAACACAATAATAGGTACACTAACCTACTGAGAGATAAATTTCATAGGTAACGCATTATAAGTTCCTACACTAGTGATGCCCTTAGGACAGCAGTTCCATATTGATGGTAGTGAGCTACATTAGGAGTTAGTTTATCCCATATTGCAAACTAACTGGATATTACATATGCAAGAGCGCCACTAGCAACAAATGCTTACGCCTATATTTTGTTTACGCATTTTTCAATATCTTTACAAATAAAAAAAGTATTATAGAACCCCATTTATGCTGATAATGTAAGTATTAATAGTTTTGATTTATCATTGCTTTAATATGTTCTCCTACATCAGGGAAGATAATGATCAGAGACTCAAATGATAAAGCAACTTTAACTACTTTATAAAATAGGTAACAATTGAGACTCTTCATCATATCCAGATAAAATAATGTTCAATGATTTTGGTAGCATAAGGTTTAGAGACAGCTTCCTGTCCCTCTCATTCCATGGCTGCTCGTTGACTTCTGGTGATGCCTGACACCATGTGAAATTTCTGATTGGATTCTTAAGTAGGAGTATAACTTTGTAGTTTACAGACATTAGGACAAAATCAAAGATAGCTAGCACTAGAGCTTTCCCTTCTACTTCTGAGGCTCTTTTCCCTTGCTATCATCCTCTTGAGATGTTACAAGTTCACCCCAGGGTGACATTTAGAAAAGGTGGCTGCGTAGTTTCACTTAGATTTACAGATACAACAAATTATCTTAAATAAGGTTGTGGCAGTATATGTGAGTTCTTTAAAAAGGAAAATTCTCCAAGTCCCTCTACTTTTTTGCAAGGAGGTAAACTGGTTCATTTTTTCACTTTGTAGTTTTTACAAAAACTTCACACCACTTCAGATATTCTACTATTGAGGGAATATCTATATCTTTCATGAATTCCAGAAACATAAAGTGGTAAAATTTTGGATAATTTTTGGTGGCATTTTGAAGTGTTATAATAACGTCAAAGTACCCATGACCTTAGCGCCCAACTACATCTGAGCTTAATGGTAAAATTAAACAGCAAATTTGGTAATAATTTCATCCTTTATTTATCTGAATTGTCGTAAATTCAGCCATTTAGGAAGCAATGCGTTCAGGGCTTCCAAACTCCTTTAAAACCGCGCTTTTTTAAATCAGAGAATGTCCAATGTTTTCAGGTAAGTATGGAATAATGAGATTTTGAATTTGGTCATCTAAACAGTTAACCTAGTAGTAGGTCTAAAAAGATGGTTGGCTCCATGCATGATCATCTTGAACATTTTCAAGAATGACTTCATATTATTATGTCTAGCAAACTTAGTAAGATTACCCAGATTAAATAGCTGATATCCTGGATAAAAATTTCTGGATCTGAGCGTCATTGGTGCAATAGTGATCTAAAGTCCTGGGTTAATGGCGCGAGGCTGACTCTGTTCTAGAGTTGGGGTCTCCATGGAAGGAGGCAAATCGAGCAATTAGGGTGGTACAGCATGATTGGCTTGATTCAATGGCTATCTAAAACTTCTTCTGGGGGTTCTCCCCAAAAACTCAGGACGAGCAGTTGACAGAGCTAACGGAGGGCATCAACATCTGTCATAATTTATCTCACCTTTAATCTACCAGTTTCAAGTGATAAAATTCTCCTGTTTTATGGCATTGCAGCTTTAACTGTTGCAAGTCTATTTGGTGTCTTTGCATGTTAAACAAATTAGTGTGCAGCTCTACCATTTACTTTATATGCTATTTCTGTTTTATCAATTTTATGAATATAACACCATGAACCATTATTTGACTGGAGGTGGTCACCAATGTCTTATTTTAACTTCTGGTCTAAGCCTCATAATCTTTCAATATCCTGCTATATGACTGTTTGTCATTAGTTCTGTTATGTATTGGACATAATTTGGTTGTTGGTCACAATAATGCTTCCTAAGTTCAGGTAGCCATCCTCAATTCTGTTTGAGCGTATCAATAAAGGGCTTCCACTGCCTCAGCCTGATATATTAAGTCTCCTGGAGTAACATGGATATGTTTGAATTCCTCTCAGAGGCAAGTCATCCCTTAGATCCAATCATTGATGACTTTGCAGCTGTACATGGCTTAATATCCTATGGCCAGAACGTTCCAATATAACTGATTTTTAAGTCATACAAACCGCTGTAAGATCAGGACACCAAGGTTGTGGCTGTCAATACCAGCATGAGCGCTCCTTGGAAGCTGGTTTTTAGTTGCTTATTCAAGTCCTAAAGCGCTTCCTCATTTTTCATTTTTTTGTTGATTAATTCCACAATTGGGGCGTGTGACTATGTCATATAAAATTTCTCATATTGGTGTTAAGATATCTTGCTTGGTGTTGCCCCATCTGCTAGAAACTTCTAGCTTGTTGCATTATTTCAAAATGTCTTTACTGGGAAGATCTCACTTTGTTGAGTCAGCTGTTTGTGATTCTGCTAATGATAGAATAAAACAGGGACTAGATCAAATTGTTCGTGGCCAAGGAGCTTTTCCCAAAGTAACGTGCCCCATTATGTATCAGCAGCTCCGGTTTAAAAGTATAAGTCATAAAGCCCTTGAATCTAAGAATATCAAAAACTGACTTAGTACAATGTCAGTCAATCAGAAGTAGGAGGAGTAACTTAAAAGGTGACATATTGTCTGTTCTTGCCATAATCTCCTTCCTGACTTGAGTCCATGTTAATATAAAAAGTTTATTTTTTGCTACTACAACTCCTGTAGTAAGCATCACTAGTGTAGTGAGAGGTCCCTTTACTCGCTACTGCACAGGTTGTGGTTGGCCAATACAACTATATATCTGCTGTATAGCATGACTACGCTCTAAAGCTTTTGATTCTATAGTAAAGATAAGACCATGCTAAAAATCTACCAAAATAAATGTCAAGTTTTGATAAAAGAGGTGATCCAATATCTTAAGTAGGCAAATATCTATAGTCAATCACTTCATAAAACTGCATTAGTGCCCTTGAGATAGGAATCAAGGACTATCATACAAAGTAATTATGCAAATAAAATTGTAGGTCAGGAAAAGGTTTAAATGGGTGTTCATGGGGTCAACATTATACAATTTATTTAGGGAGAATAAAATATCAGAGATAGAATTAAACTATAGATAAAGTCAAAAAATCATGTAACTGTTTCTCCTGGAAAGACCATGCTTTTTTAGAGTGGTTTGCAGAATATAAGGATCCTATAGGAATACTAGACCAATGGGCTCTTAAACTTCAGCATTATGACATATATTTTCTATTAAAGAGGGATGTGACAATGAACGGGGATGAAATGAAAAGATTTCCTCTACTACTTATATTAGCATTGAAGTTGAATGGTTACACAATCTACTCATAAATTTGGATGCTTGGCATGACAAAGATGAACCAGTTCAGAAGATACTGAAATGACATTCACTAAAAAGCAAAAGCTTCTGGATGGGATATTACACAGAAAAATTGAAACTGTTTGTTACCTTACTTTTGACCTTTGGAAGGGGTGCCTGTTATAATAGGAGCATACGATACCTTAGGACAAGTGGAGCATAAAAACTTACAAATGGATCAAGATAAATATTAATGGAGAGGGATACTAGACTCTGTAATGAGATCTTAGATGCCTGCATAACTTTTTAACTGAGGCAAGCCAATCAGGGGATGGACTGTACCAAAACTGAAACTCCAAAACTAAATTAACCAAAAAAACATGAAATGACCACCCTTATCAAGCAGCGAGACACAAAAGGAGATGAGAGAAATAACCTACCCGGTGTGACAGTGGCGAGCCACTTATCCCTCCATAGCGGAGGTGGAGGTGGGATCAGGCTGATCATCATCAGGCTCAGCATTGTAGAGGTGGATCAATACTGAGAGCAAGGGAGTTGGGGCATCCACAGGATGAGGGCCAAGGTGCAGTAGATAGTTAGTGAGATCAACAATTTGGGCCTGTATCAAAGCCTCTATGAGTTTGGCAACATGGTTTTCAGCCTGAATGTGGGCATTGGAAAGTTGTTCTAATTTTGCAATATTGGCTCTGGTGATATGTGTGGATGAGGAGAAATCTTTCAGTTCAGCAACTAGTTTGGCAGCGGTGGTGGTAGTTGCATAGAGGCGATGGATTTCCTCTTGTGCAGTAGGAGGAAAATTGGAGGGGAACAAGGGGAGTGCAGCCTTTTTTTAAATCTGGTGACATACTTTGCAATGTCTCTGCGAAAATGACAATTTTTGGGTGAGGCCACCACAGCCTCAGCTAGCTGGTGAACGTTTTGGAAAGGAGTAGCATTATGCTTGAGGACATATTGTTTAGGCGGGAGTGGGGAATCAAAGTATGAATTCATAAAAGGTAGTAAATCGATTGGTTTAGCCTGATATGGGACAATTTCAACTGATTTGGACACCACATCTAGTAAGTCCTAGAGATTTTGGTTGAATTGGTAATATATGGCAATAGATGTCTGTAATTGGTTAATTTTTGAGGTGGGAGATTTTTTGGATTTAACATGGGTCCAAATCTGCTCCCAATTGGTTGACATGGGTGTAGATTGGCTGGCTTGAATTTGGCCAGCTTTGATTTGGCCGGCTTGGATTTAGGTTGCTTGATTTTGTTGCTGATTCATTGAGTGCTCAACCTGGGGGGTGGGGGCAGCCAAAATCACCACTCAAACGCTGTTTGTGTGGCCTCATTGGCGAAGTCGGCCATGTTTGCAGGGTTTGAATTGTCTTTTTATGTTTTTGTGTGGTACAACTCATGGCAGAGGGTATAAATTGTGAAACCATTGTTGATGTAAGCCAAAAAGAAATGGTCAGGTGTGGATGGGATGTAGGCATGCGGTGTGATGTGCTGAGCCATTGTAAGCTGTTGGGGGTAATGGTGGCCATTGCCCAGGATGCTGCGAGGTGCTCAACACCACTTGGGACAATGAATTGGAGGATGGGTTCTTGCCATAAGTGGACAGCCCAACATCAACTCCTCATAAAGCGTTTGAGGGGGAAGGTGTGAGGGGAGGTTTGCAAAGGTAACCACAAGTGTGGTATCATCTAAGATGTGTTAGGGTGGTGGTAATGGGTGTGTTTTTATATATTAAGGGCGTAGCCACTGCAGCAGCCGCATCCTCTTTGATGGGAAAGCATATCTCAAAATAGCCCTTATAAGGGCGGAAGTCTATAAATCCTGCTGGTGTGAAGTTGGAAGTTGCCAGCTCAATTATCGCTTTGTCAGCATATGGGAAGATATGTTCATACTTGACTCAAAGGCAAAAGTGGACAGTGGATTAAGGTAAGGCTAAGGGATGGGGCAGTGTAGTAAAATCATGTGAGGTGGAGTGCTAAGTCCTTTGGAGGGACATAGCGACAAGATGTATTTAGCAGACTGGACAAGCCATTCTGCACGCGTTTACCTGCTGGGCAGTAAATGTTAGCAGGTGGAGCTTACTTCCCCAAATTGGAGTGGCAGGCGGTGGATCTGAGGACATAGATTGGGTAAATGATGCAGTGAAGCAGTGGTGGTAAACAAACTTTTTTCAAAAATCGCTTGAAAGTGATGTCGAATGGAAAGAAAACCTAGCAGTAATTAAGGATAAAAAAGGATCATGCCTGCGTAAATTATAAAAAGCAAAAGAAAGATAAGGATGAGTAATAGTACCATTCAATAATACATCTTCATCCATTCCATACTATCAGTTTTTAATGTTATAGTTCCATTCTAAATAAACAGGAAGAAAAAGTTCTTCTTATAGGAATCAACAACCCTATGAAATGGGTTTAAGCAATTGCCATTTCCACACAAATCGCCAAAGACTGGTAACTTTCTATATCAGAATATTTATGAGTTATGGTTGTCCGCAAGTATTGTTAAGTGATAATAGGAGGAACTTTACTTCAAAAAGTGAACATTTTAACAATAAGAATGGGAACACACCAATTCTCTTCAGCACTACAAACCTTTAAAAATGAGAAAAATGTACAGTTAAATAAAATGCTAGTTTTAATACTAAGAAAAATGGCTACTACTGATATTTGCATTAGAACCAGTAACTCTAGAGTGCCCTGTGACTTGTCATATAAGTTTTCATTATATTATCAAATTGTCTCCAATCAAGGCTTTATATGAGTGAAAACCAGTATTTCAGCTTTATTGGCTGAAGGTTAGCAGCAATACCCCTGAAGACCCAGAAAAAAGTGTTTAGAGATTAGGAGAGAAAGTTTAAAATCTGATGCAATGATGAATCTGGATAAATCAATCACAAGAGAAGGCCATTCAGAAAATGCAGCCCGTCAGCCTCTAACCACTTTTTAAGATTTTTAATTAGTCTTATATTATCATAACTGTGTAGGGCTGCATGGAGAAAGTGGACTCATCTAGGATAGACATATTTAGCCTACAAGCGCAGATAATAGTACTTAATCAAGTCTTTAGAAACCGGAGCTACTTTAAACTGAATACAAAGTTGATTTTTATATTAGTAATCCCCTGTCAACATTTTTGAAGGGATGATGTTAGATATCAGAGTATCAGGCATGAAAGGAAGTTTATTTAGCTAAAGAATCTTTGAGAGAATTAATACATAGGCTTGAAAATGAGTTTATAAAATTTCCCCTTGTAATAATTTACTCCTTTGGGTTGATTATTGGAGGTCAACCGTAGTAATCTTTCTACTGCACAGGTTTAATTTCCTTGTGCACCTCGCGTTGTAAAAACATATATATAATCCAATAATAGTATGACAACTATTATCTGTAGTTGTGTTATAATTATTTTTAGGAACAATGCTTTGGCCAGTATTTCTGATTAATACTTGATATTGTACTCATAGGTATTTGTTCCCTGTAATCCTGTCCACTTGATCTTCGTTAAGATCCTCTGATGGCAGTCTCCTTTGGCCCAACACACAGTCGGCAGTAATCCCTTAGCCATGGTTCCCTTCATCTCTAGATCCCCGCTCAGATCTCTACTCTTCTCTGAGAGTCTACCAATTTTTGCCTTCTTCAATAATATCCTTGAGATGGAATCTTCACGCTAGATGCTGATAGTCTGACTATTATTGAATCTACAATAAATTTATTAATGTTCTAAAGTAGTAAAGTATAAGTGTATATGTGTTTATGACTATGTTTTTTATCTCTCCTTTATTAGAGTGAATCATAGGAAACTTATAGGGGATACAGCCGTCTAACCCTTGGTTGACACCTCTTCAATGAAACGGCAGCTGCTGCCATTGAATCACACTTCCTCATCTTGGCAGCGATGGTCTTCCCCATCCTGGCTAGGATTCTGACGATGGACATCCTTGAGATCTCAAATGGAAAGAGTCAGAAACATGTCCCTAACGTTTTCCTCTCGATCCAAGCAAATCAACCATAATTGGCTAGCGACCTGCTTAGGTAATGGGACTTTTTACCCATTATGGAAGGTAACTTCATCAACCAATCAATTTGCTAGTTGTAGGCAGTATCACTTGCCTCACAACTCATTAAACATTCCTAATCAGTCGGTGATGAAACCTGACTGATCCCAATTGGTACACCTGATAGTTAATCACTATCAGATGCCCCTATTTTGTCAGCTGCTCCACCTGATGAGATACTAGGTATTCATCTGGATTGATCCCCAATGGATACGACCAGACAAATATCCTAAAATCCCCCAAATGTAGTTCCTCTGAAATTTGGGTCAACTGATTTCCAATTCACTTCGCTTTAGGGAATTTTTCCCCTAGCAAAACCAGGTAATCTAGCAGGCTAGGAATATGGGCAAAAATCCCAACACCCATAATTTACCATATGAATAGATAAAAAATGGTAATTCCAACTTCAATTTTAGGAAATTCTTTAGACTGACTTAAGCCTAAGATTCTGTGGGACAGAATTCTGATTAGCTAAGTAAAGGACCTTCTAAATGTTAGGTGACTTTTTCATATGATGGCTTTATGAGGTTGTAAGTAAATTCTTACCTTAAAAAGAACAATCTGGAATTGACCCAATGATCATTTTTAAATGACACCAAGTCTTTTCTAAATGGGTCACTTATAGTGTATTCTACCCTATAAAAAATTTTTCACAAAGTTTTATGAATCCATATAGGCTATATAATGAAGGGCCTCCCATTCAGATACCATTTCTCTTTATAAAAGTATTGTTTCATTATCATATAGGGATTTAATTGTTTATACCAAAATAAAAATACCCCTCTTTATTTTTTACAAAAAGTTACACCTTCTTATCTAAATCTCATTTTGGTAACTTGACTTCATTAAGTCCCTTTGCCTATTACCATAGGCTTAATACTCTACAGTTTATGATCTAAGTGAGAGCTTGGCCACCCTAAAAAATAAATAGTTTTGATAGTTTTAATCTTAAAACAGTTATTGACTCACAGGCTTTATGGGCAAGCACTATCAAGCCACAAAAATGAAAGCCCTGCAGTTTGTTTGCATTTATAATCTAAACTTAAATTTTAATTTTTCTTGTACATCAATTATCTAAAAGTCAAATGTTTTTGGGACCTACCACTAACATCTGCTGTTATTGTGTTAGACTATCTGATAATAGAATTTGGTCTGAATTTTAAACTGGACGTTCTGCTTTAGTTTTCGATCTCAAACAAAACTAATCTTTTTAGTTTGAGATTTAATCTAAAACAAATTACTCATTTTTCTTAGTAGCAATTCAAAACATTCCATTTGGTTTTAGATCTGAATCAACCCATTCCACTCTGTTTAATTTAAGGTTTACAATACTAAAATACTTATATTAGCTTAACATGACAATTTAAGATAAATTATTCATAATATGAAAATAATAAGAGGAGTGGTAGCATAAGGGGTAGTCCTTGCTCCACTCTGGATTGGGTTTTGATTAACAGGTCTGAAACCAGAACAAGCTTAAATAACTCAGCATGGTATATTTGTCCCAAGGTTGACTCACTTCATTTACTTTAATATAAAATAAAAAACAAGCAAAATTTAATTTATAAAATTATATTTATAAAAAGCAATTATCATTCTCAAAAATATTAAGAAACTAGTAATTGCGTTTTTATATAGTCCATAAGATTGTGGGAGGAAGGTGAGTCAATAGGGTGTACAGCTACCAATTTGAAGGTTGTGGGTTTTTTTTCCTGCCCTTTACACATTGATTGGGGTGCCAGCTGAAGGAAGGGATTGCTGGTTTTAGGTCTAATAATACAAAAACCTTACCCATGATGTAACTAGAAAAATTTAATTCCCAATCCAGAGCCAGAAAAACTTTCTATGATGGAATTGACCCTGCTCATGTTTCATGTCAATATTCACTTTTTTCTTTTAATAGCCTGTCTTCTGGTTGGCTTGCCTCAAATAAAAAAATTTCATAAGATTATAGTATTTAAACTTTATGCTTTTTCTAGATTATTTATAAATAAATTTTAATTACCTTAAAGTATACTAGAGTACTATTGAGATTCAATATGACTGGACAATAAGCCTGAAATAGCTGTGACAGATTGGATAGAACCTGCTAACCATGATTACTAGTACAATTATTTGAGCGCCTTAAAGTGAGGCGATATTGGGTTAGAAAAGGTTATTACTAGATTGTCTTTAATTAAGGTAATAAGGGGATGTCAAAATTCAATCAAAATAAAGTAGATTGCCTCAAACTAAGGCTATATAGAATTGAAAATACCATACTCACCAGAACCATTGAGAATACGGTGGAACTGAATATATAAGCCAAGGAAACAGTTTCTTCCAAATTCGCTGAGGTATAAGTGAGACTAGACGATTGAAGGAGGAGCATTTTTAGTAGATTTTAAGGAAGTGGAACAGCAAAGAACCTCTGTATGTATTAAATAAATAAAGTTTCGTTGGGGCAATTGCACCCTATCTGATTATATCTTTAAGTGTGTCCTGAGGACCAGAGATCTCCATATCATCTGTCCAATTGCTCTTTGGTTTCAACTTTGTGCAAAATCCTGGCGTATCTTCACGTTATGCCGATATTTTAACAATTGGTTAACCTACATGGGGTCCATTGAACAACCACCTATAACCCAAAAAATCCGCAATCCACATCCATGGTCTTCACTGAGGGATAATTTTCATGAATGGTTGCACTAGCTGAAACTTCAGAACTAAACTTGTGGTGGACACCATGCTTATAAACAAGAGGAGCTCCTTCAGGAGCATGATGAATTAATGAATCAACTTGCAAGCGTGGCTAGTCAGATGCAAATACTTGAACAACAGAACAGGCAGTTTGCCAATTGCCTGGATGATGCTACTGAACGTCTACACTGCATAGAGTGGAAATTAAAACCTACCTTTTAACCACCTTTTACCTATTGGGAAGCAGTTCAAGAATTTATTTGGGAAGGATTTTTTACAGTGAATTTGAGACTAGTTACCCCGCTGAAAAGTTTTTCCGCTGACCCCGCATGCAGTGGAAGCTGCTCAAATCAGGATGGCTGCTCTGAGAATAATTATGTTCTTACCCAACAACACCCCAAGGTGATGGCAGTCTTGCCCACTGAAGAGCTTTACACTACTCCAAAAGATCTGGCCACCTGAGCCAGCCCCTCTTCAAGATCCCAGTTATGGGCTATGATCAAATCTGCAGTACATTTCTAAAGCTTGCAGTTATGTGCGGGAGGAGGTCTGCATTTAAATGCTACCTCCGTTTGGCTGCAATGGAAACATCCACAGTTTCTTCAAACAAATTGAATTTTCAGCGGAAGGAGACTTCAATCAGCGGAAGGCTAAATTGCTGGTATCCGCCTAGGATGTTGGAAGTAGCAACTAAGTCACCTTCTACCTTCCAAGAAGTTCCATTATTTACCACAAAGTGAAGGATACAGTGCTGCAAATGTTTGGGGGTACCATAACGATATCACAGCGAAAAGCTGAGAGCTTAGCCATTGGGTACCAACGTAATGGGACCCTCACTGTGTATGCTAATCAAATTATGGCGGAAGCCCATGTGTTAGTGGAGCAAGCGTTCTAGCTGAAACTGACGTGTGCATTGCCATGACCTCCATGGTGAAGCAATACCAAGAGCTTTACAATGTAATGACTCCAATTTTGGATGAGTATGTGCCCTTGCTCAAGGCTGTTTGGTTTCTGTGCCATCTATCCAATACCTTTCCTCCACCCAATGCTGAGTGGAACATGCCACTATTGCTGGTGGACCTCCTTATTTCGGGGAATCCAATTGTCCTGTCCAGCTTCCAACTAGTAACCCTTGGTTTTATTCTAACTATGCGCCTCATCCCTGGCCGAGATACCCCCAGCATTTCAACTTCCACCACAAACCTGTTGATGAAAAAAATCAGTGGCCCAACTACTGACCTGGGCCCAACTACACCAATAGCCATCAGTCAAATTATTGACTTGGGCCACCCAAAAAAATCAAGGATGCAAACGCTACTGGATATATTTTTACAAATGCGGCCACCCTGGTCACCTTGCCCAAAGTTGACCCAACTATCAGGTCCACTATGTACAGCAGGATCAGGATTACCAGGAAAAGCTGGAGTGGAGTAGAGATGGGACTTTCTACCTCCAATATCCTAACCACAAAAATACTACTTGAACTAATTGTAGTATATCTGGCGGAAGTTCTCAGTATAACAACAGTTTTTTATACCAGCAGTCGTTCAGAGGAGTAAAGTTACTGACACAAGATCAAGCTAAGGCTGTGGCGGAAGAAGTATCTCATGAGCAACCAAAGCCATACACCTGCCAGAGATTTGACCAAGCTTTAACAGAGTTGGATCCAGCTTAAAATGCACCTTCCCTGAAAGGAGTAACCTCACCCTTCTGGTAAAAGCTATTGTCAAGGAATACCTCAAAGTTGGTGAGGGGATTACGAATATTTTGTAAAAAGTAGTCCCATAAATGTCCATGTATTAAACAGTCAAAATTCTTCATATTCTGAGTGTACATACTGTGTCATTTCTTGAGCAAAAAATCGGATATGCACTGTGATAGATACGGGCGCCCCAGTTAACATTGTTTCAATCAAGTTGGTGGTGAATTTGAATTAAATCCTGATGAAGAACACCAGATGGTATATGAGACTTTAGTATTGGTATACATAGTTTCTGAGGTTGTGTACAGTGCGCTACCCTTTTAATTCAGGTTGATTGTGTTTGTATCTCCCACAATAGCGTTACCAAACAGCCATCAAAATTTGTTAATTAAAACTGCTTTCACGCGCCACTTTGGGGCTGTCATTGATATGATGGCGGAGACCTTTGAGATTTAGGGGAAGTGGATCCCAATATACTTTACCTCTAGCAGAGTTCCAAAGGATACGCACATGGGATATATCAACCTTGCCTATAGTGATGGGGTGATTCTAGTTTGATACCATCAAATAAAGAGCAAGACCCGGACCCTTCCCCAACAGATATATAAAAATCAAGGGCTTCCGCTCATAGCTGCTCGGCCTATGTCTATCCCCTCTGGTCACTAAGTAATAGTGTACACCAAACTGGTGGTAGAAGTGCTGGAAGGACTCTATGGGGAAGTTATTGGCTTTATCAGAAATTACGGCTTGAGTCTCACATGGCTCCAGGCATTATAATACAGGACATAGGGATCAAGGTTCTACCAGAAAATCTGCAAATGGAACCATTACAAATCCGCCTACACCAAATAGTAGCGTATTTAAACCTGACCCTTGTTGAGGAGGTCCTCCAGGAAAACGCGTTTGGGTCACTGGGTAAATTTGGTTTACACATCAAATTGCATCCCAGCGTAATGTTAGTGGTATTGCATATAATTGTAATAGGGTTATCAAAAGACCAGAAAGATCAGGAAATAGACTTATCTCAAAAATACAAGAAGATCTTTGCTGTTGACGACAACGAGTTAGGGTTTGCATGGGGGTGGTCCATCAATTGGACACTGGGGATCATACTGCCATCAGGTTTCAGCAAATCCGCTGATCTAGGGCAGCTAAAGAAGTAGTTACTGAAGAGATCAAAAAGTTAATGGAACAAGGGATGCGCAAACCATCAAAGAGTCCATGGGCTACACACGTTCTTATTTGTAAAAAAAGGATAGCACGAACTGGGTAGTAATAGACTACTAGAAGATCAACAACATCACCAATAAAGACTCATATCCCTTGCTGCAGATTAATGACGCTTTGGATCGATTAGGGGAACCCATTACTTCTCAGCAATGAACTTGATATTGGGCTACTGGAAAATTTGAGTTTCCTGTGGCGGAATAGAAGAAATACGCCATAATCACATACAAAGGGCTTTCCTAACTGACCCATATGTCTCAAGGGCTATGTAACGCCCTAGCTATATTTCAGCGGGCCATGAATACCATTATCGGCGACCTGAAGCTGTCATGAATCCTTGTGCACCCCAACAACAATGTCTTCTCCCACATGTTTTCTGAGAATCTTACCCAATTGAAGGATGTATTCCGCCAGCTGTCTAAGGCCAACATAAAGCTTAAGCCCCAGAAAATCCACTTCTTCAAGGACCAAATGTGTGCCTTGGGTATATAGCAGATAAAAAGGGGCTACAACCTTAATCCGCCAAGGTGGAGGCTATCTGAAAGATGACTATGCTCACCAGTAATCATGATACAGTTTTTTTTGGGGATGGTCAGCTACTACTGCCACTTTATACCTAACTTTAGCTGTATTGGAGGTTCGCTGTTTGAGTTATTAAAAAAGATGCTGTACTTGAATGAATGGAATGCCGCAAATAATCTACTAATTCACTATGATGGCACTGATCAGTGCGCCAGTGATATGATACCTAAACTTTGATAAAGAGTTCATTTTTACAGACAGATGCATCCCTTTCCGCTGTTGAGGCGGTTCTATCTTAAAAAGACAATTAGGGGGAGGAGCACCCAGTGGTGTACTGTAGTCAAATCCTGAATTGCCATAAACTTAAATATACCATGACCAAGCAGGAGTGTTTAGTGGTAATCTACATGTATAAGCAATTTAGGGTCCTCTTGCATGGGGTAAAGTTAAAAGTTGTAACGGTTCACGTGTCATTACACTGGTTGCAGAACCTCAAGGAGCCTTAAGAGCGTCTATCCAATGGGCCCTCAAACCTCTGGCGTATAACCTTGAGATCCTTCACCGTCTAGGTGCAAAACTGCATAACGCTGATTTCTTATCAAGATTATGAACAATTGCCGTTACAGCAGATCATTAATGTAATGCTTGATAAAATGCTCAGTGGTCACTATGACGATGAACCACCACATGTTATAAAGGCGTAAAATGAATGCTAGCCTGTACTTTCTAGAGGAATGGGGAGTTATACAAGAAGATTGATTCTACGGTGAACTTCCCATGATCCTTGGCATGGCCTGGCATTATCATGAGTGCACTTAAGGCAGTTGGACATGGGGGTGTGCGCAAAATAACGAAATTTGTTGTGCCCTCAGTAATATTGGGAAAGAATGGACTTCAACGTACTTGAAACCATCTCCTGCTGTCACCAGTGCCAAGTGGAAAAAACGTCTGCCAGAAGACTACACACTGGTTAGTGAAACCCCATTTTGCTTGGCATTAGGTTCTCTTGATGTTATTGGCCCTCTCTTAACGGGAGCTATTTTGGTCTAAGTACATTTTGGTGGCAATTAAACACTTTGATAAGTGGGTTGAAGCATGAGAAATACAGGATTTGGGGGTGGTCACAGTGGCCAAGTTCGTAATGGAATGTATTATCCAGAGGCATTGCAGTCCTCAGTTCATCCTTACTGATAATGGGACCAACTTCACCTTGTATATTCTACCAAAGTTAATGAGCTAATGGGCATCATTGGGTTATGATGACCTCATATTACCCTTAGTCCAATGGGATGGTTGAGCGGGTTAATTAGACTTGGTAATATAATCCAGAAATTGTAACAGTTTGACCTTTCAATTGATTTCCTCCATTTCGCCGCCATGTTTGCATACAACAATAGCTACTATTCTGCCACAAGGGAATAGTCCATTTTAGCTACTATATGGAAAACACCCTTCCCTTCTGGTACTGCTTTATGCATGCATAAAAAGATACTGGAGGAATGGAACCCACTGTTATTTAACTAACCTAGCTGAAACCTCTATAAAGTTGCAAACCAAAGAATATTCTTTCAGCTTAGCCAATAAGATAAAGAATCAGGCTGCAGATCAGGTATGGTGTAGCAGGTGCTCTTAGTTCAAAGAAGGGGACATGGTTCTATTCCATGACCAACACGAGTTCAGTTGGAAGCACAAATTTGGATAGTATCTGGATTGGTCTATTTGAGGTTATTGAGAAAACAGGTGTTGATATCTAGCTATCAAGGACCCTGTGAGCGGTCATATTATCAACCAAGTGCATGCTAAGCTCCTTCAGGAATATAAACAATAGGAGCCTTATTGTCCAGTCAAGGAGGGGTAATGAGTTTATGATATTAATGGACAAGAAGCCTGAAATAGCTGACAGATTGGACAGAATATGCTGACTATGATTACTAGTACAATTATTTGAGCGCCTTAAAGTGAGGCGATATTGGGTTGGAAAGGGTAATTAATTGGATTGCCTTAAAATAAGGTAATAAGGTGATGTCAAATTTCAATCAATATTAAGTTGATTGCCTCAAACTAAGGCTATAGAGAATTGAAAATACCATACTCCATCAGAACTAATGAGAATATGGTGGAACTGAATAGATAAGCTGAGAAAACGGTATCATCTGAAGTCGCTGAGATATAATTGAGATGAGATGATTGAATGAGGATGATTGTTAGTTATTCTGAAGGAAGTGGAACAGCATAGAACCTCTGATGTATTAAATAAACAAAGTCTCATTGTGGCAATTGCTCCATATCTTATTATAATTTTAAGTGTTTTGAGGACCAGTAATCTCCATATTATCCATCCTATTGCTCAGTGGTTTCAACCCTATGCAAAATCCCCCTGGTGTATCTCAACAATTCCCCCAAATTTATAACAAACTATACACATAATTATTCCAATTTTATATGGTCAAACTAATTGGATCAAGTGCTATAAGTGTAATCAGATGTATAAAAGAATTAATAAAATTGTAACAGTAGAACTATATAGCTTACATATAAGGTAGATATTTTTTATCTATATATTTTTATATTAAGATGCTATATATTATAAGTTATCAGATTAGAATGAATAGATTTAAAAATCTCAATTTAATAGTGTATGAAATGGTATATATTATGTTATATATATATATATGATATAATAAACTAATTTACTCAGAATTTAGATTTTTATCTAAGGGGAGGATATCTCAGTAGTAGAATATGGACTCTCTGCCACTGCCTCCCCGAGTTTGATCAAAGTTGATGAACTTTGGGTCTGAGATAATTATGACTGTGTTGGAGTTGCACACCAATGCCCCAAATTGAGATAACAAATAGTAAAGGCGGTCCATGGAGTTTCTGGTCTATCATATACTACATGTGGAGGTTTTCGAGGTTTATCCTCCTTTCCCATTTCTTCAATCTCTTAATTGGTGCAGAATCAACCCCCGGTTGGCCCACCTCAAATAAAATTTTAAAAATTAAAAACTATAAAAATTTAAATTTTATCTAAATTATGGAAAGAAAAGATAGTTAAGCACTTGTTGGAAAATCACTAATTCTGATATTAGGGGCTCCACAGATTGGCAGGCCAACCAGTATGAAGAATGGTCAGCCCTTGCCATTTTGCCTTGGGCATGGGGCCAGTAGCATTGGCTGACCCCTTGGCGTATCACCCATGCCATTTTTGGATCCCCCAACCTAGACCACAACTCATAAGAAGAAACGTAAACTCAATAAAGAGGGAGAATAGGCAAAGGAAGATGTTATTTGAGAGGGAAGCACAAGGTATTTTATCAGCACTAGTGGTGCCCAACTCAAAAGGGGAAACTGCCACTCATTTTTATTAGCAAATGGGCCAAACAAAAGGTTTATTAAAAATTAAAAAAATCTATTATGGAACCTCAGCTAACAGCCTAGGAAGCCATATCATAAGGCGAGAAAACTTTGGGGAAACTTTTGTCCAGTGCCCACTTTAGCTGGCAGACCATGGCGTACAACATTGAGGTAGTGTCAGGAAGATGGCATAAAAATTTTAGACTGTCTTACCAGTTGGGATGCATAAGCACCCAAAAATCAATCCAGACTGTCAGTGGTATTGCCACTCAAACGACGTTGTATGGTGCAGGAAATTTGGCAACAATGACTCATTGATGTGCAATGAGCGTGAAAGTAAACTGACAATGAACTAAACAGATATAACCCCAGACCCTGCGGGTCTTTCTGCAGGTCGTTTTACTACTGGATTAACTGCTTCAGGATCTCCAGTGGAAGGGACCATCACCATAGCAGAGGCAAGTGGGCTGATTTTTGCTTGAAGGTGAAATATGTGAGGCCACAAATTCTGATATCATTATAGCAGATGGCTTCAATAACAGGATTAAATTCCCAGAAATTTCTTGCATGATGGATACAGTTAATTATGGTGGGAGTGATTGTGATCATCAAAACTGGTATAGTCAATCCATTATAGGGGCTGACGGTCCACCAGGTTAGTGCCATTAGGACTTTGGCAAGAAGAATTAAAGTAAATAAAAAATTTAGGTACTAGCAGGAAATTTTGTTTGAAAGTAAAAGTTAAAGATTCAACCAACAATTTTCGCATTGTGATGCAACTGATTAAATAGTTTTCAATTAGCGTCAGCTTGTCAAAGCAGGGATCAGGGCTTCAAATCTGACCTAACCCGTTAAATTTTTGGGGAGGGGAAAATGATTCTAATCTGAAATGACATCAAAAGATTTGGTGGCAGGCCAAGTCATTATCAGTTTGTCCGCAAATGCATGACCTGAGGCTCTACTGCATTCATGTTTGTTAGTGTGATGGCATCTGGCCAAAATGGGCAACAGGAATCCCCTAGGGCCACCCTAAGTATGGACGGTCTCAATGGGTCAGAAACGTATTTGGGATGGCCAGCTTGCCTGTGCCTGGTCGCTGGGCATTCGTTTGGACAGATGGGTTCATTTGAGTACCAGTCCTAATTTTTTTGAAATAGGGTTTTAAACCATCAGTGACAGTCCCCAATTGAGATACCTGATCATTGGGGATTGTCCCCAATGATTTTGAGAGGAGTTTGGCATCAGCAATCATACTGATTAATGGCTCAATGACATTGGCAATTTTTGATCAAGAACGTTGATACTTGTCCCTTTATGACTATTAGTTTTTTTGCTTGAATGCTTTATTACCATTGATTTCAGACATTTAGGCTTTGATTCTGAGGATTTGGCACCATAAGTTTTATAAGTCCCTCTCGTTTGTGAGGAAGACAGTTACTAATGACTTTGGCACAAATTTCCTCAAATTTGGCGAACTAGTTTGGTGGAGGCAAGCACAGGAACTGGTGGAGGAATCTTCAGAGGGAGAGCTGTTGCCTAGCACTTGTCTACCACATGGGCAAGGTCTCCCCAGGTGACAAGGGATAAAGCCATATCTTCAGACCCTTTCTAATTGGAAATTAAAAAAACGCCTGATCCACGCAAAGGGGATGTTCCCCTGGTCTTACAGGTAGGAGCATCAGCAACATGAGGAATAAGGAGGTATTATTGTGGGCTTTTTATTTGAAGAGGCCAGCAATGTCCATTGCCTCAACAATTGAGCAAGTTGATGTTCAGTGAAAGTGATGAGAGAAGGCACACAAGTGAATGACTTTATGCGCTGGCGGGTTTTGGGATAATTGGGGTCAAAAAGAGAAGTTTTTTCTGCATTAATGCAAGCGCGGCTCGCACAAAAAGCAAGCTCCTCAATTTCATACTTTGCATAAACCTCAAAACCGTGGGGAAAATTGGGATTAGGAATACCCTCAACAAGGGGTTCCATTACCCCATGGAGTTTCTGGCAAAAGTAAGTTGTTGGCAGGAGCAGTCGTGGCTTCCACTGCCATTTTATTACTATTTTTATATAATGGATAACCATTTTTGGGCAAAAAAGGCGGGGCCATAATTTGGGAAAATCAACAAAAAATTCCTCCAAAAAATCTGGCTTGACATGGTGCAGATATTGATCCTCACTAATCCATTTGAAAGCCTAGAATAGATTGGATTCAGCAGCACCGGGTCAGCCACTGGAATTGGGGCAGTGGCAGGAGATGATTGGGAACGTGATGTTGACCACAGCAGCTCATCTGAAACTGAGTCAGCCATTGACTCAGGATTCTGTAATCTGATCAAATTGCTTAAAATTTTATTTTTGGATTTTGATTGGCTGTCGCCTTGGAAGCAGTGCCAGAATTTGCTAAGGTTGGGGGCAGGAGGATTGAGCCCCATTTGAAAATTTGGGATGAACCAGCCACTGACCTGACTTTAGAGGGAAGAGTGGCGGAAGTGGTGGAGGCAGAAGCCATAGGGCACTTGCGCTTTAAGTGATTAAGCTCTAAGCACTGGGACAAATGGCACAGCCATTCTTGACGTGCACCCAGAATGGGTGATCAAGGGTGGATCTGATCACCGTGCAAGGGGGAATTATGAGGTGGGTGTTGCAATAGAATGGTCAGATCATCCCAAAATTTGCGCGGCCTTGCCAAATGATCCTTTTCATTCAGAACCACAATTTGCAACATGGGGTCTGCGCTGTAAATGTCCAAACCCTCCTTAAGCTCATGGCAGAGGCGTTCAGGAAAAAGGTAGAATGGCAACCCAGCTAAGTGGACCATGAGAAACACTAGGTTTTTATATTTATAACTTGGCTACTGCACCCAACACTGTACTATCAGCTCATCACTGGTTCTTCCAGCCAACCACTTTCCCCTCTTCCCACTGTGCTTACTCTCTTCCTTGCGTCAACCCTTCAACTCATCCTTCCCAATGTCTGAATATTAGTGCTGGCTCGTTTTCAGCATTCAATCACTGCTGAGCCATATAAATTACTTATATATAGATATTGAATCAGGTTTGACTTTTGAGTTGCTTAGTAAATTTTCCAGAAGCCATTTCAGTTTCTTGCTTAAATTTATAATATCTTAGCTTCTTGCTGATGTCACGTTTTAAATCTTCTAGTTAATATTAGGGGAATCACCTTTCTTATGTAATAGTTGATTTAATAGATATGAGATGCTGGAATCAACCTTGGCCACCGCAAACTTGAGATCCTAAGTTTCCACCAACATCAAATCTATATATATATAAATAAATGTATGTTTGTATATATTTATGTTTGTCCCATATACATTCCTATACCATTCATCCAATTGTGATAAACTTTGGTGAGTTGTTGTATGCATGCTTGAGAAGGTTTATTAATTTCAAAAACTATTATTTCATAGTAAAATAAAAATTTAAAATAAAAAAGTGAAAACCCTATATGTTCTCAATGGTATTCGCTATATTGTTATGGCTGAGCAGTTTGGTATTCAGAAATTTGATACATCAAATGTTTTATTGCGTAGTCATGAGTCATTTGTCTAATTGGAAATTTAATCTAAATCAAAACTGGATCGAAAAACAGATTGATTTTACAAATATCTCCTCTAACATAATCAGCTCAGCTTTTGGGTCTAAATAACTTTTATAGATGTTGATTGTTTAAATCCTGGTGCAATCACTTTTTTATTTAACTAGTTTTCATCACTCAAACTATTTATATAGTTAAAACTGGTATTTCAAGTGTAAGTAAAACTAAAAATAGTAGCCAACGTGTTATCAATTTTTTAAAATTATAGTTTATCTGCATTTACTTTGATTTTGCTTTGTACATCGAGATAGTATGTTCTTCAATTTTTGAGTAGTTTTCAATTGTATTAAATTAAGTACTTATACTTAGGATATGTTAACTTACTAAACCATGTATTATACTTCATATTTATTTTAGTGGGCAGACATGGGGATGATATTGTACCAATTAATGGGGAATTGAAAAAATGGAAAAAGAGTATAAAACCTGGAAAGCCACAACATGCAGTGCTCTGATTAGTCAATAGCTCCATGGACTGCCTTGCTATTTGCTATCTCTGTTTGGGTATGATACACATTAACACATTTATAATTGTCCCTTTCCAAAAGGATGTTAGCTTAACTATTTATAATTTATTCAGTTTTAAAAATTCTGCATTATTTTGATTTTTCTATTATAACTTTAAAATACTATTTTAAGTATATTTATTTGAGGCAAGCTGACCAGGGGATGGACATTAACAAAGCTAAACTAGACTAAAAACTAACATAACTACTTGGTTTAAACAAAACGCCCTATTGACCGATTGAGTGAAATGCTTTAAAAACTGACCAACCAGGTGCGCAGCAGAAGCTGTTTAGCCTTCCATGGCGGAAGGGGAGGGGGATTGGGGGGGGGGGCTTGTCTTTGGCAGCCTCTTTAGAAGAAGCTTCTTTCTCCCATTGTAGAGTGCATGTCACGGCTGACAGTAATGGCGTTGGGTCATCTGCAGTATGGGCTTTGATATCACTTGGATATTGGAATTTCATGGAAATTGCCATCTAGATAAATGGCACTAAAATATTCAGTTAAAGCTTTTTCAGCTTTGATGCGGGCATCTGGGAGGTTAACAAACGTGGCAATGTTGGTTCAGGTTATTTTTGCTTTTGGATTCCGTGCTATATTTGCCACGTTCTGGATAGCATCATTTGCATTTTTGTATAGCTGGATCAAAGTGATTTTACTTTTTGGAGTTAAGGTTGCGGGATAACAGGAGGTGGAATTCCTCCTGTGAGCATTGCTACTGATTTAGTGACAGCTTTATGCAGGGGATGACAATCTGGTGTTTCAGCTGCTTTGACTGCAAGCTGGTGGTCACTGCAAAATGATACAGCATTTGGCTGTGGGGTATAAAGTTGAGGGGGTATTTGGTGTCCCATTCTGCACTAACAAACCGCTCAATTTACAGAGATGGTTCTTCAATGAACTTACCTTATTTTGTCAATTTCATCCAATAATTCCCATGGGTTTTGGTAGATTTGATTGGGGAATCAGCATACAGTTGAGGTTTGGTCGATTCATTTGAGGAAGCATGGGATTGAACTGGGATTTAATCTGATTCTTGTTTGGAGGAATTATTTATGGCATTGGGGTGAGGAGGAGGCTGATTGGTGGCTGCAGGTGCAGCTGCAGCTACAGGCTTTGGTGATGGGGGTGGTAGGATTGTTTCCCATACCAGAAATTGTACAGGGTGGGCAGCAGATTGGAAATTGGTGGATGAGTCATCTGATCCACCAGAAGTGGTTGAGGAGGGGCACTTGCATTTCATGTGGTCTAACTCAAAATATGACAGATAGATCGTCCGCCCGCCCTTGATGTGGGCCCAAAACAGATGGTCAGGCACTGAGGGAATAACAGTGCATGGCAGAATTGACACCACAATTTTATTTAAATTTAGTGCTGATCATGGCGTATGCCTGAGGCCCAGCGAGTCATGTGGCCCCATTTGGGACCACAAATTGTAAAATGGGGTTGGAGCCATAGGCTGCCAAACTGTCCATCAGCTCCTGGTGGAGCACTTCAGGGGGAGGTGGGTGGGCAAGGCAGCAAACTGCACCACCAAAGTGGTGTCCAATGGGAGGCAAGTCCAGATTGTGGGGAGAGGAGTGCCCTGGAATACCAGGGGCACAGTTGCTGCAGTGGCAGCGTCAGCTTTGCAGGGTGAAGCCAAGGTCAAAATACCACTTATAGGGGTGGAAATCAATAAAACTGGTGGGTGTCATCACCGCCTGTGCCATTTTGATAATGGCTTGGTTGTGGTATGGGAATAGTTTCCCATATTCGACCCTTAGGCTGTAGCACATGTTGCTCTGGGGGAGCACTAGGGGGCAGCATGGTACCACTTGGGTATGAGCAAGGTGGGCGTCTAGGTCCTTGGATGGAACAAATCATCTCATAGGTTTGGAATGACTGGGTGAACCAGTCCTAGCACGTTTTACTGCCAGATGGAAAATGGTGGGGGAGTTTCGCCGCTGCCCCATGATGGAGCAGCTGGCGGAGAATCTGAGGACATCAGAGTAAAACTACTATGGGCGACTTTTATTTGTTTTATTAATTTGTGTAATTTTTCTTAGAAAGTTACAACACTATATAAGTTATTTTCCCTAATTTATAAAATATAAGTGCCAAGTTAGGTTAATTTTGGTTCAGTAGTTTAAAAGATAATATGTCACATGTATACACATAATGATTTTTAATTATAGAGAAGTTTTGGTTAGCAGTTTGGTGGTATTTAATTTTTCCGACAGGTCTAATTTTATTGATTGAGTGTACAGTGCTTTTTGGTCAATTTGATAGACTAAATAACTTTAAGGAAAGTGTTTGGTGGTAAATTATTGATTTAATAGTTAAATTGGATTTAGCCAAGTGTTGGTGAATTTTGGTTGAATTGATAAAGATTAATTTTTTTGGCCATGGTTTTGGTGAAATATGGTCGTTTCTTATATTCAATTGGTTTTATCTAAGTCATTGATGGGTTTTTGTGGATCCAATAGGTTTTTAGGCTTTGTAAAGTAGTTTGATGGTAATAGAGTAATCTTGTAAATTTATTTGGGTTTGGATAAGTGATTGGTGGTTTCTAATTGATTTGATAGGTACAACTGTATTGTGTAAGCGGTTGGTGATTAATCAGTTTGATATGTACAATGGTAACAAATAAGCAATTCCGTGCTATCTATGATATAGAACCTAAATTAAACAGTTCAAATTGGCTAATAAATGGACCCCGAGCAATGCCAGGTAACTCCGCTAGTAATTAGCACAATTAGAGCAACCTTGGCAACATTCACTGGTACTCTGATTTAGGCAGCAAAATCATAGTCAGACAATTAATAATGAATACATAAGTTTTCCGCCAGGAATATCCAAAATTGGCCACAAATGGCAGTCAGCATCAAACTAGGATTGTTAGACAGTTGTAACAAATATGTCAGCTTTCTGATGAAAAATCCCACAATGGCCCACAAATGGCAGTCAGCGTTGAACTCAGATTCTGCTGAAATATACTAAATTAACTAATTGCATCATCCTCAGCTATTAGTCGCTGGTGATCCATATAAATTTTTATATAAATTATATCAAATTGAATTCAACTTAGTAATTAGCGCCTAAAACATCTTTAGTCGCTTGCTTAACTCATGATAATTTGGCTCCTTGCCAACAACACATTTTGAATTTTTGTAATCAATCATTTGGGAATCACCTTTCTCAGGTAATAGTAAATTATTATATTAGGCACCAGAAACATCCTCAGCTTCCTCAAACTTGAATTTTTGGGTTCCACTGACATTACTTATAATATAAATAGATCATCATCAGCTGCTAGTTGTGGTGATCCAAATTCCAGTTTGGACCATTTATTGGCCCCATCTGAACAGATCTTCAAATCCTAGTGATATAGAGATTTTTCTCAACTCAATTTGGAGAGCCACTCACCACGCAATCATTAAAGCACCATGAATTTCAGCCAATAAGCCATTCCGCCAGGATTGTCCTATTTCATCCCAAATCTCACTAAATCATTGGAGGAATTCATCTGGTTAATTTTCTGACAGAAACCAACTGCCACTTTCCCTTTTCTATACTCTAATCGGTCAAGAAGCCATGAATTGGTGAGCTAATTAGGGTAAGCTGGGGCATCTTTGCGGCGCAACCAGAGAAATCCTGTGGAAACATGAGCGAGTAGCTAATACCAGAACCCAAAGAGGCACGTTGGTTAGGTCGTGTAAGGCCTGAAAGAAGTGTGAGATGGTAGTGATGACTGTGACAACCTGTTCTTGCAGGTGTCTACCACTCCCTATGAGGAGGATATGGGCAGGAAGGGGGTATGAGTCAGGCAAGGTGCCAGTCAAATGACCTCCCCATGAGCTGGGGTTGCACGAGTTTGGACCTTAGGACAAGGGAGGGGCAATCCTGGTTGGCTGCACTTCAGTGCACCTGCCTACAATAAGCGCCGCGGTTTGATGAGTTGTCCTGAAGATTATCTAGCTACCAGTTGGTCGGCATGAGCTGGCTGGTGGCAAACCTTATTATGCAAGAAAGTTGCATTTGAACCAAAAGGACTCTAAGGCTTCCTGGACAAAAAGGGGCCGTAAAGTAGAACTCCTCTAAAAAGGCAGATGACAAAGGGGAGGGCCTTGGTTTCTCCACTATCAGGGGCCTTAAATATTGGGGTCATTAGGTCTTGTCCCCTGCAAGGGGGATGAGAGGCATATCACCTGTTCTGGCTGGTGCAGACGAGGCCCAGTACTTAAACAGGATGTGCATATGTCAGTTTAAGGGATAGCATGAGCTACTCCTAATTGTGGTTGGCCCAAATTTTTAAGTGGTGTTTAGATTTGTACAGCCCTGATGTGGTAGGGGCAGTACCCCAAGCCTTTATCCCACAATAGTTGCATGCACTAGGATTCCCTGAGGCTTTTAAAAAAAAAAGAAGCCATGACTCCCACAAAACTTTTTGAGATGCTGGTACAAACCTTCAACTACAAAGTACAGCATATACTTGAATGTGTTAGCTTGAAAAAAGTGATCTTGTAAAAAAGATACCTCAGACCTGAGGCTTTTACATCGCTTTACTTTAAAATTTATGAGGTGGGTTGTCCTTGGGACAAATATACCATGTTGAGTTTTTTTATCATGTGCTAGTTTTGAACCTGTTACAATAAAACCAGACCAAGATTAGAGCAGGAACCACCCCGCTATGCTACCACTCCTATACCTCACTTTATTGTAGGTTAACTTTTTTTATACTATGATAACCATGGATTTGAACAAAATAGCTATTTAGAGCACATATGGAAGGGCCCTTCAAGGTCATCACGAATACATCTACAGGTGCCTACACTATGAATGATCCTATTAAAGGTCACATTATCAATCAGGTCATGCAAAGGTTTTTAAATACATCAGCAAAGTTCTAGACTTATGGCTTCAAGCTCCCAATAAGTTAGTTGACCCCACACATCTTTGTTACCCAATGTTTAGATAGGTGGGGGAAAATGTTGTAATTGTGTTTGAAAAACATCTGGATATCATAATTCTATATAATTATTCATATTTAACCTAATAAGTAGATGGTGATTTTAAGCAGCTTAGTTACTATGCCACACAGCCTCTGTTTTTATAAGTAGTGACCTAAGGTATTAATATACTATTTAGAAGATCTCAAAAAACCGCCAAAACTACCTTTGTTCACTAAACCTTTCAGCTTCCAATGTTGTTCCTTAATACCTTTATTGATTCCTATTTCAATTCAGTGAATTACTCTCTGCTGCCCCTGTACCAGCGTAAAACATCCATAATAGGGTTAGAATAATTTTACTAGGGCCATCCATCCATAAACTCACTAAATCTGCATATTATATTTTCCAGGGAAAATAAAAAGTTTTAGTTTTTGTTAACTGCCTATTTTGGATATCACCACTTTACTCTACTGATTTTGGAGTGCTGCTTTGTAACTATAGAAGCACCAATTAGAACGCTGTTAGAATGAGCATATCTGAGGAAGATTGCCAATGGCAAGGGGATTTTTTTTCTAAATTTAAGTTTATCAGCTGATCAGGACATTTTACTTAATTAAGCTACTGGCCTTTGGCAGTATCTGATACTAGGGCTCTCTTGTTTTAAAAAAACCCTATTGCTAAGGGGAGGATACCCCAGTGGTAGAATATGTACCATCTACCACTACCTCCCCAAGTTTCATACTGGTAAATGAATTTTATGTAAGGGGCGATTATGAGTGTGTTGGAGTTGCGCACCAATGCCCTGAACTGAGATAGCGAATAGCAAGGCGGTAAGGGAGTTCCTGGACTATCATACGCCGCACAAAGAGGTTTTCTAGGGTTTATCCACTTATCTCACTTATTAGAATCCCCTTCATTGGTGCAGTATCATCCTTAGGTCGCCCCACCTCAAATAAAATATAAAAAGCACTATTGCTGAATATTGTCTCTTCTTATAAGATTTAAAAGTTATATTCATCATACAAAACTTTGAGATGTTGGTGTAGTTACCTGTGAATATGAGATATGATTCTATAACACCAGTTTCAACAAGGGGTATGCAGCTGGTCTCCAATACTAAATGCCAAGAAAGATCCGCAGATTGAACATTCTATCATAAATACTAATAAAACATCGTTTTGAGAATTGAGTTTGAACAAACATATGCTACCAAACTTAGTAATAACACCCCAATACAATATAGAACTCACTGCTACCCTTGCCATGCTGCCTGTGTTTTTGGAAGATCAATTCCCATTGATCCAGCATCAGATATTCCGCTAACATTTCTTGACCCAAATTCAAAAATTAAAAACATAATCCATCAATATTATCTGGACTTTGGGCGGATTGATCCTTATCTGTTTTTCAACCAAAGATGTCCAGTTCAAAACTGGTTCATTTCCATCAACCTTAAAGTTTTCAGAATACTCATCAAATTCTTTGTGAACCACCCCGCCAGATGAAACTCTAAAAGATGCCCTGCCATTGGACAGATGACCATCAAGATGTAACTTACATTGGGCATACGACCGTCAGGGCTCAGAACAATAGTCCACAGTCTATTAGCAGAACAAAAAAGGAATCACAAGAAGATTTGTGAGTGGCATAGAAGTCCAACTTACAGTATTTGTCCTTGAGGTTCAGGTTTACATTGTAAGTCAATGGTGTTGAAATCTTAAGCTGCTTACTCTATCAGGATTTTAGCTCACTTCAGCTCTTTTGTTTAACTGCACAAGTTCCTTGTATATACATTTTATGAATTGTTGATAATTAAGTGAATAGGGTAGTGATAGTATGAAGACTATTACTCTAGTTGAATTCCTTATAGTCAAGAGGATTATTAGGTCCAAGGCATAACTGTTGCTTGTCCTAATCATTGAAAATAGTTCTGAAGTATTGGTAGAAACTTCTTCCCTCTGGTAGAAATTAACTTAGGTAAATGTTCAGAGGACTTTTCTCTCTGTTCACACAAAGTCCACGAAATTAACATTAAAATAGACAAGGATTGTAGGGATTTCACCCTATTTGGTTAAGCCTTATCCTGGGGTCATACTCATGACAGTCCTATAAACCAAGTCTCAGGTAAATAGGCCTGACGCCTAAAATTCTATAATATCTATTGTTATAATTACTATATATTTATTTGGTTAAGAACAGATATAAGATCTGATATTTGATGATTTAATTATATCTCTCATCAGAAATTCTAATCTAATCAACTGGATTATATTTCTTATTTAATTAATATTACAATTGACCCTTTATAAGGGTCAAAATAATCCAAATAAATGACAGGCTACAAAACTCTCTCTCTGCTCAGTGTAACTTTCCAAGAAAATTAATTTTGGTAAATTAAAGTGAACACTTAATTGCAAACCAAAGTCTTGCTCCAATGTCATCAGATCCCCCACCAACTGTCCCATCATGGGGCAGCAGTGAAACTCTTTCCTCCATTTTCCATCTGACAGGAAAACACACTTGGACTGGCTCACCCAGTTATTCCAAACCCTTGGGATGATCGTCCCTCCCATGGATCTTGATGCCCATCTCGCCCAAGCCCAAGCGGTGCCCCATTGCCCCCTGGTGCTCCACCAGAGCAACATGTGTTTCAGCCTTAGGGTCAAATATGGGAAATTCTTCCCCTACAATGACCAAGCCATTATCAAATGGCTCAGGCGGTGATGACACCAGCCTGTTTTATTGACTTCCGCCCCTATAAGGGGGTATTTGATCTTGGCTTCCCCTGTGAAGCTGATGCAGCCACTGCGGCAATGGCGCCATTAATTTTTAACAATATTCCCTTCCCAACAACTTGGACCTGGATCCCAACGGACACCACCTTGGTGGTCCAGTTCGCTGGTTTGCCCACCCACCTCCCCCAAAGAGCTCCACCAGGAGCTGATGGAAGGTTTGGCAGCCTACGGCGCCAACCCCATCTTACAATTTGTGGTCCCAAATGGGGCCACACGCCTCACTGGGCCTTGAGCGTATGCTATTATCAGCCCTGAATTTACAAAAATTTCTGTGGCAATTCCCACTTATGCCACCACCCCATCTGCCCCCAACCATTTGGTTCTGGGCCCACGTTGAGGGCAGATGGACGATTTGTCCATCCTGTTTTGAGTTAGACCACTTGAAACGTAAATGCCCATACTCAGAAACTTCTGCCAACACCAAAAGTTTGCCCAATGCCCACCAATCCGCCACCCGCCCCACGCCAACTCTGACATGGGGGTACAATACTAACTTCCCTCCTCCAATGCCTGATGCTGCAGCTGCACCTACAGCCACCGATCAGCACCCACCTTGCCCCAATGTTACAAATAATTCATCCAACCAAACATCTAGATGGATTCAGTTTAATCCCATGCATCTGCAAATGAATCAAACTAACCTCAATCGTACACTGATTCCCCAATCCAATTAAACCAAAATCTATGGGAATATTGGATGAAATCAACGAATCAGGTAACGTCATTGAAGAACCAATGCTGCAACTCGAGCAGCTCTGTAACGCAGAATGGGATGAAAAATTCCCACCTCAGAAATATGTCCCACTACCTAACGCCAAACTGTTCTACAGCGACCACCAGCTTGCAGTAGAAGCAGCTGCCACACCAGATTGCTGTCTGCTTCATAAAGCTGCTGCCAAATCTGTGGCTGCACTCGCAGGAGGAATTCCACCTCCTGTAATCCCCATAAATCTTACTGCACAAATTAAGATCAACATTAAAACCTTACGTAAAAACGTCACTGAAGCCATCCAGAATGTGGTAACAGTAGCACGGAATCCAAAAAGCAAAAATAACCTGAACCAACATTGCCACGTTTGTTAAATTCCCAGATGCTCGTCTCAAAGCTGCAGACGCACTGGGAGAATTCATCGTTGGTATAATGATGGCTGGAAACTATTCAGAAGTTTCAGTCATCAAGGATATCAAACCCCATGCCGCCAATGCCCCCACACTCTTACTATCTGCCTTAACATGCACCCTACTCTGGAATGAGATGGATGCGGCTGAAGATGAGCCCCTGATTCCCCCTCCCCATCCACCATGGAGGGATAGCAGTATTTGCTGCCCACCAGGTTGATTATTTTGTTAGGTACAATTCAATCAATCCATCCATTTTGGGCGTTTCATTTGAATCATTATTTTTTTATGATTTTAGTTTTAGTTTAGTAATGTCCGTCCCCTGGTCAGCTTACCTCAGTTAATAAATGACAGGTTACAAAGGGCGACTAACCAGGCAGGGTAATTCCTTCCTCCACTTTAGTGCAGGTTTTGTCAAACAAAAAATTGAGAACCTGTACTTGCTAGAAAATTTTTGGTTTGGTATACTTGTCCCAGGGTCAGCCCACCTTGAATATTTTTTTGATGACAGTTTCCACTTCTCTTTTATATTATACAAGTGGAGTTACCTGGCGCTGCTTGGTCTTACCTATAAGCTTGCACTGACAGCCTAAAAGCTCTGCCAACACTACGCTTAAGCCACTGGGATTAACAGCTTTTATATTGCCCTTGTGGATGTTGAGCTGGTTATCCTAAATTTACTTAATGTCTATTTAATAATCTATAAGAATCTACTTAAAGCTCTAACTGCTATTAAAATTTAAACTTCAGGTGAGCAATTTGGTGATTAATTAATAATGTTCACCAATTCTTACCCACTCACCCAATAAAATTGACCTTTTCAGATTCATTTTTTCTGGTGAGAAATTTGGTAACATATTAAATGATATTCGCCAATGCTCATCCACTCACCCAGATAGATTGACTTTTCAACTCAATTAGTTTCAGTTTAACAATTTGGTGAATTATGAGATAATATTTACAATATTCACCCACCTTCCCAGATAGATTGAACCCATAAGACTTGATTTTATCAGATTCAATAATCTTTTCTAATTTTCACCCACTCACACAAATAGATAGAACCCATCAGACTCAAATATTTCAGATGTCAGTCATTCAGTACATCAGTCAGTACGTCAGTCAGTGAATGTGCTTTAAGTAGGTAGACTAACATTCATTACACGTGCTTTTCTATGGTGTCTATAGTATTTTTGTATATTCAAATTATTAATTTAGATTTTATATTATAGATAAACAATAAACACTCAGCTAAATCTAATTAGTCATTCAAATCAACCAAAAACCACCAACCACTCAGCTAATAATAACTGAACTTAGCAAATCAACCAATAAATATTACCCCTCAAAGCTAAATTGTGTTTATTGATTTGACCACAAAGCCATGAACCACTTTCCAAACTAAATAAACCTATCAAATCAGTCAAACAACACCAAACTGCTATTCAAAACATCTCTTTATATTTAGAATCATTGTATATGTAAAATGTATTTTAAGCTAATAAATCGACTTTTACTTAACTTGCCAAAAGTTTTGTGAATTAGGAAAAACAAATTATGCAGGTTTAAAGTTATATAAACCTAACATCCAGATACCCGTGCTTTTTATGGTATTTATAGTTTATCAGATGATAAGCTCAAATTGACAGCCTATAGGATGTACCAGTGCTACACCCTCAAGCCACTCGGACTAACAGCTTCACTGTTACCCTCATGGCTGATGAGCTGATTATCCTAACTATTTAATTTACTTAGTATCCTGCTTATTTTGGTTTAGTTTTGGGTGAGCAACTTGAAGAATTATTTTGATAATAATCGCCAATTATCATCCACTTGCCAAAATAGATTGAACCTATCAGACTCAATTAGTTTCAGATGAGCAGTTTTGAAATAATTAGATAATACTCATCAATTTATGCCCACTCGCCTAAATTGATTCAACCTATCAGACACAATAGTTTCAGATTTAAATATAATCGCCAATTCTCACCCAATCGCCTGAATTGATTAGTTCTTTCAGCCTTGAAGGTTTCAGATGTCAATCAGTCTATATATCAGTCAATGAATGTGTTTTATCAAATATATATTTATATTAAATAAGAATCACTCAAAGGACTAATAATCCATGAAGTGACAATACGTCATCCAGGCAACCTAAGTATGTTTATTCTGAGAGTATCCTTCTATTCTCTTGGTCACAAGGTAGGATATTGTGCTTTTCTTTTCCATAACAATCACTTTAGTTACTGCAATTTGATTTGAAAAGCAATTTTTGGTAATCACACAGGAGAGATGGTCGATTTTAAAAATAATTCTAATACAACCTGGGCGAGCGTCACATCAAGAGGTGCGCAAAATGGTGCACCTAAGGGCAAGAAACGCCCTGGAGGGGGACCAGGAACCCAAGCCGCCAAGAAACCACAAATTCAGACACTATCTGGATTTATGGTGCTTACTATAAAATAAGATCAATACATGTATATCCATTGTAACAAACCCCTTTCAAAGGTGGAGCACAGGCTCTGACTCTTCCTTGGGGATGAGTCCCCGACCCTGTGGTAGAAAACATGTGAGGCACAGCCCTCCCTTTTCCCCCACGTGGTATATGTCACCACCAACAACATGGGCTGCAGCTGGATCAATATTGGTTTCAAAACAGCCGAAGAAGTGGAGGCTGCAGCAAAAGTCTGCATCAAAATTGCCCTTCCTGAGGGCAAAAAAATAGTGTGCACCGCGCGCACCAGATGGAACAATATGAAAACTTTGTTCATCTCATTTGACTCGCTCCCTACAAACCTTCCTTGTAAGGTAATTGAGGAGGAGCTCCGCAAAGGGCTCATAGCCTATGGAGAAATTATGCAAATCAAATTACAACGATTTAACCTGATGCCAACCCTGTGCACAGGCAAAGCTATTGCCATAATCAACCCTTTCCCTGAAGTGGAAGATGACTTATCAAGAATCCCCTGCACATCAGAGTTTCACTTTGCAGATGGGGGACAGTCATCCGCATTCCAAGTTACACCAGAACGTGCACCACCTATATGCAACCCACTGCAGTTCATTGGGACATAAGGAACATACATGCTCCGTGAAGGAGGGCTTAATGAAAGCAGACTACTGTGAGGAAGCCATGGATCAAAGTAATGAAAATTTCGCCAGAACGACCAACGATGACCACCCATTCCGCTGGGGTGAAGAATGAATTTACTCCATCGTGGACCCAGTTACACATAAACAACACAAAGCGGCACAAAAAGCCCACAAGCGGGCAGCAGTTAAGGTGGAAGCGCACGTGGAATCATCCATCAGCCCTGGACAAATTCAAGAGGATATTTCAGAAATTCACTGAGGCAACTAACTAGAACAATATGCCCAGGTTGAAAATTTTCACAGCAATTTGACTGAGTCACCAAGCGACATCAATCATGAAAACTTTGAGGAAAAATTCAACCGCAATATGGGAGAAAATTCAGTGCACAATTCTCCAAATTTATACCCCAAAATTACAGAACCCAATCAGCACCCTGCATTGAACCATCATGAGATACGTGCGGGAAAAGATAATGCAAATTCCAAAAACCGTAATTCCTGTGAAAAATGAGTCAGATCAAGGGAACTGACATTGTCACTGAGAGAGTTGGAGTACAGATGTGGAGCATGGCCAAAATGAGCCGCGGTGGGTTAGGGCCAGAGGGCCCTCCAAACTGCTCCTGAGGCGCCGTGGGCACCTCAGTGTCAATAGGGATGCTAAATATTGTGGGAGACAGAGCTCAAACATCCTAAGCCAAAAAGCTGGACTTCCTGTGAAAACCCCTTGTAGACATCTTGGCCATCCAAAAAACCCACTATCTACAAGGAGAAGAAGGATCCTGGTCAGCCAGGGTCTCATCATCACAATCAGTATGGACGTCTCACTGTGGGGTGATCATCCAAAATAAAAAAAAATTAAAAATTACAAACTCCTCATCATACCTTCACAGCTGCGTCCTGGTAGCAATGATCACATGCCAAGAGGAAACAATCTTGATAGCATGCATCTATGCATCGTCACCGCAGCTGAGAGAAAACAATTCCTTGTAACCATTCCAACACTCACCCTCCCACCAGATACCATCCTGTTAGTTGATTTTAACTTCTAGATAACCCCAACACAGACCGATGGCTGAACCCCAGGGGATACCCACCAGGACACATCAAATTCTGCACAATGAAGGCATCCCTTGGCCTACAGGATGCCCTCCCCCCTGGATCACCACTCCTTCCCCACATGACATGGGCTAACATATGCGAGGGAACGCTCATATCATTGAGCCGCATTAATCAAATCATCATTATGCAATCCCAAAATAAATAATTTCCAAATTTACAACAAAAAAAGTCAATTTTTCTGACCACCAACTTGTTTCAGTGCAGTTATTGCCAACTAGACCCACGCACAGGTGTCGCCCTGGAGAAAGTTACACCCAGAAAACAAAAAATTACCCAAAATAACTGAATGGGTTGAACACAAGGCCAAAAACCAAGAATTCACAGCCCCATTCACTACAGATCCCATTGCAACATGGGCAAATTTCTAAAAGGAACTAATGCACAAAATCTGACATATTGCATCACGTAAGTACACCGCTAATACAGCCACAATCAGGCGTACCTTGGCGGAACTGGACCACCTTTAGCATAATACTCTGAGACCCAGTTATAGCCCCAACTGGGGATGCAAATGGGCGGAAATATCCGCCCAACTAAACACCCTCATCTTTGAGCACCAACATAGAATCAAAGTATCGAACAAAAGTAAGTTCATAAAGGAAGGAGAAACATGTTTGACATATTTCTTCCACCAATTCCACTCTGGCAGCAACCAGCCCACATGCACACAGGTCCGCAAGACTGACAGCACCATGGCAACCGAACCTGAGGAGGTCAAGGTGGAAGTACACCGCTATTACACCAACTTATACCGCGATATGCTGACAGACCCACAAAAAATCACAAAATTTATATAAACTGCCAGAATACAAAGCACACCACCAAACTACAATAATTTAAATCCAATTACACGGGAGGAGCTTTGGGGATACAATCCGCGGTGCACCACGTAGGAAATGCCCAGGGCCTGATGGGATACCCTACAAATTTTACAAAAAATATTTTCAACAAATTGCCCCCCTCCTATTGACGTCTATGAACCAGTGCTTGCTGGAAACACGCCTCCTACCTGGTGGCCATGAATCATATGTCATAACCTTATATAAAAAGGGTGACAGATTGGACCTGGCCAACTGGCGTCCAATCGCACTATCTAATACTGACACAAAAATTCTAACCAAAATTTTAGCAGCCAGATTAAGCGCAATTGCCCATGACGTCATATTTAACCAACCAGTTTGGGTTTATACCAGGGCGCTCAATCTGGAATAACATACACCCTGTTACAAGCATATGTCAGTCCAAAGCAACTGGAGCCCTAGTCTTATTAGACCAGGAAAAGGCATATGACCGCGTTAGCTGGCCTTACCTAAAGGAATGCCTACACGCTTTCAAATTCTAAACCAGATTCATAAACTGGTCAATGATCCTCACAGAATCTGCAACCATGGCTGTATGCGGCCCTGGCTTCCTAACTAACAAGATCACACCATACAGAGGGCTCAAACAAGGGGACCCCCTCAGCCCACTACTGTATAATTTCAGTTTTGATCCACTCCTCCGCATAACTGACTCACGCCTCATGGGCATAACTGCACAAGGCCAGCCAACAGTCAAAATACTGGCCTTTGCGGATGACTGCTTGGCAGGTATAGCTGACAACAATGATGCCCAAGAGCTGGAATGCACCATAGAGTAATACTCCATGGTGAGCAACGCATCACTCAACAAAAGGAAAACAGAAATCATTCTCTTAGGCAAGTACACTAACAACTGGGCTACAACACCAAACCTCACAGCCCCCAACGAAGGACAACCCACTCATCCTATCCTTTGCATAACCTCCCACCACCACTACTGTCCGCCATCTTAGGATATGGCTGATAACAGTGGGATATGGCAATGAGACAATGGAAAGCAACCTACTACAGTGGGTATCGAACCATGTCATCTCCCTCAAGGGAAGATCCCCAGGACTAACAGGGTGAGAGCAGTTGCTAACTCACTCATCCTCCCAATACCATGGTACCCTACACACGCAATTGCCTTCTCACCCAACTTTATAACATCAATCCGCGCGCTCATCCAGGGCTGGCTGTGGCCCAGATCCCATCCTCTCATAAGATGGAAACACTCTTTGGCCCACACTCAAGCGGAGGCATGGGACTAATAGTTTTGAGAGCCACGCCAACTGCATCCTGGGTAGCTGGATAAAGGAAGTCCTTGCCCCAGACCTCCCGCAGCAACACTGGTCCAGGGCAGTGAGAATCAACTTTGAACAGGCGCTCAAAATAACCAACCCACATAGCCCACCTGGACTACTATCATACCTTACTAAACACCCTACTGCAACAGGCCCGCATGGAACCCCCCTCACTTCAAATGTATCCTCCGAACCATTCACCACATGGGATGGACCGTAGAGAACACTGGCACTGTGCAGGGAAGGGGACGACCCAGCCCCCACTTTAAATTAAGAAATCAAGAAAACCACCCCCAGAGAGACATGCTTGCTACGAACCCAACCATTGCTAGAATTGAATACCTAGATGTGTTGGACATTCCCTACGACTTAACTACACAGAAGGCAGTGTGGAAAATGACTCACTACCCAATCCTACAGCCGAGGGTAAGAGCCAACGCCTGGCGCTGTCTGAGAAGGACCTATAGGATGGCGGACTGCTCCAATTCCCTCCACGCAACCTGCGCAGTATGTGGAGGGGAGGGATCCCTACATCACCGCCTAGAAACATGCCCCCCAACCAAATCTATATGGCAGGAAGTCGCACGCCTGCTTAAGATCCAAAACAAACAGGAATTTTCGATAAAAAAGAGCATCTTCGCGCTCCAGATTGAGTCACCAATCCCATTTACCCTTCGCTCCCTAATAATACCCACCGCAATGTGGACAATCCACACCATTGCCTTAGATGCGTTCAGGGGCATGGTCCCAACTATCCATGGGGTTATCAACAGGTTCCACGTCCACTTACTGGAGCACTTCCAAACCTGACTCTATGTATATATGAGGTTAAGGCTACAGGCGCTCATAGAATCGTGGTTCCCACTATGGTTCCTCCACACAGACCCCTTCCTTCACCCTGCTCCATAGCGGGGGAAACCTCTTCAGAGTAGCGCACCAACCCCCATACCTGACAGTCCCGCTGGCAACAGGGGTAACCTGAGTACCCCGGGGTGCCCAATTTAATCTATCTTTGTTTTCCACACATACTTGGTAATGCCCGTCCCCTGGTTGGCTTGCCTCGGTTAAATAAAAGGTAGATATAGTATCACCCAGTGGATCTATTATATAGTGGGATCTAAATTCCCTGACCAATTTATTACTTATGTGGTTAATTCCAAATCCAGCTTTGAGATATACTGACACTTTTTGGAGTGTAATATAAAACTCCATTAAGGGTCTCTTGTCCTTCCAAACTCTAGTCTCAAAAGTAAAATTTGACAGTCAAAATCAACAAATTACTTAATCTGAAAATATCATTCCATCTTTATATGCTTAATTTTTAATAAAAGAAAGGATATTTTAAAAAGGAATTCAGCGCCCAACTCTCCTATTGGCACCCCAATTGGAAATGGCAGCTGTCACTGATGAATTAACCCTTCAGGGTCACTCCAAATGATGATCTCAAGAATTAATTTAGTCAAATTTTGCCGCTGACCATCAAAGCACCCTCTTCTAGTCAAAACAAAGAAAAGTTTCCTGATGCCTTTGCTCAACCTCAGCGTGTCACCCTATTTATGTTAACAACCTGCTTAGGTAATGGATCTTTTACCCATAAACAGAATGTTGTGATACCAAAAAGTTAACTTGCAAGTTGCTTATCACAGACATAAACACTCACCTAGCAACTAATAAACCCCTTTGTTGATTGGCAACAAAACCTGATCAACCCCTACAAGTTTTTTATATCATTAATATTAACAATTAGCAACCTAATCTTCTGTTTATTGTTAGGGATCATCCCTGATGAAGCATTAGCAATCTGGCGAAACAAACCCTTAGTTAATTGCTATATATTTGCTAGGAGTATTTCGCCAAACAATAGTTAGCATATGTTATCAATAACTCAACAAACACAATCAGGATTTTCCCTCAGTGGATAAACAAATTATTATAATTGACTATGCTGGGTAATGTGGGCATATCAAAATATCAACACATCCCCTGTTTGACCAGATTATCCAGAAAAGAAAACTCTCCATAAGCATAAACCGTTCATGTCTTGAATGAGTCTACCACCATGGTTTAAATTGCAGTTCTCATAGTCTATCTCCTTGTTCCTTGCTTGATGCATCTTTGGGTGATTCTTCTTACAATGCTTCTCATGTCCTCCTCACTGCCACCTCCACTTAGCGCAGTTCCCATAGCTCCATGACATGCCAGCCTAGTTCAGGTGTTGTTGAAAATAAAAGGTATGGAAATACTTCATTTACTAAGTTCAAGATTATATAGAACTTCGTCATCTAAAGGATATTCTTGGGTGGCTTCTTCGATTCATTGGCCACTGTATCCCCCAAGGCTGGGCTTCCTTTATTAAGTCCTTTTTCATGCAAATCAAGTGTTAACTTTTTGGCAATATGGGTTAAATCCGCCGAGCTGGTTGCATAGGAATAATTATCACTGAGCAACAGAACGGACAAAATACAGATTTCTGATCCTATTTAAAAAACTGATATATATAAGATTTAAAGCCGTTGTCCCATTTGACACTTTTATTGTTATATAGAAATGCAAAACCTATCTGCGGACTACTAAAAAAACCTCCCCTTTCATTCTCCCGCTCAACTTTTATTTCAGTAGACTTGGTCAATCCATCCTTCTGCTTGATAATCTTTTATTTATTCCATTTTAGGAAGATTTTGTTTATGTTGAGGTTTTTGTGATTTTCCCTTGATTTGCCAAACTATCAATACTATGATCAATTTGATTCACATCAATAGAATTTCTGCTCAATCTCTATGCTGGCCTTAACTCTAAGTTAAAATCTGCCAGAATATATAGCTTATGATCCAGTCATATTAATTTATTGACATTACCCCCTTTGACAGGCTGATAAGCTCATATTTCTTGTATGCATGGAGGACTTTGCGTGAATTTGGATGATGATATGTCCACCCATAGGTTCCTTAATGGTGGAGGCATTGATACCAGCCTTCTTAGCTATTTCAAATGTCTAGTCCAAATGTTAGCAAGCTTGTCCTTACGTCCAACTCCATGTTGGTCGTGGAACAAAACATGATCTCCTATAGAAAACCGTGGGAGTCCGCTATGTCTACTCTGGTCAGCCACCTGATCACAAATCTTTTTAACCAAGCTGGTAGAATATGCTTCCATTTGTTGTTTGGTCAGCTTCTCCATTAAATTGTTCAAACACCACTGCAGTTCCATGATGCCAGTATTCTCCACACACAATTAAAGCAGGGCAGGTAAAGCCAGATGTCTACCATAGAGCAGTTGGAAAGGACTTCTGCTGGTGGACAAGTGATATCAGATATTATAAGCAAAGATATTTGTTGATAGGAGGGTATCCATTAAGAGGGTCAATCTTTCATAAGCTTGTGGAGTATGATTACCAATGTTTCATTGACACATTCCACAGTTCCATTGAATTCTGTATGGCGGGGTATAGTTAAGACCCTGCAGATTGCCATCAGTTTGTTTAACTTGGAAAGGATATGTAAAGTGAAATTTTTTCTGTTATCTGTTAGGATGAACTGTGGTCAGCCATATCGCTGTATGACACATTAATAATAAACTTGGCGGTGGTTCCTGCCCTCAAATAATTAATGGCCCTGGCTTGCACCCATCTCTTCAAATGATCAATTACTATTATTATGTATTCAGATCAGTTTGAGCCAGTTGGCAAAGGCCCCACCACATTAAGAGAAATGGTATTCCATGCAAACCAGGGATTAACCAGCTGGTATGTGGTCTTCTTGTGGAAAGGCTTCTCCATTTGGCACTGATGACAACAGCTAACCATCTCCAGAACGTCATAATTCATGCTCTCCCAATAATAAAGGGGTCACAAGAATTCCAATGTTTTCCGCAACCCACCATCCCTACCACCTGATGTGCCTCCATAATAATTGCTGATCTAGCAGAGGGTTTAGGGAAACTCAGCGTCAATTCCCCAATCCGCTTATATAAATCCCATTACTTAAGAAAACATCTTGTCTAGCACTTTGATCACTTGTAGTGGCTCATTGTGGTATTTTCCCACAACCATATTCTCATACATAATGTCAGTCAAATATGCCATAATGGTGATCGTTGGTAGCCGTGAAAGACACTCTGGATTCTTATGTTTCACTCCCAGCCGGTGTAAAGTCCCAAAATCATAACCTTGGAGCTTCAATGTACATTTCAAGAGCTGTCCTTCAGGTTCAGGGAGATTTTGCAGTTAACACAAGGATTTTGATCCGGTACCACTTGTAATTTCACCCTGTGGAGGTAAAACCAAAACTGTTTATATGCATATTTTACTGCCATTCACTCCTGCTCAGTCATGATGTAATTACGTTCATGACAGGTTAAGCTTTGGCTACAAAAAGTGACAGGGTGCTCTATGCTGTCATCATTCTGTAATACTGACCCTATGGCAGAAATTGATGCATCTGTTTGCACTATGAATTGTTTTTTAAGTTGGGATATTTCAAAACAGACGCTTTCATTAACACAGTTTGTAATACATCAAAGGCGTTTTGGTAGTCCATCCAGTCAAAAATGTGCCATTTTTCTTCAACAACTCAAAGAGCTGTGCCCAATATAACTTAAGTTAGGAAGTAACCGTCAGTAGTAACTGACCATCCCCAAAAACACTTGGATAACTCATTTATTACCTGGCTGGGTCATCTTGCTTATAGCTTCCAACTTTACCAGCTGCGGTTAAATCCCTTTTGAGTCCACCACGTACCCAAGGTAATCAAATTTCTCTCTGAAAAAATGACACTTCCAAGGCTTGATCTTGATATTAGCATCAGCAAGTTGGTGAGCACTTGTTCCAAGTGGTCAAAATGAACCGTGAACGTTAACAAGAACATTTTGATATCATTGAGGTAAACTAAAATGCAGGACAGCTTCAAAACATCTAAGAACGTATCCATAGCACGGTGGAAAGTAGCTTGGTCGTTGCACAAACCCTGTGGCATACTTGTAAGCTGGAACAACCCCTCAAGTTGATTATAGCACATTTATCACATTCCGCCACTGACAAGTTGATCTGCCAGTACTACAATATCAAATTTATGGTAGAAAAATAATTAGCCCTTCCAAGACAATCTAATGCGTCGTCAATCTGTGAAAGAGGATAGGAATCTTTCTTCATAACACATTTAACTTTTGATAGCCAATGACCACCCAGTTGGTGCCATCTTTTTTCTTAACAATAAGCACCAGCGATGCCCACAGACTCTTAAATGACTCTAACATCCCTTGTTTGATCAATTTGTCTACCTCCTCAGAGACAACTGCTTCCACTGCTTTAGAGCGCTGAATAGGCCATAAACGAATGGGAGAGTGAGCTCCTGTGTCTACTCAACGCACCACCCCTCATGCACACCCCAAAGTGTGATCATCAGAAGCAAAAATATCTCAATTATTTTCAAATAAGGCCATCGACCTATCATTCAGTTCCTATGAAAATCCAATTAGAGCTTCCCATGGAACCACCGCATTATGCCAGATGGGGATATTACCAATAGGCTAGGGTCCTACAATGAACCAATGTCATGAATATGGTGAACTTCATCAATAGGGGCCAAGTGTAAATATGACAACACTTGGTGCCTTTGGACCGTCATAGCTTCTTCTTTAGGTTTGCTATCAGCACCTTCACTTCCCCCTGCCCTGGTAACAATAATCCAGGAGCTACATAAGGTTCGAGCTTGGTTTGCAGGTAGGGTCCCATAACCTCCCCATATAAATCTTTTGGGATGTCAATTTTGATCTCTGTCCCTAATATGACCTGATGCCCGGATGGTATTCTTACAGTGCTTGAAGCTTGTAGCGGAATACCTTTGTAATCATAGATCTGGTTGGAGAGGGCTCTTGTCATGGATTAAAGATGACATCATAATGAGGAAAAACAGAAAGATAAAGCTGCATATCAGGAGGCTCAAAAGGTGAAGTTGGAAGGCCTCCCTGACCTCAAGTATACCTTGGATCAACGCTGGGTTAAGGCGATAAATGCCCATGTTGGTCCTAGGGATTTAAGAGAAGTTCAGCCCTGTATAACAGCAGGTACGTTAAAATGAACTAGCTTTTCAATTGACAAATTCGTTTGCTTCGGTTTCTCAGCAATTGGGGTCTTAAAAACACATTTGGTTTTTGAAATTTCAAGCTTGGGTCAGCCTTGCATAGAATCAACAACCCAAGATTTGGTCAATTATCAAGTTTAGCTTACTGCCCAATGAAATCATGCACTTTTTGGTGCACCTTGGCTTAGCACCACTTCAGTCAATTGATTGTTCCCCTGAATTTCCTTAAAATTGTTCTTCAAGACCAATCTCTCTCCTTGGTCAACTTCCTTTATAATATAAACCCATCGCTAGTAATACTTTTTCTATATGGTATCTTGGATGAACCTGTGCGCGGACCTCTTTGAGGAGGTCTCATGCAACGTTAGCTAATTAATTTTAACAACTGTAAATCTTTCAGCTTGTGCACCGTTGGGCTTCCCAGGCTCCCTCCAATCTGTGCCTCCTATACCCTCCCACTCAGAGCATCGCTTGGGTAGGAACCCCACTTTGGGGTTTACTCCCACTTTGTTGTTAATTCAATTTTGGTTCTTACCTCTATTGATTACCCCCTTGACCTAAATTATTACAACTCCAGCAACCTCTGCTTGGCTCTAGTATCTTTATTACTAATAGATAGTTCCCTGGTGTTGTCTCTGTGCACCACGCACTACCACGCTGGGAACAGGAGAGTTATAGACACTCTTCTTACATTAGTTGACCAACCACTTTATTTTACGTGCACTTAAGGAATCCGTGTGGGACTTTCATGAAGTGAAAATGGCGTGTGCCAGCCAGTGGCCACAGCCGTGGTGGGGCTCACCACTGTTTACTCTTATTCCCAAAGGTTGGATCAGCTCGGCGTTATTCTTGCTACCTCCAAATAGAAATTACCCACTCTTCATGCTTATACAGGGTGGATACAGATGCTTTGTAGTCTGAGAGTCATTATACCCCAACTTTCTACTGAAAATTATAGAATTGATTCAAATAAACTATGTTTTCTTTGGCACTGCATTCAGATGGTGTAGGTAGTATCCTTAATGCCAGGCCTGGGGGTGATGGCCTTGGATAACGTCAGACAACCCATTGCCAAAATGGGGATAGGGTCATTCGGGACCAAAAATTAATTTTATAATGACGTTGTCATATATACAACTGAGCCATATATCTTCTATTATGGCTCAGATATGGAACCCATATCTGTGTATCAAATCACTGCAGAAACCAGCGCTTGACATCCACAATGATCCACGGAACCCAAGAGTAGAAGAAGAAGTTAAAATTACAATATAAAAATGTTTATGCAGTTGCTGAAGATATGGTGGGATATGTGGCCTCAGTTGTAAGAGTAGCCAAATATCCCTCCCCATTATTTGATGCATAAATGTACCCTGGGGATATGTTAGACCCTGGAGAAGAGCTTTGTGGTGAAGTGTAGGCGTTATATGCTATGAATAAAGATCATTATGGATATATCATTTGTTTTCTGCTACCCTTTTCATCCCCTTCAGGTAAAATTAGCACTACTATCCTGGTGGATACTAGAGCCTCTGAGAATTTTATTGACCAATACCTAGCCGACTACCTTGAGCTTAGTTACTTCCATGTGGTATGGTTAGGGGTGGGGCTTCTAAAGGTATTCCCACCATGAAGGTACTAGGTTTAGTGGATTATCAAGTGGGTAAGTATCTTTTGACGGACCTTTTCCAAGTAATCAAAAACCTTTTATACCCCATTATTTTGGGAGTGGAATAGTGGCGAAAGTTTGGCGTCAGAACCAACATGAGAGACAATACCCTATCCTTAACATTAAAGAATGGTCTTAAATTAATTGTTCTTCCGTCTGAGGCTAATTTTCAGGGCGATTTGCCCCACTGCCCAATATCCACACTTTAGTCTCACTCCGTTGTTGAAGCCCTCACTGGAGGTACCTTTAACTTCCTTTTTGGAGAGTCTGGGATCTTTATTTTATGTTGTTCAGTCAATGAATTATCTGCTCCTTTAGAGTCTGATTGCAAGTTCAAGCTCACAGTTTATCTGGTATGTATATCTTCCCTGATTTACACTTTGACCATATGAGAGGAAGCAGCATCAGATATGTGGGTTAATAATCAGTTAGCTAAAGGCGCGATATTTCAGCGTACCCCCCAGTATGCTCCCCACTTCTCTTCATGGAGAAAGCCAATGGAACTTTACGCCCTTGTGTAGATTTATGGGAACCAAAACAATGTTACTGTCGTCATTACAGTTCTCTAGACTGTCACTGAGTTCTGAAGGTGGCTTAAAGTTGCAAATTACAAGAAAGTCGAGAAGGAAATGGAAAATTGGTTAAAATACCAAATAATTTACTAGGAAAAAAGTTATTGATATATATAGGGTGAGTGGGGACATGGTGCGTCAAGTATCATTGCAGCCTCAGCCATTCAGGATCTTCATAGTCCTCAAGATTGACCACCTCGTGGGCAACCTCAATGTATTTTGCTGCCCACCTGACTGAATCGGTGGAAACGCTGCCCCACTTGACTTAGGAATTAGGGAGGAGGATCCAGAAGTCGTTTTAATTTTTGATAGGTTTGGGAGCTGATTCAGTATAGCTCAGTTCAGAAAGTGAGAAATTTGATTTGTTTGTTATCTCAAATCCCAACAACGCCCCCTCAGGATCCTGTCAGAGGGGGGTATATGGCTAAAGGAACTGACCATGCACCCAATTGACCTTAGTCACATGGTTGACGTTGACAATTGAGTACCCAGATTTCACCCTATGAATGACCTTATAGGTCCAGACCAAAGAACGTCTAGCTTTTTTTGTTAGCGTCCAGGTTGATGGTGATAAAAGAGAACAAGGTCACCTAAATAAAAGTTGGTAAGGAGAGTCGGCCAAGATTAAATTGGGATGACGCTCTTCCAGTAGTGGTGACAATGCTAGGGTGGCTAGGGCTTGAAGCCGGACAATTTCTTCAGCTAAGACCCTCATATTTAATTTGAAGTTCTTAGGTGTGTAGGTCTTGAGTAAAGGCCGGATGCTAATTGGTAGCCAAGGTGCACGCCCATATAGAGCTTCAAAAGGGGATATCTTGATGACTCGGTGGTAGCTTACCCTGTAGGCAAGCAAAGCGCTGGGTAGGTAATGATTCCAGCGAGCAGGATCCGAGGCAGCTAGCTTCTGTAGAATGGAAATAAAAGTTCCATTAGTGCGTTCTACCACCCCATTAGTGGAGGGGTGGTAAGGGTCAGCGAAATTATGGGTAGTGCCAGATAGTGAGGTAGGTTCTTGTACTACCTGTGTAGTGAAGTTCAATCCATTGTTTGAAAATAAGATTTGGGGGCATCATGCTGGTGAAAAGGGATCAAACGAGGAATAGAGCTGTGGCTTTGGTAGTGGAAGTTGGGACCAAAAACACTTCAACCCACTTGGTTAAGCGGTCCACGGCTATGATAATATACTTATGGCCATGCAACCTAGTGGGAAGAGGTCTTACCACACCTATGCTAACTACATTGAAGGGCCCAGTTGGGCGACAACTGAGCGTTGAAATTGAGGATTGGCTTGGTCTTTAGATTGGTAGGACATACATCCCCCAACATCTCTTAGAAGTTTCAACCATTCAGTCCCAGTAACATCTTGGCTTCAGCCATTTGGGGGCTTAAAAATGGCCTCATGTCCCACAGTGAAATGGCCCTCAAGAATAATATCAGTTTGGGAGAAGGGGCGGACATATGGGAGCCACTTAATATTGACCTTCTTGTAAAGGACCAATCCTTAATTTGATTGTCCTAGGTCATTCTTTGGAGTTCATCTTGGACCTCGGGGGTCTCCAACTCCCACTGCTCAGGCCAGCCATTAGATCATACAGCTGGTCTTCCTCAGGAGTCAAAGCTGCTAGCACCAGCATCCTGGAGAGTCTGTTGGCATTTTGGTGAATTGCGCCTGCATTATGGACAATGGTTAAATATAGCTCTGTAGTTGTTAAGCCCACCAGGCTAATTAGCCATCTTGGTCTTTCATTTGCTGGAGCCACTGGAGCAAGAAGTGGTCTGTAATAATAGTAAAATGAGTAGCATATAGATAAGTCCATAAATGTTTAAAGGCTAGTAAGACAGCCAGGCAATCCCTTTCAGTAACGCTGTAGTTCCATTCAGCTTTACTCAGTGTCTTACTAAAATAGCATGGGATGGTCAACTTGGTTTTCATCATGTTGGGCTAGGATAGCTCCAACTGCAACATCACTTGCATCCGTAAACAACAAGAAGGGTTGGTTAAAGCGTGGGTGGACTAGAATAGGTTTAGTACATAGAGCAGTTCTCAAGGCATCTAAAAGCCTAGTTTGGTAAGGTCGCCATTCGAAAGGCACATTCTTCTAAAGGATGTATATCAGTGGCTTGGCTAGGTCATCAAAAAGGGGATAAACTGATGATAATAGCCCACCATGCCTAGGAATAACTGGATATCCCTAAAGCACTGGGGGCGTGTCATCTTCTCTATGGCGTCAATCTTGTCCAGTATAGGCTTGATGTCATCCTTGGAAACTTTGTGTCCCAGGAACTCCAGTTTAGATTGGAAGAAAGAGCACTTCTAAGGTTTGAGCTTTATGGAAACCTTTCATAGCTGATTGAAGACCTACTGGAGATTCTTGATGTGCCCATTAAAGGTTTGTGAGAAGACAGTAATGTCATCTAGGTAAACAAGGTCGAATGAAAGTTTTAAGTTCCCAAGGATCCCAACCATGGCACGTTGGAAAGTGGCCAGGGCGTTTCAAAGGCCCTGGGGCATCCCCGTGGGCTTAAATATTCCTTTGTTGGCTATGAGCGTGCACTTAGCTCAATCTTCAGGGGTGAGCTCAACCTGCCAATATCCTCTGGCAAGGTCCATGGCGGAAAAGTACTGGGATCCAGAAAGCAGACGGAGTGAATCATCAATTTGGGGCTGAGGATAACTGTCCTTCTTGGTGATGAAGTTGATTCGTCGGTAGTCCATCACCACCCAGTGGCTGCCATCCTTCTTCCTAACCAGCAGAAGAGGAGAGGCCCAAGGGCTTCGCGATGGTACTAGGAGTCTAGCGTCGAGTAGTTGTTTGATTTACACTGCATCTGAGCTTCTTCAACCTTGCTTTTTTGGTATGGTTGGGACCAGAAGGGAAGGGCATTCCCTGTATCTATATGATATAGGACTCCATTCAATCTTCTGAAGTCGTAGTTTGAGACCGAAATAGATACAAAAATTCCTTCAAATACTCTTTAACCTTACATTGTTGGTCATCTGAGAGGTATTCTCCAATATTAGTATTGACCAGACTGGCTAATGGAGGTGCTTCCAAGCCAAAATCTTTCAAGTCCCAAAAGTTTTGGACATTGGCAATAGCCTCCATTGGTAGAAGGCGGAAATAGGCGGCAGGACTGTTTGGACCTACTCTTTTGGGTTTGTCAGTAAGGTTGGCCAACAACACTGATATAGATCATGCATAATCTGGATCTATGATCCTCAGGCAGGTTAGCACCTCCTTCGTGGATGGGTTGTCTTGGCCTCAGACTTCAAATAAGTATCCTAAAGGGATGTTAACATGGACCTGGGTGTCAGTAATGACTTGAAACTTTGGAGGTATTGTTAGTCACCCTAGGTAAGTAGATTGGCATTCCATCTTGCCCATCAACAGCAGGAGGGGGAAGTTGGACTCAGAAGCCCCTAATGTGATATTTGAATCAATCGTTTTGGCCATCGCTCTACAGTAAACAGGATCAGGCTTTGACCTTGGTTTTAAAATATTGAGAGGTCTTGAAGATCAGAGGGACCCAATGCCCTGGTAGAAATAGAACGCTGCTATTATAATGAAGTACTGCCAATTATTCTCAAAGAAATTGAGTCCCAAGGAGCAGCTCATAGTTAGAGTTATCTAGAGCGACAGCAGGGGTGCTTACAGCAAGCTTTCCAAACCGTAAAGGTGGAGAGTAATAAGCTCCTAAAGATTGGGTACATTGTGGGCCAGCCGTACCATACTCCATATAGTGTAGCATATCCAGAGTGATCTTGTTGTGCTTCATTAACTTAGAGGATATGAGATTCATGAGGAGCCACTGTTGACTACGCAAGGACTAGTTTTTTATGGACATGAACTGCAACCAAGGTAACCAGACTTATGAACTGGGGCGGCAGTGTGAGGAAAATGGGAGAGTCATCAGAAGAAGAGTAAGCAGTATCAATTTATTTATTATCATTGAATACTGAAACTTCTTCTACAGATGCAAAAGATCCAGGTTCATTCAAGGTTATGGAGGATCCTTGTGGCTGGGTAGGGATTTCAGCACGAAGCGTCTCATCCTTCATTCTAAAGGCCCTTTTACCACCTCTTTGGCAAGTCGTTTCCGCCAAGTCTTGGCACCATGTCTGAAATCTTATCAATAAATGCATCAAGGTTGAGAATTTTTCTGGTTTTCGACCACATGGACTCTAGGACGGTTAGAGGGTCTTTAAATGTAGCCTTAGAGTGTTGAGTTGATGCATGGATCACGTTAAGCGCTTCCTTGATCTCTTGGATGCAGGTAAATCCATTCTTCTGTCCAGTCATATGCATTTGAAACTCAGGGTAGTATTCCAACGCAGAAAAGATGGCATTAATAGCATCATCCAGGGTGATACGATTGAAGTGACTAAGGGTTCTTCTTGGGCGTAAAAGCGGCTGGCAAACTCCATGAGGTTTTCTCCTTTATTCAGTTGGATACACATGAACGCCTGTTTTTTGTTAGCCAGGGTTTGATTTCTGCAAACTCTCTGATTAAGCTAGTATGGACCTGTTCCCAGGCGGTGCACTCCTTCAAACTGGGGGTCATTATCTATTGGGAGAAGCTATCTAGGGAGGCGTGGATATGCTTTAACTTCTGCTAATCGGTGGCCTCCTCCATGGAGCTCTCATATGTGTATAGAAAGGAGGCAATGCTCTCCTGGACAGGGGAACCTTTCTTTAGAGTTAGGCATAAAGTTAGTTACAAGCGGAGTGGAGAGGGTGTTAACACCAGGTATGTGTGCTGGCTCTGAGATCACAGTCTCCACATAGTCGTGAGGGCCCTGCTGGTTTAACCATCATTATAGGCCTTAAGGTCCTCCTGGATATCATCTCAATTTTGGTTGATAGAGGAAATGGAAGCCTAATTTTCGAGATGCTCCTTTAGAGATTAAATGTCAGCGCCCTGAAGGTGAAGCTGGCTCACAAGGGTGGTCAAATGAGTTTTAAACTCTCAACAAGTTTGCTCCAGTTGAGAGACGTGAGTATTGGTAATTTTGGCAAAAGCACTTAGATTGCTCATTTTGTCAGACAGGGCATCAATAGAGACCCTAGGGTTGAAGGGGACTCCATCCACTCAGAGCTTGCATCCCTGAGCTACATTCTAAATTTTATCACATAGGGAAGCCAATGCTGTCATCACATCCTTTCATCATGGGTCCTCAGGGCCAGCAGGGATGGGAGCTGAGGGACCTGGGGGCCCAAAAAGTCCATGCGGACCCTCTGGCCCAATTCAGTCCTACACGCCCTTTGAAGCCTTCAGTTACCTAGGCCCTTCAGGAACTCACTCCAGGAGGGTTAGTCACGAGAGGCCAGCTCCTGATAGTGTTGTTGTAGGATTTGTACCAGATCCGCAACTTAAAAGAGGCGTTGAATCCCTGTTGCCTTGAGGAGTTGGACATTCTGACGCAGCTCATCCTTAAGATAGACGAAAATCCCACTATCTAACACCACAATTTGATCTCAGATTTTATTGATCAACCGTCAGTTATCAATAATGGCCATACAGTTGACATGTACATAGGAGGAGGCTGCATTATAAAAATCAATGATTGGGTGTGCAGGGAATGGGTGAGCCCCAGTTGTCAAGAGACCTCCTGATGGTGCAACCCATCTAGTTAGAGTAGGTGATGAATAGCTGGGTGAGAAGAGTTGCAAAGGTAGCGTTCAGGACCCAGTGTGAGCTCTGCTGCTGGCAGCTGGTCCAAGTCATAGAGGTCCTGCATGGCAGAGGGAATGGAAGAGGAATGGGAACAGCTGGTTCAGGCACCTATGGAGTAGAGGCCATTTAATAACTGTTGGAAAACCTTGATAAGGTTCTTGTACTGAAGTTGTACTGACTTCCATTGATAGAAGGCAGGGAGAATTGGAATGCAGCCTGGAATTCCAACCTTTCAGGTTGAGAGGACAGTACTTCATATTGCGAGGCATCAACCCATTGGGCAACACTTCTCAACCAACCAGCGGCTTGGTCTTCAGGGCTGCTAGTATTTTCCATTGTGTAGACGTTTTCACTTGAAAACAGCGTGGAGCATCTTGTATTGAGCACCACGTTTGTTGGGGTTATAGTTCTCTAGAATGTCGCTGTGGTCTGAAGGTAGCTAAAAGCTGCAAATTTGCAAAAAGGTTGAGAAGAAAACGGAAAATTGGTTATAATACTGAATATTTTATTAGGTTAAAAGGTATTGATATTTATAGGGTGAGTGGGGACATGGTGCCCTAAAGGATCATCATGACATCATCCATTCAGGGTCTTTCTTGGTTATCTGGTTTGACTGCCACTTGGGCATATTAATGTATTTCAATGCCCATCTGAATGAATCAGTAGAAACGCCGCCCCACGTGAATCAGGAATTGGGGGAGGAAAATCCAGAAGTCATTTTCGTTTGGTAAGGTTTGGGAGCCAATTCAGTTTGTCTCAATTTGCAAGTGGGGAAGTTAAATTTTTTTGTTATCTCAAATACTGACAGTAACGGTACCATATTTACATCCCATCCTTTTGGAGTCACAATTTGCAAGCTATGTGGAGAAGGCTAAAGTCTTCTCCAAACTATATATTCTAAATGCTTTCAATCAGATCTGGATTAAGAAGGGTCAAGGGTGGCTAACTGCATTCCAAACCAGAAAAGGATATTCCAATTTCAGGTCATGCCCTTTAGGATTAAGTATGCTCTGCTATATTTCAATGTTAGAATGATGTGGCTTTGGGGGACTTTCTGGAATTATTTGCGGTTGCCTACATGGTTGATATTCTGATTTTTTTTATCATGAGTCCCATGCAGTACACCCTCGGCAAGTGCTGGAACGATTAAAGGCAGCCAACATTACGTTGAAGATCAGTAAGTGTGAATTCTTCAAGTCCCAGGTCACCTTTCTGGGAAACATCTTGTTTGATCAAATACACATGATAACTCCAGACAAGGGGAAGGCAAATTGTGAGTGACCCAATCCCAACTTCAGTCAAGGAATCGAGGAGCTTTTTGGGGACGTGTACTTTCCTCAAGAAGTTCACACCAAATCTTTCCTAAGTGGTGGCGCCCTTTTATAAGGCAATTGGGGTAAAAATGTTTAAGTGGTACCCCTTTTTGGAGGATACTATCCAAGCAGTAAAGTCCACTCTGTTGTCCACGTCCGTCCTTCCCACGTTGATCCTGAAGATGAGTTCATTGTGTCTACTGATGCCTCCAAGTTTGCCATAGCGGCTTCCTTATCACAAGTAGGTGAAGATGGAATAGAGCATCTAGTGGGATATTTTTCTAGGAATATGTCTTTGCCTGACTTAAACTACGCTGTTTATGACAAAGAGTTATTAGCAGTGGGTGAGGCGTTGACTTATTGGCGTCATCACCTGCATGGCTCTTCCCAACCCTTCAGTGTACATTCAGATCACCGTGCCTTATTGTATTACCACGAACCTCATGTCTTGACCCCACAACAAACCCACTAGATGAAACCCTTGCTCATCTTGAATTTTCTTATGAGTTTACCAAGGCAAGGAGAATTGTCTGGCGGATGCTTTGAGCTGCAGCCCTGCATCAGCTCCCAATCTGAATGAGGTAGAGGTGCATAGTACCCAGTTGCTGATTCCACTAGTTTAGATTGCGTCTCAACCTCCCTCTTCCTTGGCCAATGAGCCAGCGCTTGCTTCGATGGAAAGTGTGGAGAAATATGGTATGTTCAGAAAGGTAGTCCTTTCTCAGCCGTTGTCAGCCAAATATGATATGGCTCTTACTAAGAGCGCATTGAATCAAAAGGACATCACCAGAGGTTACCAAGTAGAAGGATGAGATGGTGTGGTTTCAGTGGCACCTATGGGTTCCTGCTGGACCACTTCTCCTTGAAATCATCTGGGATCATTATTGTAGAATCACCGTCGGTCATCCTGGGAAGGTGAAGACTTTAGAGCTAATTTGACGCTCATACAATTGGAAGGGCTTACCTGCTCAGGTGGGCAGGCATTGTAGAGAGCCTGATCTGCAATCAAATGAAACCATATTGACAACCACTAGCAGGGTTGTTGGTACCAGTTCAAAAGGCTGAAGGGCCCTGTACTTACCTATATGTGATTTCATTATAGTCGTACCTGAATCTGATGTTTATGGTGCCATCATGGTAGTGGTGGACCGTTTTACAAAGTTCGCCCATTTTTTTTCCTTACAGAACTACAATGACCGCAGCTGAGATGGCTAGGCTCTTCATACTCATGTGGTTGCGCTTCACAGGGTCCCCTGTCAGGATTCCTACCAGAACAGCATATTTGAATGAGTCAGATCAATGGAATTTATCCTGATCTGACGAAAAAGCCCAAACTTCTGTCAGGTAAAATCTCTGACAAATGTCAACCATTTTCAAAGTCAGAGCTCAACCCTGACTGACACAGTTGAATCATGCTCCCTCAGATCTACCCAACCTTGGGGTTCAAACTTGAGCAATGAGACAAGCACAAGCAAATCAACCAAGATACTTGGGCTTTAACCAAATCCCCAATTTGTTTATTCTGTTAGATCTAGGCTTGAGCTGCTTAGATTTACCCAAAATACCTTCCCAATTACCCTTATATAACTGGTATTAATCTAATAAACTGTATGCTTTTACTTTTCATAATTTTAAGTAAAAAATTGCTATTTTTTACTAGCAATTGCATCTCCAGATGAAGTATCTGGAAAAGAATTACTGACTAAGAGAAACAAAAACAGGCAATCCAACACTCTGAAACTTCAGGTCCTCTGGCCTCAATTTTTGGGATACAAGGTATTACACCAGTGGTCCTTAAAAAACTTGTGCTCCCTTCCAGGTACACCCCAAGTCACATTGAAATATAATAATTAAAAACCCAACTATGTACAATAATAATCTGTCTTCTAATCTCATTTTATTTGGAAAGCTTTAAACTCATGTTATATCTCCCCGCTATGATGCACGAGATAAAGAAAAGAATATAACCCTTGAGCAACACCAACTTAGACTTCAAGATTTAACTACTGAGCTCAAAAGCAAAATTTGGCAGTTATCCCCTCTTGTTGCCACCAAATTGGCCCTTCGTGCTGCCCATGATTGGGTAGTTCAATAATTGAGGATATCAACACCTTAAAAAATAAATGGAAGCCCTCCATCTTTACAAAACATCCAGAAATAACAGTTACCCTCTAGGTTTAAATTGTTTTTCTATATCAATAAATTTTGTTTGACTATTAACCCCCAGTGGCATGTTCAAACCGTTGTTTAAAAGAAGTACATCCTAGAAGAAGGAAGTATCTTATCCTTCTCATTTTTTATGAAAATTCTATGGAAGAAGCCACTGACACCCTACGACTTAAATACTTGACTAACTGTCTTAGCCATATGGCTCAAAACATTATGGTCACCCATTTGATGCATTGCCATACTTGGACTGATGCCAAGACTGCCTTTCTTCAAGAATTTTGGAGTGAATTAACCTTAACCAACCAAAAACAGACATATATGGGTATCAGCCTTAATATGGGAGGAAACTATCAGCGAATTTGCCCATTTTTTACCTCAAAGCACAAACACTGGTAGCATGGAATTGTCTTAAATTAGATGATGCCATTACCGCTATTTCCATCACTTAACCATATGCCTAATATCTTATTTTATCTTAAAGTGGTGAAGTCTAACTTAACGTCCCTACTCCATATTAAAGAGGCTATATTGGAAATCTTGGCTGAACTACATAAACCTGTCATGCCACCTCGTTTTAACTCCAATAAACCCCAGTCCCAAGTATTGGCCATTACACCCTCTGAATCGCCTACACCTGAATTATACTGCACTCATTGCAGAAGAAACAATCAAACCATAGCTGACTGCCGAATCCTTCAACGTAAGTCAGCTAAAGATCAGCCAGTATAGGGCAAGAGGCTCACTATGCTGACGGAAAAGAACTGCCTCAAGACCCTTGTTCTAGCTCTATCTATACACAGCACTTCAGGTTGTTTTCTGTTAGCTGCCCCTGAAGAAGTTAACGTACCCTTTTTCTATCCAAAGAAATAAACACCTCCCACTCTCTTACTTTTATGTTGGTCAGTTACCCCAACAAATTTTACAGTCAAAGCTTCTATGAAAAGTCAAGTGTTGGCAGACAAAACGTTCAAACGCATTGATCAGCCCCAGCTTGGCCACAGCCTAACCATCCACTTGCTTCATTGCAAATCCCTACCAACAGTCTACTAGCTGTTAATTACCAGTTCAGATCTTCGGTGGTTTGAGTCAAGGTAGTAAACATAAGCTTAAGTTAGGCAAAAATTAATACCAGCTCACCAGTTAAAATTATTCCCTTTTGACTTATCAAAAAGCTAAAAACGGCTCCAGATTGCTCCATGAGGCTGAATAAGAAACAGCAGGTAGTCAGTCAAATAAGGCAATTGGAGCATATTCTGCCTTAACCTTCACTTAAGGAAACTCTTAATTACTGCCCCCACCATCGTGTTAGAAAATGATACTTATGAATTGCATCTTGGGTTCCAACTGATGCAAGTTCAACTACATCTCAATCTCAAGGAAAATTACTTATCCCTAAGAAAAGGTATCGGACTCTGTTAATATTTGAACTCCCCATTAAAAATAAAGGAGCCCATAGAAAATGGACATGCTTCCTCGAATACCCATCCTCCATTTGCAAAATCAAGTACCAAGTCTTAGGGTGAAAGACTTAATTACCCCCGGAGGCTGTAATGCTGAAGAGATTATCCCTCTATATATCCCACATTCTATTACAATAACCTTGGGCTCACAAGTTATTGTAGGTATGAGGATTCAGATTCTTACCCTTCTGATCAAATTTTGGAGCTTAGTGGACACCCAAACCCTTCCATTAAGGAAGCGTTGACATGCCCAGGGATTTTGGATTCTGCCTATGGGAAACTATCTCTATTCTGTTAGGGAACTTGACTACTAAAACTCTCCAGGTCCCTCTGCATGACCTTATCGCTTATGCAAAACTATGTCTCATTCTGAGTATTGCTAATGTAAATTTTTTTGGCTCGTTACAGGATTTAGGATTTGATCCCCCGCCCACCATATCTTTGGTTAACAGTATAATTGGGGATAATCTTACCCTGAACAAACGCCAAGATGTAAAAAACCTCATCAAGGAATATGACGATATTTTTTCCTCAGGACAAGTGACTATAGGATTATGTCCGGGGTAATACATCAAATTGAAACTGAGGATTACCCTCCATTTAAAACCTGACCATATCATAAATCCAAAGTGGAGGAATCTCAATTGGCCTTAGAGTTACATAAACTGTTGGAGGCTGGGTTACTTGTGCCTTTTTAAAAGCCCATGGGCTTCCCTACTCTTATTAATTTGTAAAAAGGATGATTGTCACCAGGCTTTTATGATTATTGCCAAATCAACTCTATTGCTCACAAAGATAGTTACCCCCTGCCACATATAAATGACTCTTTATGCTTAGTGTCAGGGTCCAACTATTTCACTGCTATGGATCTCTCCAGCGGATACTGGAAAGTAGATTTGTCACCAGAAGATTGGGAAAAATGCGCTCTCATTACAAATGAAGGACTATTCGAGCCCACTCAAATGCCTCAGGGGTTATGTAACGCCCCTGATACCTTCCAATGAGTCATGGGCGGACTACTAGGCAAAATAATACTCTCCTGCATACCAGTTTATCTTAATGATATTACCGTTTTTTCAAAAACCTTTACTGAACATTTAGATCACCTCAGGCAAGTCTTTCACCAGTTATGGCAATCAACATAAGAAAACTAAAGCCAATGATATGCTCTTTCTTCTAGAGTGAGATGATTTTTTTAAATTTATTATGAGGCATGCCGACCAGGGGATAGACATTACTAAAGCTTGAAGAGCTAAAAAAACTGAACGAACTAACCACTCAAACATAATGGAATGACTACCCAAAATGAGAGGACAAAACACAACGAATGAGAAAACAACCAACCAGGTGGTCAACGCTGAGGCGCTCAACCCACCATGGAGGAAGGGGAGGGGGATCAGGGGGCTTATCCTCAGTATCAGAGTCCTGCTTGGCGAGAGCGTGGGACAAGGAGGAGAGTAAAGGTGTGAGGTGATCAGTGACATGGGAGAGAGGATGATGATGATCTACTTGTTGATGAAATTACCTGAGGACAGTAAGTCATTGATGTACTTGGAAATGCAGGCCTCTGCCTTAATGTAGAGGGAAGGAAGCTGGGACAATAAATCCATGGAAGCGTGGGTGACTCTTAGGGTTGATCTGCGTGGCAAAAACCACTTTCTGGATGGCGTCATTACTATGCTTGTGGGCAAACACAATGGATAGTTTGTTAGGAGGGGATGTGGATGGCTTGATGATGGGAAGAGGGAGTTTCGTGGCGAGCACCGCTACTGATGACTCAGCCATCTCTCAGATGGCGGAAACATCAGGGTGAGCGGCTGCCATGATGGTGAGTTGGTGATCTGAGTGGAACTCCAAGGTGTCCAGCTGGGGGCGTAAAACTGTTGAGCGACCGGTTTGGGGTCCATAATTGGATAGATTCATTGTATGTGGGCTGTGAGGCTACAATTACATTACCCATCTCATCAGTTTCAGCCAATGAGATCCATGGGTTCATGTCAAATTCGAATTTGGGGTCAGCAAAATGAAGTGGATTGGCAGGTAACTGTAGAATAATGTGGGCACTCACATTTGTCCAAGCTGTTTCCTGATTGGACAAGGCGCAGGTGGCACTGGGTGAGGCGCAAATGCCACTGGCCTGAGGAAAGGGCTGGTTGACTGCAGAGGGAACTGAAGCGTCAGCAGGCTTTGGGGGAGGGGGTAGGATCATACCCCATGCTGGAAAGGCAGTGGGTTGTGGGGCATATTGGGGGCCAGATGACAACAGCGCCATGCTGGAGGAAGCTGCAAGGGAGGGGCATTAACGCTTTGAGTAATCTAACTCATAGCCGAAAGGGCAGATGGTCCTCCCACCCTCAACATGGGCCCAGAATGGGTGGTCAGGGGTGGAGGGAATGATGGCACAGGGGGAAGTGACAATACAATTTTAGAAAATTTTGGATGATTATGGTGAATGCCTGAGGCCTGGCTAGGCGAGCGGCCCCATTGGGGACCACAAACTGAAGGATGGGGTTGGATCCATATGCAGCCAAACCTTCCATCAACTCCTGATGGAGTAATGCGGAAAAGATGGGTGGCAACCCCGCTAACTGACCACCATAGTGGTGTCAGTGGGGGCCGGGTGTGTGTTGTTGGGATAGGGGTGCCCTTGAAAACCAGGGGCACTGTTGCCACAGTGGGGGCGTCAGCTATACAAGTGAAGCCTAGGTCAAAGAACCCCTTAAAGGCACAGAGGTCTATAAAGCCAACTGGTAGCATCACCGCCTGGGCTAAGTTGATAATTGCTTGTTCCTCATATGGTAATGATCTCCCATAATAGGCCTGAATGCCAAATTGAAGCTGGGAGCGGGGGAGAATGAGTGGGCTGCAAGGCACAGCCTGGGCAAATGCCAGGTGGATGGCGAGATCATTGCGCGGATTAAACCAACCTGAGGACTTAATGGGACTGGAAAAATCAGTCCAAGCACGTTTTCCTACCGGACAGAAAATACTTGGTGGGGCTTTGCTGCTGCCCCACACTGGAGCAGCTGGAGGCGAATCCGATGTCATTGGGGATTGAATGGGAGCGGCAGGCTAAGGATTGATAGTTGTTTACTTACTTTTTAGAATAAATTTGCTTGAAAGTAACTCTGAGCGGAAAGAAAGTAGAGTGAGATGAATTTTTTGAAGTCATAAGGTCAGTAAAGCCGGAATATCCCCAATGGATGAAAAGGTCTTGGATATTGCTAAGATGACTCCCTCTAAATCCCTACGAGATGTACAAGTTTTCCTAGGAATAATAAGCTATTATCGCCATTATATCCCCATTTTGCAGACGCCTCCGAGCCTCTGGTGTATCTACTGAAGAAAGGAATACCCATTCAGTGGAGAGAAGAGCAACAGCAGGTTTTCAACATGCTACGCGTCTCTCTCTCCACTCTCCAGTAATTATTCATCCAAATTTTGATAAACCCTTCCTCCTTTTTACTGATGCTAGTGATATTGCCATCAGAGCCATAATATCTCAGCATGCTGAGAACTTAGTGGATCATCCCATTGCCTACTACAGCTAGACCTTATATAAAGCTGAACGTAAATATAGCATTCCAGGATGAAAATTCTTTGTTGTAATATTGGTTATTAAGCATTTCTGACCTTATCTATATTTGAAACATTTCACTATAATTACTAACCATGATTCCCTGCAATGGCTTCAGCAAAAAAAGGACCCCAATGGGAGGTTATCCCAATGGGCTTTAAAACTTCAAAATTACAACTTTTTCATCACCCATTGACTAGGGACCATGCACCAAAATGCAGATTGCCTAACTTGGCTCCCATCTTAACTATAACTGACCCTTAAATGGATTGACTCTACAACCTCCTAACCCAACCACAGTTATGTAAGGACGAATCCCTGACCCTCCAAAAGGAATTAATGGAAAGATCTGCAAATATCCAAATCAAGAACGGTAATTGTGCAAGCTTGTGTTTAAACAATAAATGCTTTATGTAAGACCATCAGCTTGAGCAGACGTCATATTAAAGGACATCGGCAAGTCAGCCATGGGGAATTCAGAAAACCTACCAGTAGTTTAAAACTCAATGTTATTGGGAGGGAATGCTTGCTTCTATCCATGATGTATTGGGGTCCTGTCTAATATGTAAAAGCTAAGTTGGACCTAATCCCTGCTCATAACATCCAGTGATTCCATCCTGTAAATCATTCCATACTATTAGCTTTGATGTTGTAAGACCTCTTCCTAGAGCCTCTAATTGACATCAGTATAAACTACTATCTGTAGATCATCTAACTAAGTGATCGAAGCTGTACTGCTCCCCACCACTTTGGCAAAGGCTACTCCACGTTTTTGTATATTAGGATTATCATCCAGCATGGGTTCCCTAACGTCATTCTTTCCAATAATGGACAAAAGTTTCACTTGACTCTGGTGAAAGATTTAGTGACCTGTCTGGAACTACACAGGTATTCTCCACCCCTACCATACTGCAACCAATGGAATGGTAGACCGGGTTAATGGTACTCTAACTGAAACCCTCTGGAAAATGGTTATGACTGACCCCCTTCATTGGCCCCAATATTTACCCAGTGCAATTCTGGCCTACCAGATCAGCTATCATCAAATAACTAAAATAGTATCCTTCAAAGCGTTGTATGACAGAAGTACCCATTTGCATATCCAAAGTCCAGGCTATGCTTGACCAGCTTCTCCTGAAGCACCTGAAGTCTCTATGCGAAATATTGCAAATGAAATCATAAGTGTTATAAAATCTGCGGTATTAAGAGATACGCCATAGGATTTTGCATGGGTTTTGACCCACTGAGCAATTAGAACCAACGATGTGATGATCATCATACTTGAAACAACAGAATAAGCTTCAAATAAATATGGAGCACTTGCTCCCACAACTCTCTTTTATTATAATAATAAGTACAGCAGATTCTCGCTGTTCCGCTTACTCTAAACTGCTTAACAACCTAACTTCCTCGATCATCTCATCTTGCTTATATTGTAGCAACTTTGGATGATTTCACTTAATGGCTTAGTAATTCAATTATCCATTTCTAATTGGTTTTATCATCCTCTTCATTTGTTAATCTCACGACGCCTAATTTGAGGCTTTTCTCCCAACAATCCAATATTGCCTAATTTTGAGGCGCTCAAATCATAATTACTTATATCAAATCTTGATGGATTCCATCCATTCTGCCATAATGACCTAGGGCGTATTATCCAGTCATATCAGAATCACGACATTACCCCATCCTTGATTGGACGATAAGGCTCCTATTGCTATATGCCTGGAGGAACTTTGCATACACTCAGTTGATGATCTGATTGCTAGCGGGGTCCTAGATAGTATATATATCATACCTGTCTTCTCAATGACTTCAAATGGCCCAATCCAGATACTGGCCAACTTGTGTTTCCAGCCAAACCCATGTTGATCATGGAACAGGACCATGTCTCCATCTTTGAACTGTGCTAGGCTACTCAGACATACCTGATCAGTAGCCTGTCTTTTGATTCTCTTGGCTAAGCTGAATAATTACGCTTTGGTTTGTAATTTAATCAGCATATTTGTTAGGACAGTCAAATAGTGTTACAGATCCATTCCGCCAGTGTCCTCTACACAGGCATATAGGAGGGTGGGAAGAGTGTGGTTCCATCATAAAGCAATTGGAATGGGTTTTTCCTGTGGCAGAATGGTAGCTAATGTTGTAGGAGAACACCGTGGTAGAAAGGAGGGTACTTTAATCAGAGGGACTATCAGTAACCAACTTCTGGAGTGTGTTCACCAGGGTCCCATTAATCCATTCAACTTTCCTGTTGGACTCAGGGTGATATGGAGTTGTTAGAACCCCACGGATGGCTATCATCTCGTTAAGCTTTGGAAGAATGTGAAAAGTGAAGTTAGTTTCATTATCAGTAAGGAGGGACTGAGGGCAGCCATGCCGCTGCATAATGCATTCCATGATAAATTTGGCCACTGTGACTGGCCCCTAAGTCTCATATCACTCTGGCTTCAACCCACCGGGTTAAGTGTCAATTGCCACCAAAATGTACTTGGGCCAATTAGCTCCCATTGGCAGAGGGCTGACAACATCTAGGGAAACCGTATTCCAAGCAAAGTGTGGCTTCATTAAATGGTATGAGGTCTTCTGGCAGAATGGCATTTTTACTTGGCACTGGTGACAGGAGGAGATAGTATCAAGCACATCGAAATTCATGCTTTTCCAGTAGCCTTGATGCCGCAATAATTCCAACGTCTTGCGCATTCCCCATGCCCAATGGCCCTATGTGCGCTCATGATAACAGTTGGGCGAGTGGAAAGCCTTGGGATATTCATGGTAGTGTCCCCTATCCGCTTATATAATTTCCCATTTTTCTGGAATGTATTGGCTTTTATCCCATCCAATACCTTGATGACTGGAGGCGGTTCATTGTTGTAATTGCTTCTAAGTATCTTATCAAACATTATATCACTCAGATCCGCCACAACTGCAATTTTGGGTAATCATGATAAACAATCGGCATTTTGGTGTTTTGCTCCTTGTTGGTGAAAAATTTCAACATTTTATGCCTGCAATTTAGAAAAGCCCATCGAGCCAGATGCTCAGCATGCTTTTTAAGATTCTGCAACCAGTGTAACGAGGCAGGATTTGTAACAACTTTGAATTTTACCCCATGAATATACACCCAAAATTGCTTATAGGCGTAGATCACCACCAAGCACTCCCACTCAGTCACGGTATAATTGCGCTCATGACTGTTCAAACTATGACTGCAGTATGCTACGGGGTGCTCTTCTCATTCCTCGTTTTTCTGGGATAGGACTGCCCCTATAGCGGAAAGGGATCCATCCATCTGAATAATGAACTCTTTTTCGAAATTGGGGTAGCATAACACCAGTGCACTGGTTGATGCCATTAGAAGTGTATCAAAAGCGCGTTTCTGACGTTCCTCCCATTCAAACATAGTGTCCTTTATTAATAGCTCAAATAGTGGGCCCCCACTACAGCTGAAGTTAGGGATGAAGCTCCAGTAATATTTGACCATTTCTTAAAAACCTGTATATCCCGCTTGCTGTTGGGTGGAGTCATTTTTTGAATAGCTTCCACCTTGGCTGGTTGAGGTCTCAGCCCTGTGGCATCAACCACGAACCCCAGGTAATCCAGCTGGTCCTTAAAGAAGTGGCAATTCCAGGGTTTGATCTTGATGTTGGCCTCAGCAAGCCAGCGAAATACAGCTTCTAAATGGTCGAGGTGATCAGAGATGTTCAGGAAAAAACATTAATGTTGTCAAGGTATAAAGGACGCACGACAGCTTTAGGTCCCCAAGAATAGTGTCCATCGCCCATTAGAGTGTAGCCGGGCATTACACATCCCTTGTAGCATCTGAGTTGGTTTGAAAAGACCTTTGGATGTGATTACAGCGCACTTCTCTTGCTCCACTGGTGGCAACTCGATTTTCCAGCAGCCTGAGATCAGGTTCATTGCTGAAAAATAACGAGCTCCTCCTAGCTGATCCAAGGCATTGTCAATCCGCGATAAGGGATATGAGCTCTTTTTTGGTGATGCTCATGAGCTTCCAGTAGTCAATTACTACACAGTTAGTACCGTCCTTCTTTACAATAAAAACAGGAGAGGCCCATGGACTTTTCGACGGTTCAAGCATTCCTTGCACTAGTAACTTGTCAATTTCCTCAGTTACTACTTCTTCTGCCACCGTTGATCAGTGGATCGGCCTTGATCTGATGGGAGGATGATCTCCAGTGTCCAGCCTATGAACCACCCCCACGCACATCCTAAAATATGGTCATTGGCCGCATTAAATCTCTTTATATTTTTGAAATAAAGCGATTGCCCTATCCTTCTGTGGTTCTGACAGCCCCATTAATTCATCGCATGATACAACTGCCATTACACTGAGCTGTGGTTTGAGAGGTAGACCAAATTCCTCAGGCAATCCATATTCATGAACAAAAAAACCTCCTCAATGGGTATTAAGTGTAAATATGCCACAATTTGGTGGTGGCGGATTTGCAGTGGTACATCTGTAGATTTGCAAGCAAAACTTTGATCTCCTCCTGCCCTAGTAATATAATGCCTGGGGCTACATGGGGTTCAAACCGTCATTGCTGATACGGCCCAATAACCTCCCCATAGAGTCCATCTGGAACTTCAATCACCAAGTAAGTGTTCGCTATAACTTGATGCCCAGATGGAATAAATATAGATCTGGCAGCTCTGAGTGGCAGCCCTTGATATTCATAAATTTGTTGTGGATGGGCCCAGGTTTTGCTCTTTAGAGGATGGTAGCACACTGGGGTTACTCTGTCGCTATAAGCTAAATTGATATTCCCCATAGGCACCAGATCATTTGGCACTCCGCTAGAGGTGAAGTGAATTATTATTTTCTGACCCAATATCTCAAAATTCTTGTCCATAATATAAATAACAGCCCCATAGTGTCTCAAGAAGGCAGTTTCAATTAACAGATCATAATTGCTATTTGGTAACACTATAGATGGAGCTACCACGACAATAGAACCAAACCACAGTGGAAGCGCACTGTATGCTCCCTCAGAAACCATATTTTCTGTTCCAGTAGTGCCATATACCATCTGGTGTTCCACATCCAGTTTTAATGTCAACCTGGCCACTAGTTTGGTGGAGACTATATTGATGGGGGCACTGGTATCTATGATGGCACAGACTCGGGTCTTAGCTACAACCAGGTCACAATAAGTACATTCAGAGTAAGATGCATCTCGACTGTTTATAACATGGACATCTAAGGAATCCCTGTTTCCAAGGAAACACGCAATCTCCTCACCAATTCTGGGGTATTGTTTTATAATAGTTTTGACCGGAAGAGTGATACTTACTGCTTGCAAAAAAGGTGCATCTGAGGAGGGGTCTAACTTTTCAAGGGAAATTTGGTTGAACATCTGACAAGCATATGGCTCAACCTGCAACTGAGACCCCTCTCCCGCCATAGCCACAGACTGCACTTGTGTCAAAACATTCACCCCCCAACCAGCTGATGATATAAAACAGACTCAGTGCGCAAGGGAACTTCCACTGAATATTCTAATTTGGGTTCAAGTGGTACGTCTGTTTTAGCGGAGATATAGAGCCCTTCTCTACTCTGCTATGACTTTTCCCTGGCTGTACTGTTCCGGCTGTACACTTGTGACCAGTTGATTAGGGCACTATCATGCCAGATACCTCTGTCAACTGCATTTGAAACATCTGACCCATAGAGCCCACGTCCTTGATTAATATGAAACAATCCATGTCAAGAGTTGGTCTGGAAGTGGTTGGCATAAACAGGTTTATGGAGATAGTAAGGCCAAGGACAATAAGCAGGTATGGGGTGGATGTTTAACTGATGAGGGTAACTTGGTGGAATCAGAACTGGACTAGAAAAGCCCCCAAAGTAAGATGACTCGGCAATTATAGCAGAATAATTCCGCTAGGTATTAGGTGGAGGTAAGTTGGCTGATATACAGTGTAGAAACTGTACAATTTTTAAGCAAAGTTACATCTTCATCCAACAGTGTGGTCATGACGTTATGTAACTTGCAGTATGGCTTCACAGCAGAAGTCGTTGCAATACACACGTCAGATTCAGATAAAATTCTGGCCCCAAGTAGCATGTGAGCTTCCACCATAAATTATTTATCAAATGTGGTGAGGGTCTCGTTCCGCTGAAACCTGATGGTCAAAAATTTGGCCTTCCGCTATGACATCTTTGCAGTTCCAGTGAACAACCACAGCACCATCTCTTTGACTTCTTGGTATGTGATGGAACTGCCTGAAAGGTAACAGATGACTTGATCAGCACTTCCAACATCCAGGGAAGAAATCAACAGTTTTGCTCTCTGTCAATCTGAGACTCCTTCAGTTGCAATTTTAAATCGCTTAAAGAACCTATGAATATTCCCTTCACGATTGAATGGGTCAGCTTATTACAGCAAACCTCCTGGAGCAGCTCATCTTGTTTTTTAAGCACAGTGTCCAAAGCCAGTTTCAGTCCCCATAGGCAACGGACCCATAGTCTTGAGTAGAATTTTTATCAAAACAACATTGATGCAACATAGCTGGAAACTGAGTTTTTATCATTTTTATAATTGATCAATGGGCGCCCTGTAGTGAGCACTACTGTTATAAAATCGGTGGTATTAAGAGATACGCCATAGGACTTTGCACAGGGTTTGACCCACTGAGCAATTAGGACTAACGATATGATAATTGTTGTCCTTAAAACAACAGAATAAACTTCAAATAAATATAGAGCACTTGCTCCCACAGCTCTCTTTTATTTAGTATAACAAATACAGAGGATTCTCGCTGTTCTGCTTACACTAAAATACTTAACAACCTACCCTCCTCGATCATCTCATCTTGCTTATATCATAGCAACTTAGGATGATACCACTTTCATGGCTTAGTTATTCTATTCTCCACATCTAATCTGTTTCACCAATTCTTCATTTGTTAATCTCACGACGCCTAATTCAATGCGATCTCTCAACAACCCAATATCGCCTAATTTTGAGGCGCTCAAATCACCATTACTCATATCAAATCATGGAGGATTCCATCCATTCTGCCATAACGACCTAGGGCTTATTGTCCAGTCATATCAGAATCATGACAATGAGACTTTAGGCCCTGGCTTCCAAAAGCTTGTCCGCCACAAACAGTAGAGAAACTGCTCAATTTAATAAGCATGATCCCCTACACACCTTCAAATCCGGAGATCTCGTCCTATTCTACCATCACTGGCCTGGAGGTCATGATCACAAATTGGGCACCAACTGAGCAGGGCCTTATCAAGTCATAAATAGATGAAGCAATGAACACTCAATCTTAGAGGTCGTTCAGGGCATACTTGTAAACTGTGTACATAGTCACTTTCTCCATCAATTTCTCCCCCTGCGCCAAGATCTAGAGTGGAGTATTGTCAGGATTGATATCTGAATGGCAGATTTGGATGCATCAGGTCATGGTAATTGATCCCGATCTGATAAAAAAGCCCAAACTTCTGTCAGGGATAATCCCTGACAAAAGTTGACAATTATTGAAGTTGGAGATCATTCCAAATTAACACAGTCAAATCATGCTCCCTCAATCTACTCAACCTTAAGTTTAAACCTTAGCTATGAGACAAGCATGAGAAATTCAACCTAGATACTTGGGCTTTTACCAAATCCCCGATTCATTTAATATATTAGATCTAGGCTTAGATGTTTAAATTTCCCTAAAGAACCTCCCTAATAACCCTTAAATAGCTGGTAATAAGCTAATAATCAATACACTTTTTCTCCTTTTAAAAAGTTTATGTAAAATTTTCTATAATTTTATTAGGAATTGCCTCTCTAGAAGAAATTTCTTGAAAAATACTTCTTGACCAAGAGAAGCAAAAACGGGCATTTCACCATACTGAAACTTTGGGTCCCCTGACCTCAATTTATTAAGGGATACAAATTATTAAACCTGTGGTACTGACATCCATAAGAAATTATTAGTGACCAGGGACCCCAGTTTACCTCTGTTTTTGGGAAGAAATGCATAAAACTCTTCAGATTCACCCCTACTGTTCACCTGCCTATCACCCTCAATCAGATGTGCAGACCAAACAAGTGAACCAGTTCTTAGAACGGTTTCTTCTTGTTACACTGCTTGGATCATTCAGATTGGGTTTCTCACCTTCCTATGGCCCAGTTTATTTTATTTATTTAACTGAAATAAGCTTACCAGGGGACGGACAATACCATTATATGTAATGGGATAGGGGAAGGTGAAATATAGCGATATTTAGGAACTCCAGAGTAGATGAGCTACCCCTGTTGCCAGCTGGTACCGCCAGGTGTAGAGGGTTTGAATGCCTTATGCTGAAGGGGTTTCCCCTGTTATGGAGCAGGTGTGGAGGAAGGGGTCCATATGCAGAAACCAGACTAGGAACCATGATTCAACAAGTTTTTGTTGCTTTGGCTTCATGCATCCGTATACCCAGGCTTGAAAGTGTTCCAGTAGGTATAGGTGAAATCTGATGATTGTCTCACGGATGGTAGGCATGGTTCCCTTGAAGGCATCCAGTCCTACAGTGTGGATTGTCCACAGTGCAATGGCGAATATCTGGAGCGGAGTGTGGGTGGTATTGGGGATTCAAGTTGGAGTTCGAGGAGGCTTCTGGAGATTGACAGCTCCTGGTCATTTTAAGCTGTTAACAGACGCCTAACTTCCCGCCATATGGCTCTGGATGGGGGCATGCTTCGAGGTGGTGATGCAGGATGTCATCCCCTCCACAAACTGCGCATGGTGCATGAAGAGAGCTGGAGCAATATGCAGTTCAGTAAATTCTACTGAGGCAACGCCAGGTGTTAGCTATTACCCTTGGCTGGAGGAGCGGATAATGTTTTATCCTCAATATTGTCTTCTATGTTGTGAGATTATAGGGGATATCTAAAGCATCCAGATAGTTGATCCTTGAAATGAATGGGGCTACGTCGTGTGTGTCACTCTATGGGTTGTCATCTGGTTTTCTTAGCATGAAGTGAGCTCTGGGCCTTCACCTTTTCCTGAATAGTGCCTGTGAGAGTGATGGTCCATCCTATGTGCCAAATGGTGCGGATGAGGCGCTTGAAGTGAGGGTGGGGGTTCCATGTGGGCCCGCTGCATTGGGGAAGTTTGCAAGGTATGTGAGCAGGCTGGGCGGGTTTTGTGGGTTATATATTTTTAGCCTTTGCATAGTTTGTCCTCGCCGCTCTGGACCAGCGTTGTTGTGAGAGGTCTGAGCTAGGACTTCCTTTATCCAGGTGCCAAATATGCAGTTGGCGTGGACCTCAAAGTCTATTAGGCCCATGCCTCATCTGAAGCGTGGACCAAAGAGTGTTACCACCCGTACAGGTGGCTGGACCCAGGCCACAGCCCTCCCTGGATAAGTGCGCGGATTGAGGATATGAATGTGGTTGATAAGGAGATTGCATGTGTGGGGAACCACAGCATAAGAGAATGAGTAAGTTAACAACTGTTACTCGCCCTGTTAGTCCTAAGGATTTCCCTTGAGGGAGGTGACGCGGTTGGACACAGCTGTAGTAGGTTGCTCTCAATTGCCTCATTGGCATACCCCCATGCTTCCAAAATATCCCAATGTGGCGGACAGGGTAGGTTGTAGGAGGTGATGCAAAGGGTAGGATGAGTGGGTTGTCCTTCGTGGGGGGTTGTGAGGTTTGTTTATTGTGGCCCATTTGTTAGTGTACTTGCCTAAGGGAATTATTTCCATTTTCCTTTTGTTGAGAGACGCGTTGCTCCAAATTAAATATTTCTCTAGTGTGCATTACAGCTGTTGGGCATCTTTGTTGTTATCTCTACCTGTCATGCAGTCATCCGCAAAGGCTAGTATTTGACTTTTGGTTGGCCTTGTGCAGTTATGCCCATAAGGCGTGAGTCAGTGACGCGAAGGAGCGGATCAATACTGAAGTTATACAGAGTGGACTAAAGGGGTCCCCTTAAATCAGCCCTCTGTTTGTTGTGATTTTTTTGAGAAGCCAGTGCTGCATACAGCCATGGATGCGGATTATGTAAGGAGAATCGCACAGTTTAAGAATCTGGGTAGGAGTTTGAAGGCACTTAGGCATTCCTTCAGGTACGGCCAACTAACGCGATCATATGCCTTCTCCTGGTCTAGGAAATCCAGGGCTCCATCTGCTTTGAACTGGAATATGTTGGCGACGGAGTGTATCTTGGTACAGATTGAACGCCCTTGTATGAACCCAAATTAATTGTGAGACAGGACTTTGGAGTCTAGTGCGCCTAATATGGTGGCTAAAATTTTCGTTTGTAGTTTTTGTATCAGTGTTGAAGAGTGCAATTGAGTGCCAGTTGGCCAGGTCCAGTTTGTCGCCCTTCTTAAACAAGGTTATGACATAGGAGTCCTGGCCACCAGGTAGGAGGCATGTCTCCAGCAGACACTGGTTCATTGATGCCACGAGGAGGGGTCAATTTTCTTGAAGTATATTTTGTAAAATTTGTAGGGTATCCCATTAGGCCCTGGGCATTTCCTATGTGGTGAACCGCAGACTGTGTTCCAAGGCTCCTCCTGTGTGATTAGGATTAGGAGGTTTTAGTCTTGCAGTACACTTGGTATTCTGGCAGTGTGTATAAAATCTTAAATTTTTTGAGGGGTTGGGGTGTCACAGTATAGTTCAGTGTAGAAGCGGTGTACTTCCACCTTGACCACCACTGGGTCAGTTGCTATGGTGCATCATCTTTGCGGACCTGTGTGCATGCGGGCTGGTTGCCATGGGAGTTTAATTGGCAGAAGAAGTACGTCAAGCAGGTTATGCCTTCTTTTATGAACTTACCTTTTCTTGATACTTTAATTCTGTGTTAATTTTCAAAGATGAGGGCGTTTAGATGGGCGGATATTTCCGCCCATTTGCACCCCCAGTTGGGGCTATAGCCAGACTTCAAGGGTGTTGAGCTTGAGGTTGTCCAGTTCCACCAAGTTGCGCCTGATTGAAGCTGTGTCAGCGGTGTACTTAAACAAGGCGAGATGGCGAGTTTTACTTATCAGTTTAATTTTAAATTTTCCAGGTTTTGATGGGGTCCAATGTGAATGGAGTTGCGAGTTTTAAATTCATGGTCTCATATTTGACACAGTCAGATACTTTAGGCAATTTTATGTTTTCCAGGTGTATCTTCCTCCAGTTAACACCTGTGTGGGAGTTCATGTTTTGAAAGTTGCACCAAAACGAGTCAGTTGTCAGAGAATTTGATCTTTTTTTATTGTATAGTTGGAGAAGTTTGAGTGGTGGGTTTTCAGGGCGAGGATGAAGTCAATACAGCTCAATGAGATGAGCATTCCCTCATGTATGTTGGGGCAGGTCATGTGGGGGAGGAGTGGTGACCCAGGGGAGGGTATCATATAAGCCAAGGGATGCCTTCATTGCACAGAATTCAATGTGCCCTGGGGGGTATCCCTTGGAGTTAGGCTACTAGTCCGTGTTGGGGTTAGCCCAGCACTTGAAGTCACACAACAGGATGGTATCTGGTGGGAGGATGAGCGTTGGGATGGTTTTGAGGAATTGTTTCCTCTCAAATGTGGTACACGGTGCATAGATGCATGCATTTGAGATTTTTTCCTCTTGGCATGTGATTGTTGCTACTAGGATGCGGCTGTGCTGATATGAATAGGAGTTAGTGATTTTTTGTTTTTATGTTATTTCAGATGATCACCCCACAGTGGGACGTCCATACTGATAGGGATAGTGAGACCTTGGCTATACCAGGATCCCTCTTCCCCCTGTAGACAGTGGGTTTCTTGGATGGCCAAGATATTTATAGGGGGTTTTTGCAGGAAGTCCATCTTTTTGGCTTTGGAAGCTTGAGCTCTGGCTCCATAATGTTTAATGTTCCTATTGACACTGAGGTGCCAGCGGCGCTTGGGAGTGGTTGGGACGGCCTCCCAGCCCAAATCCAACGCACCATTTCTTGAGCTTGTTCCGTGTCATTGGGCCTGTCCACTCTGTGTCATCATCTGATTCCTTACCCTGTTCTGATTTCATGCGGGTCTTGCAATTTTTAGGGCTTGAGCCGGATTCTCCAATTGTGACTCATGGTAGTTCAGTGTGGTGTGCTACTTGTTTTTTGTGGTTGCGGGATTTGAATTTGTAGATGTGGATCCCACTTTCTCGCCCATAGTGAGTTGAATTGTCCTGCTAAATTCTCTTGACTGATACCACGCGGTGATTCAGTAAAATTGTTGAAAATTTTCAGCTTGGGAATTCTGATCTTATTGGTTGGCTCTGTTTTTCCTCTATTTCCTCCTCAGTTGGGCATTCAGCTCTGATTGGTCAGTTTTGTTGATTTTCTCTGAGTCCTCCTGAATTTGGCTGGGGTAAATGAAAGAGGCTGTGAGTGATGCAGCCTTGGCTGCTGCCCACTTGTGGGCCTTCTGTACCATTTTTCATATTTTGGGTGATACTGAGTCTATGAAGATGTATTTCCTATCCTCTTCCCAGAGGAAGGAGTGGCTGGTGTCTAATATTTTGGAGAAGTCTTCATCATCTTTCTTCATGGCATTGTCGCAAATGTCTGGGGCTAATATGCCCTCCCTAACGGGGCATGCGTGTACCTCATGCCCCAGTGCACTACAGTGGTTGCAGATAGGCGGTGCGCTTTCTGGTGTGATTCAGAATACCTTTGACACTCCCCATCTGGGAGGTGAAACACAGCTGTGCATGAAATTTTGTAAGGTCTCAGCTACCTCAGGTATTGGGTTGATCATGGCGATTACCTTTACCGTGCACAGGTTTGGCATCTGGTGAAACCGCTGTAGTTCAAATTGTTTAATTTCTTCATAGCTGGCAAGTCCAGCTCAGAGCTCCTACTCAACTACCTTGTGGGCAAGGTTTGTAAGAAGCAAGTCAAAAGAGATAAACAACGTGTTTGCTTTGTTCCATCTGGTGCACTCAATGCGCACAATTTGTTTGCCCTCAAGGAGGACGATTTCAATGCAGCTTATGTGGCAGCGTCTGCATCTTCTTCAGTTTTATAGCCCATATCTATCCAGCCGCAGTGGTTGGTATGTGTGGTAACATACACCACATGGGGGAAAAGGGAGGCCTGTGCCTCGCACACTTTCTTCCACAGGGTTGGAGAATCAGTCCCTAAGAAAAGTTAGAGTCTGTTCTCTACCTTTGATAGGGTTGAGAATACTGGATTTCCATGTATAAGTTTTGATTTATGGTGATCTCCACAAACCGGGAGGTGTCTGAGTTTGTGGTTTTTTGGAGGCATTAGTTCCCGGTCCCCCTCCAGGGCATTTCTTTCCCTTCAACACAACGTTTTTCCCTTTGCCTAATATGGCTTTCGCCCATGTAATTGTATTTGTAGTTATCGCCCATCTCTCATGTGTGTTTATCAAATTTTTTCTGTTTGAATTGAATTGTGGTAACTAATGTTATTGTCATGGGAAAGAAAATTTCCTATGGCCCAGTCTAGCTATAACAACACGTTACATGTGTCAATTGGTTGTTCCCCATTTTTCGCCAACCATGGGTTTAACCCCGCCTTCAAGATGGAGCCAAGATGTGGATCTAAAGTTGAAGCGGCGTTGGACTTTGCTAAGACTATCAAAAACACCAGGGGGTTTCAAAAGTTTGGAGGCGGCACTTCAAGTATATAATTTGAACGCTGATGGTAAGAGATAAGTGCATCCAGCGTAGAAAGAAGGGGATCTCATGATGCTTGATGCTCAAAACATCCCTATCAAGCAACCATGCAGTAAGCTGGTACCAAAAGAGGATTGGCCCTTACCGCGTTGTTAGAAAGGTGGGCAACGCCTCATACCAGTTAGATCTTCTCTTTTTGTTTGGATCTTTTCTGTCTTTCACAAGAGCAAAATGACGTTGTTTGAGGTCCCCACCAGATACTACCAAGGATTATCTCATGGATGGGGTGCCATAGTTGGAAGTGGAGGAAATAGTAGCCTCCCGCCGAGTAAAAAGAAGGGTAATTACCTGGTATCCTGGATGGGATTTGACACAGTGGAAAACAGTTGGGAACCAGTGCGCAACTGCGTACATGCCCAAAACCTTATTGATATTTCCACAAGCATTTTACCCTGGACGCTGGAACTCAGTCAAAGCAAACTCTTGCCGCTATGAACTTGGCACCAGAGCACAAGAACTTTTCTCCGGCGCAAGCCCCTGGAGAGGAGATGGAGCCTCAAAAGGACGAGAGGGTAATGTCATAGATTAAAGATGACATCATAATGAGGACAAACATTAAGGACAAAGATGCATGTCAGGAGGCGAAGAAGGTAAAATTGGCAGGCTCCCTGATCTCAAGTATACCTTGGATCAACGCTGGGTTAAGGCGAGATATGCTTAGGTTGGTCCTAGGTATGTAAGAGGAGTTCAGCCCTGTATAACAGTAGGTGCATTAAAACGAACTAGCTTTTCAATTAACAAATTAGTTTGCTTCAGTTTTCCTGCGGCGGGGTCTCAAAACCCATTTGGTTTTTGAAATTTCTAGCTTGGGTCAGCCTTTCCTACAATCAATAACCCAAGATTTGGTCAATTATCAAGTATAGCTTACTGCCCAATTGAATCATGCACTTTTTGGTGCACCTTGGCTTACCACTTCAGTCAATTGATTGTTCCCTGGAATTTCCTTTAAATTGTTTCCTTGAGACCAATCTCTCTCATTGGTTAACTTCCTTTATAATAAAAACCCATCGCTAGTATACTTTTTCTATATGTTATCTTAGATGAACCTGTGCGCGGACCTCTTTAAGGAGGTCTCATGAAACGTTAGCTATTTAATTTAAAAACTCTAAATATTTCAGCTTGTGCGCCGTTGGGCTGCCCAGGTTACCTCCAACCTGTGCCTCCTATACCCTCCCACTCAGAGAATTGCTTGATAGGAACCCCACTTTGGGATTCACTCTCACCTTGTTATTAATTCAATTTTGTTTCTTCCCTCTATTGATAACCCCCCTTGACCTAGATTATTATAGCTCCTGCACCCTCTACTGGGCTCTAGTATCTTTATTACTACCGACTAGTTTCCTAGCGTTGGCCCTGTGCACCATGAACTACCACGCTGAGAACATGAGAGTTATGGACACTCTCCTTACAGCTCTAGTCCTCCTCTTTATCCACTGATATTGTACAGAAATCACCCCGTCAATATACGCCAAATGTTCTGGATGGAGCAGATTGGTTATTTTGTGACTTTGCTAGAGGTAAAGATAAAATTTGGGTATCTGTTGTCCCAAGTTACTAATAGCTTCTTCCAACATATCGACCATGGCTCCACATTGCTGCATGAACGCAGCACCAATTATCATTTCATAGTTATTATTTGGCAGTACCACCGCTAAAGCAGAATCCCTATCTGAACCAAATCTCAGAGGTATATGCTGTAAGCTCCTTCGGACACAGTGCTTTGTGCCTCATGGTCGCATACAATACTCTGTGATCCACATCAGGCTTCAGCAGAAGCTTAGTCACGAGCTTAGTGGAGATTATATTAGCTGGGGCATCAGTATGTATAATAGCTCGGATTTTAGTGCTCTGAACAAAAATATCACAATAGGTACATTCCAAATAAGAAGAACCATTAACTTTATTACATGAACGTCTAAGGGCTTTTTGTTACCAAGAAAAGTGGCTATACTTATACTGACATGAGGATACTCCTGGTCGATCTTTTCTTCTAGAATGGATACCTAAACCCCACTAGGGAAGTGACGTCCATTGGGAGCTCAACATCACCATGCAGTTTCATTCAAGGATTTGCCAAGCATATGGCTTTTGCACATCTTGGCGGAACTCAGAGCCTGAAAGGTGATAGTTGCTCACTTTAATGGAGGCTGAGGTACTGTCCAGAAGTTGTCGGTATAATAAGTTAATGGGCTGGGTATCAAGGTCAACGCAAAGAGACTCATGGGAATTATCAAGGACAAATAAATTCAAATTAGCGGGGGTAGAGCATCCCAACTCCACTCCAAAAGAGCTTTTCCATGCTTGATCAAAACAGATGATACTGCATGAACGTTATGGTTGCCTAGAAGTTATCCACATAATGGCCTTTTTGTCTGCTAATAAACAATCACCCATAAATGACTCTCATCTATATTTTGCGCCTGAAAGTCCAGGTCTAAAGTTAACGGAAGCATTAAAATTAAGCCATGTATGAGACAGCTGAGCTTAAGGAGGGTGGAAAGGATCTTTCAAAATATTGAGTGGAAGGATATCAACCAACATATTATAGCTTTGTCGTTGTGATCCATTTCCAGATGAGGATGTGGTGGCGGTAGCAGGGGCCTTCCACTCCACATTGGGAGCACCGAATGTGGCATGGAGATGGCATAAAGTGTTAGTGATTTGAAGAAGACCCGCATCTTTGTTCAGCATGTAAGTCATAGCATTATGCAGTTCACGATATGGTTTGACTGCTTCCTTCATAGCTATGCCTATATCCTCTTTGGTCAATATATCTGCTCCCACTAACAAAATACTTCAATCATGAAGCGCTTGGTTTGCTCCGCCAGAGAATTATTCTTGTGAAACTGTATGGTCAGGAATTCCGCCTCGCGCTGTGCCATATTTGCCGCGCCCCCAAACAGATGGAACACCGTCTCCTTCACCTCTTGATACATTACAGAACTATTCTAGAGGTAACACGTGACCTGGTCAGCACTATCAACATCCAGAGCGGAGAGCAACAGTTTAGCTTTCTGCCGATCTGATGCTCCTTCCATGGTAAATTTGACCTGTTTAAAATACCTGTGCATGTTCTCATATAGACTGAAAGGCGGTAACTTTTCAATCCAAATAAAATCACCCTGCTCCATGCTTCATGTGCAAGGAATGGATTGAATAGGTTCTGGATGGCCAATGGGAACATCCCCTTGTGGGCAAGAATAGGGTCGCGCAGATGGATGCAATTCTGATGCAGTGGACTGAGAAGAGGTTGGATTATGGGGAGAAATAAATGCAACTCCCAGAGGGGTTTTCGCTGGCCAATCTATAGAATTTTTCTCCGGACATACCGCTAACTGCACCCTTTCCTCAATTACTATTCTGTTCAGCAAAAATGTTCGTCAATTATCCACTCAGCTTTGACCAAATAGCACTGACAATGGATGTCTCTCACCCCTGTTGAGCACTTTTTAAATTATTCTGCATTTCATGGCAAAATTCCCACTCTGTGTCCAGTTTATGCTCCATTGCCTGAAGCCATGAGAGGACATCCTCCAATGTTCCCTGCATTCTCATGTTCTGCCATCTGGTAGCACGCGCTTGTCAGTTCACTTCATCTACTTGCTTAACAAGAGAAGCTTGTTCCCGCACCAGTTCCTCATTGGCTTGTCAATGGGTATCTTAGAGCACTTGCATATCATCATAATCTACCATCTCAATGAATGGAAGGGTAATGGTTTGGATCTGAGCCACCTGACTGGCACTTTCCAACTAATTAATCTGACCCAGCAACTAGCCGTATTATGAGGACGCCAAAAAAAGAGCTGGTTATATGGTTGGCTGTCCGCTGGTTACTCCACTCAGCATGAATTTGACTAAATTCAACTGCCATAGAGTCAGCGTGATCTTTTATCCGCCGCTCTCAGGGTAATCTGGTTCCTAATTCAAGCCATCGCTGCTTTAATACCTTTGGCCCATTCCATTAGGTCTATTATAAACCGCTTGGTGTTACTATCCAACCTTGTGACTTCATGGATCCATTCCGCCAAGAGGCTGCATTGGTTTAACAATTTCCCTTTTACTCAGGGTAGCTCATAATTTAACCATGGTTTAAATTCATACAAGCTATGGCAGACATCCACGACATGACTGTCCATGTGCACAAGCATTCCCTTAATCTCCGAGTAAGAGTGGTCAAGGTGGTCAAGTAAGAGGGGAATGTTGTTCTGTTGCACTTGGACAAACCGCATGATGTCACCAATCTCTATCTTATGTCAGGTCAACTCATGCAGTAGTTAGAGGATCAAAGGCTGAACGTATGCAACCAAGTATTCCTCAGCTCCATGTGTGCTGAGCCTTGAGACAGCCCCATAGTGATAGCATCGAGGTAAGACATATACAGGGCATAACGAGATGCTTGGTCCTGTAGGTTTTAAATAAAATTAGTGCATGTTCCCCCACATCATCTTCATAGAGGTGGTAACCCCACAAAAGCCATTCCATAATACCCTGTAATTGCTGAGGGGTCACGTTAGTGGACTTGCCCTGTTGATCTGACTCCAATGTGGGACAAGCGCCCAATTACAAATCCATCCTAATATCTTCATCCCCTGGTTCTGTCGCTATGAATATTGACATTTCTTCTTTGGATGCCTCCATTGTTTCCCTGGTATATTGGTCATGAAATCTGATTAGCTTTGGCGTAAAGCTTGAGGGCTCGCCATGATGCCCTAGTACCATTTGCGCTACATTTTACAAATGCCCCTGTATTGAGCACCACTGTTAACTTTTTGGTGATATGGGTTAAATCTTCTGAGCTTTTCACAGGATATTTACTACTGAACAACAGAACGGACAAAATACAGATTGCTGATCCTAAATAAAAAAATTATATATAAGATATGAAGCCGTTGCCCCAATTGACACTTTTATTATAATATTAAAATGCAGAACCTATCTACGGACTACTCAAAAAAAACCTCCCCTTTCATTCTTCCGTTCAACTCTAATTTCAGTAGACTTGGTCAATCCACCCTTCTGCTTAATAATCTTTTATTCATTCCATTTTAGGAGCTTTTGTCTATCTCAAGGTTTTGGTGGAATTCTTTTGACTTGCAAAACTATCAATACTATGTTCAATTCGCTTCACATCAATATAATTCTGCTCATTCTCAAGGCTTGCCTTGAAGCTAAGCTACAATCTGATAGAATATATAGTTTATCCTCAGTCATATCAAATTATTGTTACAGTTTCAACGTCTTTATTCTGCCAATAAGCTCGTTCATTCCAGCGCACCAAGACTAATCACTGAGGACACTTTTTCAACCTGAGCAGGCCCTGATGATAACATAAGCAAACATCACCAGATTCTTTTTATATAAAAAAATATAAATTTAATATTTAATATTATTGCATTTTTATTTCTTTATATATTTTTTCTCTGTGATTTTTTATACTATATCATTTTTGTATTTTTTCTTATTTTATTTTTTCTCTTTTTTGCAATAAGACTTAACCTATAAGTAGGTTCAGAGGTCCATCTTTTATTTCCCTAACATTATTTCAAAAGTTCATTAATTTGAACTTAACCAGCTATCATGGTTCTGAGGTTTATTTATAAGATTTAAACAAAACCTATGGTTCAGCGGTACTCTCTTGGAACTTGACCAACACACCAAGACTTAACCTATTTTGCTAGTTCAGTAGTCCTATATGTCAGTATTTCTCTCCCAATTGGTAGATTCAGATGTGTTAGCTGATGGGAAGTAATCCTAATATGACTATATAAACCATACTTTGGTTGGGGATTATATCCAACGGAATTTGATGTCTTTTAAAGTTGGAAATCAACCCTGACTTACTCAATTGACTAATGCTCCTTTGGAGCTACCTAATCTTGGGGTTCAAACCCAATCCATGTGACAAGCGCAGCACATTCAACCAAGCTACTTGGGCTGCCACCAAAACACTGAAAAGTTTATACCTTTAAATTATTAAATTTGATTGTTTAGAATTTTTTTCTGAGACACCTCCCCAATTTCCTTTATATTGCTGCTATTAAGTTAATAAATTTTACTATTCCTTCTTTTCACATATTTAAGTAAAATTGTAGTTTATTAAGTCTTCCACACCAGATTTAATATCTTGTATAAAGACTTTTTGTCCAAGAAAAAGCAAAAGGTGAAGGTGCAGGTGATCACCACTAGTGCTAAAAAAAGCAAATGCGATTTTCCAACACCTTTTTACTTTGGGTCAACTGGTCTTAAAATAAATAAAGTGGATCCATGGTAACGCCCCAGTGATCCTGACAAAACTGGATCTCCCTGCAAGGTCCACCCCAAGTTTGCGGTTGTTGGGATTTGACCTTCTCCCAACCAATCTAATTCAACTTTCCCTACTTCCAATAACTCTCTAAAATTTTCTCTAATGGAGCCTTATTTTCCACCCATATCAGTTTGTTAAAAGGAAACCTTTCGTCAAATCCACACCTGATCAACATCAGGACGCTGAAGGTCTTGCTGGTGGAGGACATTGCTATCCTGAAAGGATTAGGAAAAAAACTTCACCTATAAATATCCGCGTCTTTTCTTAAATAAAGTTACGTTTTTATCTCCCATTAATTTATGTTTTATTTATTTCTAGAGCCTCTGTACAGCAAGCTCCTCTCCAGCTGTCAACTTCCCCGTTTAATACAATAGGTCCCTCGCCACCTATTATCAAGCTTGTAGCAAGTTACCAGCCCCTACATTTAGGATTCTCAGCTCTCCCCGCTGTCTGCTCGCTGTGGGAATTTTTAACCCATCCATTTTGGTATGCTTCAGAGGAACTATTGCCCTCAGCTACCCAATCCCGAAAAATAATTGGTGCTCCCTGCCAGCTACTCTCCCAAGCTACCTGGTGAATAAATATATTCACAATGGATGATTATCGCCAAGACTCTACTAGGCCACTTACCAAAATATCTAGCGTCACTCAATGGGTAACTTCCAATGGAAATCGCGACCATGATAACAATGGACCCAATTTTATGCAATTCTGTGCTATGCTCAATATTTCTATTCCAGCCCTAGAACCTCAAAACTATCGTTTTCAACCTACAGGTGTTGCTGATACTATTAATTGACTACTTCTAGGTGCCCTTTTCCCCAGAGATCGCTCCCATTGTAACTAAGCCTCTGCCATTCCTGATAATATGCGAGTGCTATATGAATCTTCCACCTTACCCAACTCTGAGTTAGGAGTATCTCGCACAGAGCAATATTTGTGTCAGTTTGTGCACCCCACCCTTCATCACTTAGTCCAAATGATGGGGATCCATCACCAGAAAATCTTGTGACAGTTTACCTTGTCCCAAGAGTTACACTCCTACCTCTTAAATTTCTACAACTCAGCTTCTTGTTTCATAAGAGATAACCACAAGGCTATTCTTTAAAACCGCGCCCAACTTATCTCTATTCAAAACCAACTCTCCCAACTGGACGTTAGAGTGGCTAGCCTGCTTCGTGAGGAAGTTTCTACATGATTTATCGAGACAACCACAATTATCAATATTCAGTTGCAACAAGCCATTACCAACCTCACCAGTCAACTTAATGTTTTTACCAAGCAAACTTTTGAACGAATAAGCCAGATTTAATCGACTATTCAAACAGCATTTAATGTCTCAAGCGTGCCTGAGATTCCAGGACCCCCTGGCCCTGTGGGTCCTCCAGGCCCCCCTGGGGAGCAAGGATCAGCTGGTCCCACAGGAGTGATGGGGCCCCCTGGTTGGGATGGAAGTGAAGGGCCACTTGGGCCAGCTGGCCCCCCTGGATATGGGCCTCCTGGTCCTCCAGGTCCTCCAGGTCCTCCTGGTTTGACTGTGCACTTACCTTCCCCTCCATAAAATCCTTCCTTGAATAGCCACCTTCTGACTCTTGAGAGAAACCTTGAAAATATTGCCCAAAGCTGTTGGCTAACTCGCTCTGGAGAACCTATTGATCCAAAACTTACTGTTGATGCAATTAAGGAAGGGTTGAATAACTCTTACCATCTTTACAATTCTCTCACTGACGATTTAGCTCACCAAAAAGAAAAAATTGTTAGGTTGAAGCAAGACAATTATGAGCTCAAAACCTTGTCCAAAATTTATGTGTCAAAATGGAAACAATATGCAACGAACTTCAACAAAAAGCATCCACTGAGTCTCTAATTGCCCAAATTGGGGCTCTTCAAGACGATCTGAACCATTTTAGACAATAAGCTGATTTAAATCGGAACCCTGTGTCTCCATCCATGTCCGAGCTATCCAAAGTCAATCTAATTAGCCCAGTAGGCGTTAATGTTATTTTAGCTCCCATGGGAACTACGTTTAAACCTTCTTTTAAAGATAAGTTAACCCCAGGAGAAGGAAGTATCGCTTCATTTTCTATATATTTATAAAAACGCGATGGAGGAAGCTCCTGATTGACAAAAAGGTTAAATACTTACCCTCTTGCCTTAGTAGATCCACCCAAGAAATTATGGTACCCCACCTCATGAGATGAAGCACTTAGGCTGAGGTGAAGGCTGCGCTTATTAAAGAATTCAGTAGTGATCTCACCTTGGCGAATTAGAAGCAGGCCTTTATGAGTATTAAGTTAAGAAGTGGCGAGTCTCCCACTGAGTTTGCTGCTCAATTCTATGCTGAGGCTCAAACATTGGTAACTAACAACTGCCTCACTCTCGAAGATGCTGTTGTTGCCAACCTGTCTGCTTTAGAGTTTAACCCGCAGCTCCATCTTCACATGACTTCTGTTAAACGAAACTTTACTTCTATTTTAGATATTAAGGAGGCCCTTTTTTTAAAATTCCTCCTTCTGTAGTTACTGCCGCTCCTGCTTCTGCTTCTGCCTTACTTTCTCAAATTCATGTGGTGAACAACAATGAGTCTGGAAAAACCTGAGCCAACCTAACTGCACCTATTGTGGCCGTCACAACCACACATATTCAGCATTGTTGGTCCAAAATGGCTGAAGAGAAAGCAAAAGAGGGGTCAGCATAGGGCGAGAGGCTCCCTATGCTGACAAATTTACTGCGCCTTGAGAACAATCAGTTCATACTGTTTCCACTGACCTTGTTGGCCCTAGTGCTCCTGAAGAGGAAACCCCTATTGAGCCTTCCATTAATATTAAACCTAGTGATAATTCTTCTTATTCTCTTTATAAGTAAGCCCCCGCAGCTATATATTCTATCCCAGCTCAGTGGGGAGTGACATTAACCCATATTGAAGCGGTGGTTCACAAGGTTAAGGTTCTTGCTATTGTTGACTCTGGCTCTCCAATTAACATCATTTCTTCTTTACTAATTGGAAAAATTAAGATTCAGCCTGACCTTAACCATTTCTGTATCCTTGGATAATAATAGCTATGACCTCCTATTGGGCACTGGGTTTCTTGTGGAACATTCTGCCATTATTAATTTAAGGATAATTTCATTTCTATATTAGGATACTGTGTCTCTTTACTTTTAACTTCTGCTCTTAAGAAAAAGGGAAGCGGAAGTTGAGGATGTGCCTGCTTGAGTCTCCTGATTCCGTTGAGCATTTAGTATATCGTGTGTTGGGGTCCAAAGTTAAGTTGCCCCCTCCCATGGTCGAGGCTGAGGAGGGGATGCCTTTACATTCTCCCCTAGTCCTTACTATACCTCTGCAGGTCCAAATCCTGGTAGACACTGGGATCCAGTTGGTTCCCCCTTCTAATCATTTGCTCAAAATATCTAGTTTACCTAACCCTTCTGCATTTGAAGATCTCCCATGTCCAGGAGTTTTAGATCCCGCTTATCAAGGCACTTTCACTGTTCTTTTAGCCAACCTCTCCCAGTCTCCTAAAGTCATTGAGCTGAACCAACCTATTTCTTACGTCCGCCTACTACCTTATGATCAGGTGATGGGAGTTCATGGCATTGGGACCCTTCATGACTTTGGGTTAGAGGAGCCTCATTTTGTTGCTGCAGTGCCTGTACAAATTAGTTCTGATTTGTCAGCTGAACAAAAAGCGGCTGCTGAAGCTTTGATCAATGAGTATTCTTATATGTTTTCCTTGGGCCCTCACAACTATGGCCATATTCAAGGCGTTCAACACCAGGTCGATACTGGAGATGCTGCTCCTTTTCACTCTTAACCTTATCGCAAATCAAAAACTGAAGAAGCCCAGGTTACTCTTGAATTAAAGCAATTGCTTGATGCTGGCCTCCTTCAACCGTCACATAGTCCCTGGTCCTCCCCTCTCCTGTTGATTAAGAAGAAGGATGGGAGCCATCATGTTGTCATGGTTTCAACAATTGAACTCCATTTTGCGCAAGGACAGCTACCCTTTACCCCGCATTGACGAACCTTACGCTCCTTATCTGGCTCCCAATACCTTTTCTGAGATGGACCTGGCCAGTGGCTACTGGCAGATTGATCTTTCCGCTGAGGATCGTGCCAAGTGTGCCCTCATTTCCCATGAAGGGTTGTTTGAGCCCACCCGTATGCCGCAGGGGCTATGCAATGCCCCTGCTACCTTCCAACGGGCTATGGACCAGTTGTATGGGGACCTTAAACTCATGTGTATGTTAGTATACCTTGATGATGTCACTGTCTTCTCCCAAACATATACTGCTCATCTCAATCATCTTCGTCAGGTATTTCAGCGACTACAGGAGGCCTCCTTAAAACTAAAACCCTCTAAATGTAAATTCTTTGAACGAAAAATGGAATTTTTAGGACATAAGGTGACGCGGCAAGTTATCCTCCCAATCCCAGATAAGGTCTCTACCATTGAACGCATGCCCGCTCCAAAGAATTTGTGAGACATCCAAGTCCTTCTGAGTATGGTGGGCTACTACCGCCAGTTTATCTCTCACTTCGCTGACCTTGCCGAACCCTTAGTTGAACTTTTACACAAAAATGTGCCCTTCTTTTGGGGCCCTGAACAACAACAGTCCTTGATTCCTTACGCACTGCCTAGTCATCAGTCCCTGTCTTGATACATCCTAAGTTTAAGCAACATTTTGTTCTCTTCACTGATGCCAGTGACACCTCTGTAGGCGCCATCCTTTCCCAGTTAGACCAAGACCAAGTTGACCACCCATTTGCCTATTTTAGCAAGACGTTAACCAAGGCCAAGCGTAATTACTAGTAACTGAACGTGAGTGCCTGGCAGTTTTACTTGCTATCAAACACTTCCGCCCCTATTTTCATGGTAAACATTTTACAATAGTCAACGATCATTCCTACCTCCATTGCTTTGTCAAATGAAAGATCCCAATGGGAGGTTAGCTCGCTGGGCCCTCAGACTCCAAAAGTACGATTTTTCTATAGTTCATAGAGCCAGCGCCATTCATCAAAATGCGGATGGGCTCTTTAGCCTCCCTATTTTACATGTAACTATTCATTAAGAAGATTGACTTTTTGAGCTCTTCCCTCACCCTATATTGTGGTCTCAGGAATCTCCAGACATTCAAGCTAGACTAAAGAAGATGGCTTCTAACACTAAAGTCGCTGATGGTGCCTTGGTAAAACAGATCAGCACCACTTTTCTGCCCTATTCCGCCCTTCTCTTTGGACTGAAACTATCATGGCAGCCCATAAGACCCTTGGGCATGGGGCTGTAAAGAAAACCCTTGAGTGGCTAAAAACCAAATGCTATTAGGAGAATATGGCTGAGTCCATTCATGATATTTTGAAAAGTTGCTTCACCTGCCGTTCCCAGGACAAGTATAATCCTCACTTTAAATTTGAACTCACTGTCCCTGGGGCCCCTTTTGATACTGTTAGCATCGATGTTGTAGGTCCACATGCGGTGATAGCCAGAACCCTCCGCGACCTCTTCGCTGCACTCTTGGTGAATGGCGAGGTCCTCCCCGACTCCAGAGGCTCAATCATGACCCTCATTCACAAGAAGTCAGACCGTGAGAACCTGGCGAACTGGCGCCCCATAGCGTTGATCAACACAGACCACAAGCTCTTCACGAAGCTTCTGGCCAGCCGCATCACCAAATGGGTGTCACCTCGCCTCTCACCATCCCAGAACGGTTTTATTCCGAGGAGGTCGTTATGGGACAACTATACTGACCTTTACGTGACTTTGACTGCTAACTCTCGTAAGGTGAATGGCTTTGTGGCCCCCCTGGATATGGAGAAAGCATATGATCGGGTGGCCTGGAAGTATATTGATGCTTCCCTGTCCCGCTTCCATCTCCCCCCGCAGCAAGGCGCTGGATATCAGCGCTCTATGACCAGCTCCACACCAGAGTCCTGGCGCCAATGGGTTTTACAGTGGCAGTACCAGTTGGACAAGGTTTTCGGCAAGGGGACCTCCTGAGCCCTATCCTTTTTAACATCACCCTCGACCCCCTCTTGGTCTCCTTACAGGACAAGCTAACAGGGATTCTGGTCCCAGGTAAAGCCCCCACCCGCACCATGACATTTTCAGATGACACCGCCATTGCATTTGGCTGCCCTGGGGATGTTGCCCTCGCTGCTGTGACCATTGAGAGGTACACCAAGGTGTCCAACGCCATGGTCAACACCTCCAAGGCAACAGTTGTACAGGTCGGCTCCCCCAGCTTCCCCCCACCATTTGGTATTGAACCTGTGCGCGGTACCTTCCATTACCTGGGCGTTCTCACCAACCAACAAGGAGTTGCGCTGAAAGACAATGAAGACTTGCTCCTCGCAGCAGTTAACTCCAGGATTGACAGCTGGAACTGGTGGCACATTACCCCCCAGGGTCGATCTCTGATGGCCAATGTGTTCCTCCTCTCCAAAGTCTGGTTCCTAGCGCACGTCTGCCCATTCACAGATGATTTTTATACGCGGCTCAATGTACTCCTCCGCTGTTGGATCCGGGGCTCAAACCATCCACCAATGGCCCTCTCAACCATTGCCTGACCCTGCAATGAAGGGGGCCTAGGGCTTCTGGACATGCGATCCCACGCCACCACAATCTTCCTGAAGTTCCTATGGCCGATTGTCTTCTGGGACGCGACCCCCATGTCCCATTGGGCATCCGCCCTCCGCCAGTCAGTGTCAGCAGCTCTGGGTCTTCCAAGAGCATCTCTGACCTCATTAGGGGAGTGGCTCACAGACCACCCAGGCCATCGCCTGAAACCATCCTCATCCCCCTACTGAGACCAGGCTCTCCTTGCCCTAAAACGAGTAGGTGCGCGGATCCACCATTCCTTCCCATACAGAAGGGAAGGCCCTGTCCTCAGCCCCCGTCGCCATGCAATTGTGCACAATGGACAAGTAGTCACAACTCGCCTCAACCCCCAAGATCGTCCTCCCATCCACCCAAAACCTCTTGAGCTCCTCCCTCCCTCAGTGAGATTCGACCTTAAGGAATTGTGGAAGGACGTCTATCACCCCATCCTGTCAGCAAAGGTGTCCAACACCTTATGGAGGGTGCTCCACTGTTCATACAGGACAGGGGACCGGACTGGCCCTACCTTCCAGCACTAAAGCTGCCCCCGCTGTGCGGAGCCTATTGACTCCCACCTCCATCGTTTTTTCACCTGTCAGGTGTCGCCGCATTTTGGCCAAAGGCCCGCGCGCTCCTCCATGCTTAGCCCTGGTCTGGACACCCTTTGCAAGACCTCATGTTCAAGAAGATGTTGCCTGGTTGCCACCAACCCCTCCGTGTCCTCGCCTATGCCACAGCCATCTGGACCATCCATAACTCCTTCCTTTGTGCTGCCTTTGACCAGCAGGTGTGGACCCTTCCACACATGATCACCCACTTTCAGGTACACTTTGAGATGGCCCTGAAGTTCTGCACTATGTCGCCAACCCTCCCCCACTCAGTTGTCACTGCTCACGGCTCTGGCGCACAAACCCCCCTCCCTTTCTCGATGCCTCCTCCCTCCCCTTCCCTCGCCTCAGGCTCTTAGGAGCCCAGGCGAATAAAATAAACATCGATGAATCCCCCCTCAGGTTGGGACCATCTAGTACTAAAAAAGAGATGTTGTAGGTCCACTACCTGTGGGTGCCTATTGCCATCGCTATATTATCCTTGCCATTGACCACCTAACCAAGTGGGTTGAGGCCACTTCAGTCCCTCATAGTACTGCTAGAGCTACTGCCCTCTTCCTGTACCAACAAGTAATTTCCCATCATGGTTGCCCGCGGGTACTTTTATCAGACAATGGAAAAAAATTATTTCCTCTATAGTCCATGAATTAACTTTTTTGCTAGATATAAAGCACCTCATCACTACACCATATCACCCCGCCACCAATGGCGCAGTAGAGCGTGCTAATGGTACTTTAATTTCCATTCTACAAAAATAGCTGCTTCAGACCCTGTGCATTGGAATGATATTCTCCCTAGTGCCTTATTGGCATACCGAGTTAGCTATCACAGGATGATTAAGATGTCCCCTTTCCAAGCCCTATATGGGCGCGAGCCTCTTTTGCCTTCCAGTCTTAACTTATCCTTGCATTAGCTAATCTAAGTAAACTGGAGCTTACCTGCGATGGCTAACTGATGAAATCATACATCTTCAAGATAAGGCCAATGGATCTATCAAAACTATCAATTTTAAATAAGGAGTTCGAGCCAATGAGCACCATCCAGCGCTCCCTGAATACTCTTTAGGAGATCTAGTCATGTTTGATCACCATCGCCCTGGGGGCAGGACCCATAAGTTTGCCACCACTTGTTCTGGTCCCTATTGGGTGATACACCGTAGGGGCCCCAAGTATTCTATTGCTGCTACTGGTAATGGTACGGTATTTAATCATTTCCACAGCCGCTTTTTGCGCAAGTACTATCCCCCTTAACAAGATCTTGAGGGGGTGTTGTTGGGATTTGACCTTCTCCCAATCAATCTAATTCAAATTTCCCTACTTCCAATACCTCTCTAAATTTTCCTCTAATGGAGCCTTATTTTCTACCCCTAATCGGTTTGTTAAAAGGAAGCCTGTCATTTACTCCCCGCCTGATCAACATCAGGATGCCGAAGATCTTGCCAGTGGAGGACGTCGCTATCCTGAAAGGATTAGGAGAAAAACCTCGCCTATGAATATCCGCGCCTTTTCTTAAATAAAGTTACTTTTTTATCTCCCATTAGTTTATGTTTTATTTATTTCTAGAGCCTCTGTACAGCAAGCTCCTCTCCAGCTGTCAACTTCCCCGGTTTAATACAATAGGTCCCTCATCACCTATTCTCAAGCTTATAGCAAGTTACCAGCCCCTACGTTTAGGATTCCCAGCTCTCCCCGCTGTCTGCTCGCTGCGGGACTTTTTAACCCATCCATTTTGGTACGCTTTGGGGGAATAATTGCCCTCAGCTACCCATTCCTGACAGCTGTGAATTTATAAAAACAAAAGCAAAAATAAAAGCAGCTTTGGACAAGAACATTTGGCATCAGATCCCTCTTCATATTAGGAAACCTTATACTCTTGGCCAAATTACCCGCTATGATGCGTGGAATGGAGCAAAAAATTCTCACCCTTGAGCAACACCAAATTGAGCTTTGAAATGCAACTATAAGCTTAAAAGCGAACTTTAGCAGTTAACCCCTCTCATTGCTACAAAATTGGCCCCTTGTGCTACCAATGATTAGGTCAATTCCATAGATAAAGATATCAACGCCTTACAAAAATAAAATTGGATGTCCTCAACCCTTATGAATCTTCCAGCGACATCAGTTCCTCTTTGGATGAAAATGTCCCCCTGGTGTCAGTCCACGTCATTTGACCATTAACCCTCCCCCAGTGGCACATTCAAATCGTCATTCAAAGTGAAGTACGTCCCAAGTGAAGGGAGTATCTTCTCTTTCCTATTTTGCTATGAAAGTGCTATGGAAGAGACCACTGATACCCTATAGCTCAAGAACTTAACTAACTGTCTTAGAGTGTAGTGCAAGACATATGGTACCTCATCTAATGCATTACTAGACTTGGGATGACGCCAAGGCTGCATTGGTTCAGGAAAGTGGGAGCGACTTAACTTTATTTAATTAAAGCAATCTTTTATGGAAAAAAGCCTCAATTGGGGAGAAACATACACTTTTTTTCTCACCGTTTTTACCTCAAGGCTCAAACGTCGGTTTCTGGAAAGCATATTACCTTAGATGACGCTACTGCTTAGTTTTTGGCATTTAAAAATTTGCCTTATATCTACTTTATTTTAAGGCGGTGAAGTCTAACTGGACGTCTCTCCTCCATATCAAAGAAGCCAATTTGAAAATCCTGGCTGATTTGCTCAAACCCACTAGGCCCCCTCGTTTTAATAACAATAAGCCTTTGGCACAAGTGCTAGCGGTTACACACCAAGTCGCCTACCCCATAATTTTTTCCTGCACTTTTTGCAAGAGAACCAACCATACATTGGAAAAATGTTGCTCCTTTCTACATAGGACGGCAAAAGATCAGTCAGTATAGAGAAAGAGGCTCCTTATGTTGATGACAATCAAGTGCCTCAGGACCCTTGTATTAGCTCTAATCATAAACTCAGCACCTAAGGATGCTTTATGTTAGCATCACCTTTAGAAGTTGACGTACCCCTTTCTATCCAAGCAAATAAAGATCTTCATCTTCCCTACTTTTATGTTGGTCAGTTACCTAATCAACACTTGGAGGTCAGTTCCTCTATGGAAAGCCAAGAGCTGGCAGACAAAACCTTCAAAAGCATTGATCAGCTCGAAGTTTGGTCTGAGCAAAATTCCTCAATTGCTTCACTGCAGCTCCCCCAAGAATTTTACTAGCCATTGTTTCTCAATTCATCTCTTCAGCGGTTTGAGTAGACGTAGTCATTCATAAGGTTAAATTCTTAGTAATGATTGATGAGACTCACCTGTTAATATTATATCCTCCTAACTTATCCAGAATTTAAAATGGCTCCTGACTTAAATCACAATGCTGAATATAGGATGGTTGGTAGTTGGATGACTAATGCAATTGGGTGAATAATCCGTCTTACCTCACCAATTTTTTAAGCTTCTAATTAAAGCTTTATTTGCTTCAATAATTGAATCAAAGTTAAGTTTTTAGTGTTAAATTTTACAAAAAAACAGCAACTGAATTGAGTTCAAGACAAGAATGTTGGTATAATTGATTCCTGCTGCCCCAGTGTGGGGTGGTGGTGCGCCGCCTTCTGGCGTTCTTTAGCCGCTGCCAAAGTGCATATAGGCTGGCTCTGCTAGCCCTCTCAATGCCACCAGGCGTTTTTTCCACCTTGGGACTTAGCCCACCATTTCATGACCTCACAGGCTGTGTTTAGATCCCTTTAGTGCTCCCTCGGAGCAACCTGCATTTGGGTTCCAGGTTGAGTATATGAATATTCTCCCATATGTGAGTGCGGCAATCATTGAAATGGCCACAGCAGTTTTTAAACCTGCTGGATTTATTGATTATCGCCCTTTTTAAGGGCTATTTCAACCTGGGCTTCAGGTCTGAGTCCCAGGCATTGGCAGCAGCAAAGATGCCAATCATTTAAAAAAATATTCCAATCCCTACCCTTTGCACATGGCTCCCAGATGATGCTACTCTGATTCAATTTTATGGGTTGCCCTCCCATCTTTCCCAGAATGCTTCCGCCATGAAATCATGGAGGGATTGCCGTTTATGGTGCAGACCCTGTGCTTTAATTTGTGGTCCCCAATGAAGAAGATTGTTTAGCAGGGCCTTGTACCTTTTCAACGATCTGCGCATTCCATTGTGACACCCTCCTTGTGATTCCCCCCACACCACAATCAGGTCTGCCCCTGATCATCCCTTTTGGGCGCGCGTTGAAAATGGCCGCGCTATCTGCCCCTTGTGCTTCAAACATGATCATTTGAAGCGCAAGTGCCCACCAGTTTCTGCTCCTGCCGCTTCAGCTGATCCCTCCTTTAGCGTCAGCCCAGCTGCCACCACGCCCAAATTTTTTGAGTGCCTATCGCTCCTCCCACCCCCATTCTCAGTGTTTCTGGCGCCACTTCTAAGGCGGCAAACAATCAAAAAAATTAAATTTACCAAACCATGACTGGATGACTGAACGAGTCTCAGCTGAGCTGCCATAATCAACAGTGCACAGCTAATCAGTATCTGCCATCCATCCAATTCTGGTGGCTGGGCCAGCATTAGCTGATTTAAATCCATTGGAAGCGCTCAAAAGGATTAATTATACAGATTGGGCTAATAATGTTAAGCCCAATTTCACCTTGGAGGAATTTTTTTCAAACCTCCCAATTTGCATCCATACCATTTTCACCCAAAACTCGGTTACCTGGTATATATAAATATAAATAAAATGGCAGTGGAAGCAGCTGATGCCCTTTCCAACTCTCTCCTCCATTAACATCTTCATGGGGCGATGGAGCCCCTTGTTGAGGGTATTCCTAACCCAATTTCCCTAATAATTTTGAAAAGATGCAAAATATGAATTGTAGAGCATTCTTTTAGTGCAAATCAAGCATGAATTGATGTGGCAATAACTTTGATGTTTGATCCCAATTATCCTCAAACCTGCCAGCGCATCAAGTTGTTCAAATCTGTGCCTGCTTTAATCACTTTTGATGAGAATTAACTTACTCAATATATTGTGGCGATGGATAGTGCCAGCCTTATTAACAAAGATAACCACTAGCTTTACTTCCTTATGCCATATGCTGTTTTCTAAAAACTCCATACTTTATTAAAAAAATTAAAGGGATAGTGAGGGGAGGGCGAATACAGACGATTTGGGTGATGATAAAGGACTGGGTGTTCAGGTCGCTAAGTTCTTACACCTCTGACCATTGCTGATCAGCGATCTCCATCTCTAGCCAAAGTTCTAGCATTGGCGGGCTTACAGGCCATTTGATTCTTAGTTGATTAGTTGCCTCGTCACATATGACAAGCGATCCAGTGGGGAATGCCAAACGTGCAGCTTTGTAACACCTGGAGATTAAGCATGAGAATTTGAAGATACGTCAGAACTGATCAGAGGTAATCTGAATGGTTTTCAACACGAAACTCTTGTGGTGGGGGCGCTCATTGCTAAAACTCTTGGCAATAAGTGCACAATGAATCACCCATACACAATAATGGTAAATTAAGCTCGTAGTTGGATTGAAGCCATTCTCAAGGTTTTTGTGAAAAATAGATCCTGCGATGGATGTATTTCTGTCAGAGATTGTTTGCCTGATATGATGTGCCACATCGTGGACCAGTATTTTTTGAACACAGCGCATTTTTATATCACTAGGTGATAACTGCTTCCAGTTTGGTGCATACGGGGCACTCCTTGTGAGGGTAATCTGGCCTGCTGTGCTTGCCCAATTTAAATGTACAGTTTAAGATCTGCCAGGTCAAAGACCGCTGATTGTCCATTACCAAACTGGAATTCAGTCCTGAAATCAATTCCTTCGTCGGGTAGATATTGTCATGGCCTTCAATAGCCCAGTCATTTAAGATTCTTGGCTGAGTGGGTGGAGTGCATCTAGTTCTGGGAGTTGATCCCCATATTCTATTAGTGTCAATTTGTACTTTATTTTGATCAACTTGGTGGCATATTTGTCAGAAATTCGGTTACACTCCTCCCAGCTTGTTGTGAAAATAATTGCTGAATTACAGGCCTCAACATCCCTTGGGATTTGTTTGGCATCCTGGTCCAAACACTCGAATGATCATCTGCTCTGGCGCACAGCCCAATTGCATAGTCACCAGTAGTGTGGGGTACCCTTTCAGGAGGGTATTCGTGGTTGGTGTGCCATCCATTTGCGTATTGAGTGGGGAGAGACGGGCTCTTAGAGACCTTGGGCTCTTTCCCAGTTCACGCCCCAAGCTAGGGTTGGGCAACGCATGTGCATTTGCATTAGTTTAAGGAACAACTTCGCCCATATTCGCCAAGTGTGGGATTTAAAGTCCAGGAGGCTCATGCCTCCTTCATTCTTTGTTTTGACAAGGTTTCCAATGCTATCGGCGCCGCCTTCACCTTGAACCACAGGAAGGTTTGGAGCATTATCCTGATTTTTTACTATAGGTTCAGGCTCATTGGCAGCACATGAGCGACATACCTCAACTTTGAGAAAATTAAGATATTGATTGCCTGCACTTTCTCTTTGAGGCATAGCCTGGCGTTCTTCCAGCATGCCATTTGGATTTATAATATTGGTAATACCTCTTGGTCAGTTTACAGTACCGCGGGTCCCTTATTGTTGAATAGTATCCTGAGGTAACAGATCGTCTAGGAGCTCATGATCGGCGTTGTGTTGGTCAGCGGGTTGAAGTTAGGGTTGCCAGTTCTCATTACTGAGGTTTTTGCCAAGTTGAATTTTTCATTTGAAGCTAATTGGTATAGGTCTAGTAGTTCCTTGGTACCCTGGAGGTCGTTCAGTGAGCTTATGCCTAGAAACATGTCATTGGCAAATGACAGCATTTTCAGTAGCATTTGTTTTGGGTGGACTAGGCCCCAGAGTTTTGCATCTGCTGCTGCCAACAAAATGTTGGCTGCAAAATTAAACAGTATCAGTGACATAGGGTCACCTTGTTGGAGCCCCTGCCTGACTGGAATTTCGTTGGTTACACCATCTGTGACAATCACCTTGGTTACCAGGCCTGAGTACAGTGTTGTTATCCATGCTCAAATCTTTGTCAGGGATGCCAACCGCCTTTAACGCCTCATGTAGGAATGACCACACTACTCAGTCATATGCCTTTTCCATGTTGAGGAACATATGATACCCCTACTCAATTCCCCTCACATCTTGGAGTATGTTTTGGACTGCACCGATGCTGTCCTAAAAACTCCAGCCTTTGATGAATCCATTCTACGCCTTTTGGAGCATGCGCTGTGCTGTTGCCATCAGCTGATTAGATAATATGCGCATGAGCAGCTTATAATTGTCATTTGATAGTGTGATTTGGCACCAGTTCCTAAGTTGGCGTTGGAGGCCCTTTTTGTACAAGAGTACAATTTGGGTTTTTTGCCCCCCTGGAATTTGCTGTCCATTTTGCAAACAGTGGTTAAAGAGATCTTTAAGCTCCAGCGCAATGTGGTCGTGGAATGCGCTGTATATTTCTGCACAAATATTGTCAGGGCCTGGTGCTTTCATTCTTGGCAACTCCTTTATCGCCTGCTTAACTTCATCAATGGAGATTTTGGCGGATAATTTGGCGACATCTTCTGGCGTACAGCCCCCCAGTGCCGGCTTGGCCAGGTCAATTAGGGCATTTGTCACTGATTTCCCATTTCTCATTTGTCGGAAAAATTTGCCATAGAGTTGTTTGATCTTGCACTTGATCATTTTGAGTCTGTTAATACTTCCCCTTCCGCTGTCTCCACTTCCTGTATCATAGCCTTGGTTCATATTTCCTTAAGGTGTGCCAGGCCCTCTTTGGTCATCATCCCCACTAGGCTCTGATATTGGTACATCATATTGGTCTGTCACTCCAAGTATTGCTTCATCATTAGGGCCCAATACTTTTTGTGCGTTGTTCAGTATTCTCTCCACCATTCTTTTCTGTCCTGCTGGTTAAGCTTCAGTGTCTCTAATTTAGACTTCAGCTGTTTCGCAGCGGCAGTTCACTTGTAGTTGGTTGCTTTTTCAAACTTCAAGCTATTGTGCTTCATCTTCACTTTGATCTGACTCCATCATTCCAGAGGGTCTATCTCCGGGCGGCTATCCAGATATATGACCAGTTGATCCAGTCCAGCATTGATCTTTCAGCGCCATTCGCCATCCCTCAGCATGGCGGGTGCCAACTGCCATTCACAATTCCTCAGTGGTTTGTCAATATTGATATCCACGCGGATGACCATGTGGTCACTTTCAGAATTTATACTGACCTCACTGTTGAACGTCATTGGTTTGAGTTCTGATGACACTAGGATGTAATCTAAGCATGAGTCGGACTGTGGGGGTCTGGCAGAGTCATATGACCATCATGTTAAGTTGGCCAGGTTGTTGTCCTCTTTGTCAATCATTAGCACATGCCTGATTTGACTAGGTATTCCAGCATCTCATTGGCCTTTCTTTTTGGACGTTCTCTAATCGGGAACATATCCCAGCTTACATTTGTCCAACAATTCAGGTCTCCTGATATTACTGTCGTCTCTTTGGATGGCACTACTAAATAAAAATTCCTAAAAGGTATTGTTTTCATGGAGCTTCAGCAGAGCGTAGACTGCCACCGCTCAAATGCTATTGCTGGTTTCCCTGTTTGTAGAATTCACTATCAAGATCCTTCCAGCGTGAGTTTCCTCCATGAATTCCAGGTCTGTTTTCTTGTCCATTGTGAAGAGCGCCTCATGATCTTTCCAGAGGACTTGGTAGCCTATTTGGCGGGACCACAGGTGGTTTATAACATTGCAGTTTGATCTCGGCACCATTTCCTTTTGGTTAACAGCTTGCATCTCTGAAATAAAAAATTAAGTTGATATTATTATTAGTTTTTAAATGGTGCATCTTCCTCCTCCTCATTTTTATGCTCACCATCCTCTGAGCATTTGTGGTCACAATCCTAGTTTCCAGCTGCCCAACCCATGGTTATAGGATTAGCAATTTCTGGGTTATGGATTGAGTCACTACTGAGGTTTGTTTGTTGGCGGAAGATGGCGTCAAGGGTGGGTGGGCATTATTGCTTGGCTTGCAGGTCCAGTTGGTTGGAACTGGGAATATAGTACAGGGCATCCTGTGCACTGGGAATTCAGTTGCCATCCCCATCTCCTTATTGATGGATAATGAGGATGGCTTTATAATCAGCTTCAGGTGCTCCTTGTCCCCTACTGGTGGAGCGGTGGATTCCCCCTTATCCATCATTCAAATTCTCTCCCCTTCATTAGATTTGTCAGCTGCTCTTGATTTTTTAGTCAGTGTCCATCTGGTCAACTTTGCTGATTTTGTTGCATCAACTGATTTTTTTGCCAGTCTCCTCGGGTTGCTTTGCTGACAATTTTTGATTTGACCTTGCATTCACTTTTGACTTGTCAGGCTTCTGTTTGCAATTTATCAGAATCTGCATCTGTCCCTTCTTGGGGGATTTCTTTGGGTTCACCTTTTGTCATTGTCCCTCGCGGATTGTCCATTCCACTTGGGATGGGCGTGGCTCTGTTGGTTCAGGACCCATTCCTTCATTCATTACATTAAATTTGGGGTTTGGATTTATGAATGACTCGTCATCTGCTTTGTAATGCTTGGCTGCTTCTTGCTCCCATGCTTCCCTATGTGCCAAGTACAACTCTTGTTGTTGGCGTTTCATGTCCTCAACCTCTGTTAGGTTATGCTGGATCCATTCCCTAGCTTCTTTTTAGTACTAGATGGTCCCAACCCGAGGGGGGCATTCCCTGTCTTTTGGTTAAAGAAAAGTCTTGGTTCCAACCTTGGTGACCCCACAAATGGGATTATATTTATACTCCTGAGTGGTCATTCCTTTGCGGTGTTGGCATTGAGCCATTGTGTGGCCAATTTGGTAGCAGAACTGGTACACTTGCTTTGCGTTGCTTGCTCAATGTACACTACTTTTTTTTAGCCAGGCAGGTGGATGAATTGGGGCAGGGATATTTTGTTCAGCTTCATCCAGGGTGCTAGTTTATAGAGCAATTCTACTGTCCGGGGCAGAGGCACTTTGCAATGTAGTTTCCGTAGGCTTGCCAAAATTCTCATACTTCCCCATAGTATTATATTTAGTCTGGTTCAATTCGTAACCTACTCCCTTATGTGATTGGTCAGGAGGTTTTAGGAGGTTATCCACATTTCTATTTGGTTGGCGTATCTGGTCAGCTCAGTTTTCAGATAAATTCCCTTATATTTGAACCCAAATTCAGGGAGTTTTCTGTGGTCTAATTCGCCTGGGATCGCTATATCAATATACCCCCATTTAAATACCCAGTGATGATCGAAGTTTCCTCCTGCTAGAACTTTGTTGAGCTCCTGATAAATCGACATCATCAGGTTGGACCACTCCTCCTCCTCCACTAGCTGCAGGCGGATTTTGATAGTGTCCTTTAGGTAAGATTTCAACGCTTGGCTGTCTGTAAAGCCTCCACTGATTAAAAAGACAGATGTATTTGATGTGGCTTCCCACCCCATTCCAGGTGTTGTCATCGGTATGCGCTGCCACTGTGCTGTATGTCTTGGTTTTCACACTAGGCTTGGGCACATCGGCAGGGGTCTTCCCCTTCAATATCCAGCTTGCCAATTAATCAAGGCTGATTATCCAATTAAGAAATGATTTGATTTGGTGGATGCTGATACATCAGTGATTGATGCTCTTAGCCATTTGCGCTTCAAGTTTGAGGTTTTGCCACTCAAGTGATCTGTTGGCGAGAAACCCAGTTGGTACCACTTGAGGGCTGATTCTGGGCTGCACATTAGGTGTAGGTATTTTTGAAGGACCTCCAGTGTAACTGAACTACGCTGGCACCAGTCCCTTACCATGACACTATTCCAGCCCCATATGTAAATATGTGCCATGGCAGCTGGAAATCCCACCTCACTCCATTGGAATTTTTCAGAGGGGTGAAACCTTTGGCAGCGTACAGGGCATCTAGCGTCGGTTCTGGGAAGGATTGTTTCCAATACTGGATGGTTTTGATGCGGATCCCCACTTTGAGCCATTCTCAGCCCAGGTCCGGGGTTGTGATCCCTTTCTCGCTGTTGCTGCCTTTGGTGAAATCTTGTGTTCCATCCACAGTTGGCTGACACTGGGGTGAATCCTGCTGCATCCCAGTCTGCAGCTTCGGCAATTGTTGCAACATCACACCATATTTTCCACTTTTTAATAGGGAAAGGTTGGCCTCAAAGGGTTTCATGGATCAGTTTTGTCACACCCAGATCCACCCATTCATGTTTTAGGTCCATGCTGGCTCCCGCTTGGAACCAGTATTTCATTTTCCATCAGGATGAATCTGTTGGTGGACCAGTTAATGGCCTCTTCCGGCAACTAATCCTGGAAGGGTCGCCACTCCACCGCCTTTTTCTTCATCCAGCACGCCTTCATCAGGTCTGATGCTGTGGCTGGTGGGATTTGGGTGTATGACCAGTGTAAGGCCTCGGTGGCCTTGAACCTGGCCGTAATCCATGGCAGCGCCTCCTCTGAGGAGAATGTGGTATTATAACATTCTAGTGCCGTGTCTACTGGAATGGTATGTCAGGCCCATTTGAGGGCGGTCAAGAGGTTCAGTAATTGTATTTCATACTTGGCTATTTCCGTTGGATTGAGGCCTGAGCTCTTGACAGCTTGAGCAGATCGCGCTGTCATAACAGCCTTGTTATATTCTATTTTACTAAAAGGTCAATGCTGGCATCCATCCAGGCCTTTGCGTCCACCAGTTTCAAGTCTTCATGAATCGTGGCTTCAATCACCTTGTTCTTCATGAGGATTTTCATCCATTCAATGGCATCTTTGGTATGAACCCGTGACGCCTTGAAGAGTATGCCATGTCAATTGAGATTTGGGTATTGAGCCAGCGTTTGGCCACCCCGGTGGAAAACTTGTGGTCCCACCAAATAGCCATAATGGCTGGTTTGATGTTTTTGGAAACCCATTGAGTCGCCGTTGAATATGGGAACTGAAAGGCCTCCCATTGTTTAATTTCACAAGCGGACATGCCACAGCATGCTAGCATGTCCATCCGAATGGGGGTGTATTTCACCAGAGTCCTAGTCGCCAACTTGACTGCTGTTGGGGTTTCAGTCCCTTCCAGTAGCACTTTTAATCTTTTTAGCCAAACTTTCCAGGGTGTCTGATCCTTCAGATTTGATCCCAGATATTACTTCATCCCCTTCAGGGTTGGTCCCCAATGATTTATATTGCTTCAGCAATTGATTCTGTGCTATTTAGCCCCCTTCATTGACTTGAAATTGTCGGGGATTGTCTCCAATGGCCCATTTGGATTTGACAATTGATTCTGGGTTAAACTAGCCCCCACTGTTGACTTGAATTTGTTTATTATTGCACCCGATGGTTCATTGGGGATCATGGCCAATGAGTTGCTCAGTTTGTTAGATTAATTTTGGTCAGGGACCATTCTCCCCCCTGACTGGTCTTTGCCAGGATTAGTCCCTAGCTTATCCTTCAGCAATTATTCTGAGTGTCATTAGTAGGTTTCTCCATATTGGCAGAAAACTTTTTTTCGTTTCCCTGTTGGTTTGGATGGCTGATTTTCGTTGGTAAAATCTGAGTCAGTTTCAGATCCAACCAATACTTCATTCAGATTTTTTTGGTTTTTCCAAAAAAATTGTTTTACCCTGTGAGGCCCCAATCATCTCTACTGATTGAGGTTTGGGTGGGATTATCCCTGACACCACTGTTATCAGCATCACTCCTCACTCCTTGAAGGTTGCTCCTATTGGCTAGTTTTCAGTGGACACCAATCCTGGGGATTTGGTTCTGTTGTCCATGCTTATCACAAGGGTTTTTTGTGGCCCTTAGTCAAGTTTGAGCATCTCCGCATCATTCATCTTTCTGATTCATTATTCATCATGCATTCATTATTCAGGCCTTCTCTGTTATTAATCATATGGGGGCCTTGGTCAGCTAAAATTTTTGCTGTTAATTCATTATCTGGTGTGCACTCATTATTTGGGCCTTCTCCAGTATTAATTGTATGGGGCCTTGGTCAGCTGGTTGTTGTCCAGATGGTTTGTCCATCTTGATGTACTTCTTAATTAAATAGTAATTCAAGCAAGCAAGCCATCTGTTTCTATGTGCTTTGCACCGATGGGTAAAGAGACTTACTTACACTGGGTGGTTTTTGCTGTGGTGTACTGCTCTATAAGTATAGTACTCACTGGCAGGTGGATATTCTCTCTAAACTTGGTCTAGTCACTTTTGAATTAAAAAGTGATGTTTGCAAGAGAAAATAATGCCTTATGCTGCTGATGCCCAACCCCCTATTTTGTCTGCCATGGTCTGCCAGCTAAATTGGGCGCAGGAAAAAAGTTTACAAAAATCTTCCTCACCTTTTGATATGGCTTCCTAGGCTGTAAGCTGAGGGGCTATATTAGGAACTTTTTATTTACAATAATCCCTTTGTTTGGACCATTTGCAAATAAAGATGCGTGGCGGCTCCCCTTTTGGGTTGGGCACCACTAGTGCTAAAAAGAAAGCTTCTAATTACTACCCTCGCTATTGCATTAGAAAACAATAATTATGAGCTGCTTATTGTGGTCCAACTGATGCAGCAGTTTAACTACATTATCACCCACAAAGAAAAATACCTGTCCCTAAAATGGTATTGGATTCCGTTAATATTCAAATTTAAATTTAAATTTATTGTGGGGAAGGCTGACCATGAGACGGACACTTCCGAATATGACTCAGGAAAGATAAACTTAGTACCAGGGGAGGCACCCCAGAGAAGCGATGCTATCTCTTGTTGCCAGCGGGAACGCCACTTATGGGGAGGAGGAGGGAACGTGTGAAGGGGCCGTAGCCACTATTGAGAACGTGTGGGGGAAGGGGTCTGATTTGATGAACCAGACTGAAAACCAGGAGGAGACCAGCTGTCAGCGACGCGGTGGGAGATATCCAAACATCCACACTTGAAAGTGGTCCACCAAATGAGACCGGAATCTGTGGACAGCTTCTGGGAGGGTGGGGATGGAGCCAGCGATGGCATCCAAGACAATCGTGTGGATAGTCCACATGGCGATTGCAATTACCAGAGCACGGAGGTAGGGTGGAAGGGGGGAGGCCATTGATGAAGCAAACATATCTCTTGATAGACTGAAGGGATGCGTTTGATTCTGGGCAGACGTTGGACTTCGCGCCATATCATTTTAGAGGTGGGGCACTTCTCCAGGCGGTGGAACACCGTTCCATACTGGCCACACATGACACAGGATGAGTGTAAAGCGTTAGAGCGCTCAGCTGTATGATACACCCGCCTCAGGCAGCGCCACACATGGGAGCGGACTTGAGGCTGCAACAGAGGATGGTATGTGTACTTCCAGATAGTCTTTTGGGTCTCAGTGGAATAAGGGATGTCCATCATGTCCAGGTAGTCCACCCTTGATAGGACTTGGGGTCGAATGGTTCACGCCATAATGGATGGGTAGTCCCTGTACCTCTTGTGTGAACTGAGGAGAGGGGCGGCCTCTTCAGGTTGTATGTACGCTAATACAAATTCTCCATCCTGCGCTTCGCATGGAGAGCAGGATTCGTTTGTAGTGGGTTTTAGTCCCGTGAGGGCCTGTGGCCGATGTGTGTAATGCGAGGTATTTCATCAGGGAGTGGGGGTTTGATGGATTGTTGAGGCCCAAGGCTTGGGAGAAGTTGGAGTGGGCCGCACAGGACCAGTGTTGGGATGGGAGTGTAGGAGCGGTAACGGCCACAATCCAGGTGCCCAGGATCTTGGCAGCATGGGCTTTGAAGTCAAGCAGGCCCATGCCACCTTGATGATGAGGGCCAAACATGACCTCTAGCCATACTGGTGGAGGGCGGCCTGACCAAAGCCATCCTTGCAGCAAAGCATACAGGGATTTGAAGAAGCTTGGGGAGAAGGGGATGGCGTGGGCTCCGAACCAGACTTTGGATAGGAGCATAGAGCTGGCAAGAACAACCCTGCCAGTGAGGGTAGTAGGGTGGGCTCTGAGAGAGGCGATTTGCTTCGTCACGTTGTCCAGTATACGGCACTCTATTACTGCTGATGCATATCCACCTGCCTCCATCCACACGCCCAGATGGCGCACCGGTCCTATGGTAGGATGTGGCATGAAGGGGAGCACCAGCGGAGCGGTGTGTGTTGAGTTAGTAAGGCGTGGATGTGGGTGAGCAGATGGGCTGGGTTGGGAACTATTTGCTGGGGCCCAGCAGTTCTGAAACTGACCAAGGAGGATGATTTCGGTTTTGGAGGCGTTCAGTGCCGCGTTGCTTACCCGGGAATATTCCTGGATGAGGGCTTCAAGCGCGCGTGCATCTTTGTTATTAGACACCCCCACCACGCAATCATCTGCAAATGCCATCATCTTGACTGGGGTTTGGCCTGGCACATGGACCCCAGTGAGGTGGGCATTTACATTTCGCAGTAGTGGGTCAAGGCTGAAGTTGTATAAGAGTGGGCTGAGGGGGTCCCCTTGTCGCAGGCCCCTTTGAGGGCGGACTACTTCCGTTAGGAAGCCTGGGCCACGCACTGCCATTGTCGCAGATTCCGTGAGCAGCATCACCCATTCTATGAAGTGGGGGATAGGCGGAGTTGATGGAGGCAGGCCCTAAGGTATTCCCAGTTTACTCTATCTTAGGCCTTTTGTTGGTCCAAGAATACAAGTGCCCCAGAGGCTGTGGATTGACATACATTAGCCACATAGTGCACGTTATCCCAAATTGACCTTCTGGGGATAAAAATGAATTGTTCCGGGGAGATGGTAGCAGATGCTTCAGTCCCTTAACTGTTAGCCATGATTTTGGTTAAAATTTTGGTGTCTGTGTTTGTTAGAGAAATGGGGCGCCAGTTGGCTAAGTTAAGCTTATCCCCTTTTTTGAAGAGTGTGACAGTGAAGGCCTCATGTCATCCTGGTAGGAGGCGCGTTTCCAACAGGCTTTGGTTGAGGAGGCTAGCAGCAAAGGGGATATATATCTAAAATATTTTTTGTAGAACTCATATGGAATGCCATCTGGGCCTGAGCATTTTCAGTTTGGCGCACCGCAAATGGTTGTCCATAATTTGTTTGGAGTAATTAAATTCATAATTTCTGGGTATCAGAAAATGGTGCAGATATGAGCTCGGTCAAGAAATTCCACCATTTTGGCCAGCTATATTGTTTCAGCTCAGTATATCTTGGAGTAATATCTTTGCATTTCGATTGCCACTTCAGCCAGTGTGTCCGCAATGGAATTATCCGATCTTTGCACCTGTGTGCAGGCCATGCTCTGGCGTGGTGCAAAAAAATTTTAAAGAAGTATGCAGTGCACTTGTCACCTTTAGTGATGCGTGTGGCCCTGTATTGGACACAAACCCGATGTTTGTGTTGCCTTTCGAGTGCGTTGAGGTGGGTGGCTGCCTCCGCCCACTTCCAGCCCCATGCAGGGCTGTATCCTGTGGCTGGAATGTTGGAATCCAAGTGGGCCAATTCCGCCAGTGCACGTGAGATAACCGCCGATGTGGCTTGTGAGCATCTGGAGGAGAGACGGCGATAGTGGTGGATGGTGTCCTCTTTGAAAGTTGCCCATGTGGAAATGGGGTCCACGCAAAACAGTGCAACAAATGATTTTGCCAAAGTTGCCTCTTCCATCAACATGGAAAATCCTGGCGATGTGAGCTCAGGGGGGCGGATTTTGCACCAATGTGGGGCCTTTACAACTGTGACGGGTAAGTGGTATGTTATTGAGACCAGTCAGTGGTCAGAGAATTCCATTTTTGTTTTTTGAAGTGGGAGATGTGGGGTTGGAATTTCGCCAGCGCTAGAATAAGGCCGATGCAGGTCATGGACCTTAATTGGGCGTTGTGGACGTGGGGACGCGTCATGTTTTTGAGCAGTGGGGCATGTCGCGGCAGTGCATCCATTAGCCCAAGGGTGGCTTTTAGAATGCATAGTTCTACGTGACCCTGTGGGGCGTGGGGTGAGGGCAGCCACCGGTCCGTTGGTGAGGTTAGCCAACAGTTCATGTCACCAACTAGGAAAGAATTGGGGGGTAGTGGGAGGGATTTTACCGGTGAGAAAAATTCCTGACGCTCATGTGCACCATTTGGGGCATAGATTTAACGATTGTGTGCGCAACATCGGCCCATGAGAAGGTGACAACGAGCACTTGGCCATTTAGGAATGTTTCTGAGGATATGAATTTGAGATTTTTTTTCTGAATTAGCACCCCACAGTGCTTCGACCAAAAGGATAGGGATGGGATGAGCATTGTTTTCCATGCTTCCTCAGAACCTCATGGACAGTGGGACTCCTGGATGGCCAGGATATCCACGGGTAAATTGTGTTGTAAAAAACTCAGTTTCCTAGCCCAGGATGGGGAGGCCTTGAGTCCGGCGATATTCAGCATCCCTAGAGTGAAGGTTTCCCCCATTGCACCTTAGGTGTGAGGGGTGGGCCCCCAGGCCCTCCAGCCTCTTCAAGGTCCCCACATTCTTTCACAGCAACGTGGGTGTTTGCAGCAATGCTATCGGGGTTTTTGTTGATTTTTGCAAAAAGAGTTGCATTGGCTTTTGCCTTCACTTTTTGTTTCCCTGACGTCAGATGAATTTTTTGTGGTGCAGATAAGTTTGGTGCACCGTCAAGTGGGGCAGAAAAATTTTTTTGGTTGGGATAGGTCCCAAGTCAGTTTTGACTGGAGCTTGGGTGCAGTGATTGGGTGAGATTGAATCTCCCATCGGATCCTCAGATTGAGTGGCCTGCTTGGCATGGGCTTCCCAATCTGATTAGGAGATGGATTCCCAAGTTGCTTCTACCACGAAGGTCTCCATGTCCTCCTGGCGTTCTGAGTGTGGGATGGTGGTGGTGGCCTTGGCTGCTTCCTTGGCCGTGGCCCTATGGGCCTGCTTGGCCTTCTTCCGCTCCTGCGGGGAGATGGGCTTTACCAATAGGTAGCAGCCTTGTGCTCCCCACGGGAAAGCCTCCTTGGTGCTTGCGGTTGTTTTGTAGTGTGCCTCTCCGCTGGCCATGGCCGCCAAGGGGTGCTCTTGGAATGTGACGCCCTCCTTGATGGGGCATGCATGCGCCTTATGGCTGAACACATCACAGTGGGTCAAATGGGGGGCGCGCTGTCCACGGTTACCCAGAATGGGTGGGTGGTATGCCCTGTGATGTAAATAAAGGTGGAGTGCGGGATCTGGGTTAGGTCCTTCGCGATCTCCTCAGTTGATGTCAGAACTGTGATGGCTTTGCTGGTGCACAGGTGTGCATCAGCATGAAATGTTGCATTTTGAAAGATTGTATTTCACCATATATGGCGAGACCATCTTTCAGGTGTTGCTCCAAAATATCACGTTTTACTGTAGTAGGCAAAAAGTCAAACATGAGGAAAATTTGGTTTGATTTTGTCCATCTGGTGCGTTTGGTTTTGATGACCTGTTGCCCTTCGGGGAGGTCGACCACTATGTACACCGCTGCAGCCTCATCTGCTGCTATTTTGCTTTCGAAACCTAGGTCCAGCCAACCACATGACATGGAGTGAGGTGCAATGTACACCGCGATTGGGAAAATTTTGTGTACATCTTCACAAAATTTTTCCCATAAGGCCGTTTTTTGGATGTCCAGATACACACGGACTCTGAATTCCACTGATTAAAGTGGCTGGGAGTGTGGCGTGTTGATGTACTGGTTGCATCGTACTTGCCACGCGAGTATCTCTGGGGAAATTGTGACCGCCAGTTTTTTGAGATTTTTTTCTATTCTTCTGGATTCCCTGGGGCGTTTTTGAACGTTAGAGGCCGTGGGCCTTCCGCCTTCTCCTCTTGCCTTGCTTGCCCAGCTGCTCCCAGACATGGGCGCATACTAATCTCCTCTTGTAGATTATCAAACTTACTTAGTCTTGAATTGAATATGTTGCAAAGTGTTTGCAACGAGAGAGAAAAGTTTTAATATTCAAATTCCCAGTCAAAAGTAAAGGAGCCCCAAAAAACGAACTTGCCTACTCAAATACCCATCTTTCATTTGTAAAGTTGAATATCAAGTCTTAGGAGGAAAAACTAAATTACCCCCTGAGGCTGTGGATGCCAAAGAAGGGATACCTCTTTATACCCCACATTCTACTACAATACCCTCTGGCAAGGGTGGTTAGCTGGGCAGGTAAAAATGCTTCCGCCCTAGTACAGTTTTTGAGTTCAAAACCTGTACTATCTAGAAAAATTCTCAGTGTGGTATATTTGTCCCAAAGCAACCCACCTCGAATATTTATTTACAATTCCATCTGGCTAACAAGTGATTGTGATATGGGGATCAAGATTTTCACCCCTTTCTAATCAAATTTTTGAGATAATTGGACACCTGAACCCTTTAATCATGGATGCGTTGAACAGTCCAGGGGATATTGGATCCTGCTTATGGGAAATCTATCTCTATCTTATTAGGGAATTTAAAGAACCAAACCTTAAAAGTCCCTTAATATGCCCAAACTACTTACATAAAATTATTTCCCATTGAGAATATCGCTGATGTGAGTTGTTTTGGTTTTTTGCAATATATAGGGTTCAATCCACTACCTACCATAGTTCTGGTTGAAAGTAATATTTGATACAATCTCACCCCAAATAAATGCCAGATTTTCAAAGACCATTTTAAGGGAGTATGGCGATATTTTTTCCTCAGTACCAAGTGACTATGGGAAAATATCCGGGATAATTCATCAAATGGAAACTGAGGCTCACCCACCATTAAAATCCCTACCTTACTAAAAATCATGAGTGGAGGAAGCTCAAGTGGCCCTCAAGTTACACCAACTGTTAAAGGCTGGTTTATCAGTGCCTTCTAAAAGCCCATGGGCTTCCCCACTCTTATTAATTTGGAAGAAGGATGTGGCCATCATGTTTTCATTAGTTATTGCCACCTCAACTCTATCACTTGAAAAGACAGCTGTCCATTACTGCGTATAGATAACTCCTTATGCTTGATATTAGGGACCCATTTTTCAGCTAAGGATCTCGTCAATGAGTATTAGAAAGTAAATTGGTCACCATAAGGTCATGAAAAATGCGTTATCATCACAAGTGAAGAATTATTTGTTTCCACTCATATGCCACAGGGGTTATGTAACGCCCCTGCTACCTTATAACGCGGCATGGACGGACTATTAGGCGATTTAAAATGCTCATGCGTACTAGTTTATTTTAACAATAATACCTTTTCTCAAGGACCTTTAACAAACATCTAAATCGCCTCAGGTAAGACTTTTGGCAGTTATGGCAATTGTCATTAAAACTAAAGCTGTCAAAAAGTTTTTCTTTCAAAGTGAGATGGATTTTTGGAACTTAATGTCAGTAAATACAGAATATCCCCAATGGATGAAAAGATCTTGGATATTGCTAAGATAACTCCCCTAAATCTTTATAAGATATAAAGTTTTGTTAGGGATGGTGGGATACTATTGCCAATTAATCCACAATTTCACAGACACCTCTAAGCCTCTAGTGTATCTACTAAAGAAAGGAATACCCTTCCAATGGAAGGAAGAGCAACAGCAGGCTTTTTATCTGTTATGCGTCTCTCTTTCCCACTCTCCAGTGCTTATTTACCTGAATTTTTATAAACCCTTTTTCCTCTTTACTGATGCTAGCAATATCACCATCTGAGCTATACTATCCCAACATGCCAAAATTTTAGTGGCCATCCCATCGCCTATTACAGCAAGACCTTACCTAAAGCCAAACGCAATTGTAGCATTACAGAATGCAAATACTTGGCAGTCCTAATCGCTATTAAGAATTTCCAACCTTACCTATATGGGAAGCATTTCACCATCATTATTGAGCATGCTTCCTTATAATGGCTATAGCAAATGAAGGATCCCGATGAAAGATTAGCCCAATGGGCATTTAAACACCAAAACTACAACTTTTCTATTATCCACCAACAAGGGCCTATCCACCAAAATACAGATTGCCTATCTTGGCTACCCATATTAGCTATAATGGATCCTGAAGCAGATCAACTTTAAAATCTCATAACCTAACCGCATCTATGGGGATAAATCTAAAACCCAGCAAAAGGAATTAGTGAAAAGTTCTAAAAAATCTTCAAGGCAAAAATGGCTAATTGTACAAACTTATGTCTAAATAGTTGGTGCTCTATGTACGACCTTTGGCTTGAACCAACGTCAAAAAAAGAATGACATTGGCAATTTTGACACGTGGAACTTGGAAAACCTACCGTTGGCTTAAAACTCAACGTTTTGGGAAGGAATCTTTATAACAATCCAGGATTAGTTAGATTCATGCCCGGTAAGAAAAGATAAGCAGGACTTAATCCCCAATCACAACATCTAGTGGTTTCACAATTGAGCCATTCCACACTATTAGCATCTATGTTGTGGGACCTCTTCCTCAAGCCTCCAAAGGTCATCAGTTCCTCCTACCAGCTGTGGACCATCTCACTAAGTGAATTGAAGCCGTATTGCTACCCTCAGCTTCAGCAAAGGATACCATCACGTTCTTGTATAATAGTAAAATTTCCCAAGGTGGGTTCCCTAACATCATTATCTTTAATAATGGGCAAAAGTTCTGCTCAACACTGGTGAAATATTTAGCCAACTTGATGGGACCAAACAGGTATTCTCCACTCCCTACCATCTGAAACCAATGTAATGGTAGAGCGGGTAAATGGTACTCTAAATGCAACCCTCTGGAAAATGGCTATGACTGACCACCTTCACTGGCCCCAATGTTTGCCTAGTGCAATTATGGCCTATAGGATTAGTTATTATCAATAATTAAGATGTTTCCATTACAATCAAAGTATGGAAAAATCCCCACCTGCCTTCTAAAGTCTTGCTATGCTTGACCAAGCCTCCCCCAAAGCCCCTGAAGTAACAGCATAAAGTATTGCAAATGAAACTATCATACTTCAAGTCCTGGTTTCTAAAAACCTGTCTGCTACAACCAGTAGAGAAGCTGCTCAATTTAGAGATAAGCGCGCCTCTAAAAAACTTCCCACTGGGTGACCTTGTCATATTCTACCATCATCAGCCTATAGGTAATGACAACAAATTTTGCACCAATGGTCTGGGATTTTCAAAGTCATTTAAAATTGGGCAATGAACACTCAATAATAGAGGTCGTTTAAGATAAATTCATAAACCGTGTACATATTCACTTTCTTTGTCCCCCCTTTTCCAAGATCTAGAGGGGGGTATTGTTGGGATTCATAACCAAACGTTAGATTCAGATGTTTCAGCTGATGGGAATCAATCTGATTTGATTATATAACCCAAACTTTGGTCAGGTATAATCCCTGACGAAATTTTATGAGTCTCAAAGTCAGGGATTAATCCTAACTTACTTGGGCAACTAATGCTCCTTCAGAGCTAACTAATCTTGGGTTACAAACCCAATTCACGTGATGGGCGCAGCACATTCAACTGAGTAAATTTGGCTTCCACTGAATCACCAATTTATTTATACTTTTAGATCTAAGCTTAAATTGTTTGTATTTTTCATGAGCATCTCCCCAATTTCCTTTAAAGTTGCTGCTATAAAGCTAATGAGATTTACTTTTTCTCTTTTTTTAGCACTAGTGGTGCCCAACCCAAAAGGAGGAGCCGCCATGCATCTTTATTTGCGAATAAGATAGATAAAGTAATTATTATAAATAAAAAATCTTAATATATCCCCTAAGTTATCAGCCTAGGAAGCCTTATCAGAAGGTGAGGAAGTTTTGGGGAAACTTTTCTGGCACCCGCTTTAGTTGGTGGACCATGGCGGACAACATAGGGGTAGATACATCAGTGACATGGGGCATGAGGAGGTATAGCTGCGGGTTTTCTTCATTAATGAGGCCAGTGGTGTCCATCGCCTCAATATATTAAGCAAGTTGATGCTCAGCGAAAGTGATAAGAGCAGGCACACAAGTGAAAGTCTTGATGCACTAGTGGGTTTAGGGATAATTGGGGTCAAAAAGAGATGTTTTTGCTGCATTGACGCAGGCACAGCTCACTAAAAAAGCGAGATCCTCAATTTTTTTTTTTTTATCCTCATCAAAGTCATGGGGGAAATTTGGGATGGGAATATCCTCAACAAGGGGTTCCATCGCCCCATGAAGATGTTGGCAAAGGAGGGTGTTAGCGGGAGCTGCTGCTTCTACCGACATTTTGTTTATATTTTTATAAGCAGGGAAACCGTTTTTAGATTGAAATGGCATGGATGTTATTTGGGATGATTTACAAAAAATTTCTCTACGGAAAAATCAGGCTTAACATTATAAGGCTGATCCATATCATTAATCCATTTGAGCGCTTTGAATGAATTAAATTGGCTAATGCCAAGCCATCCACTAGAGTCAGTGAGGTGGTAGATTCTGATTGGCTGCAAACAGTTAACCATGCTAGCTCAGATGAAACTCTCAGCCATTGGCTCAGCATTCTATAATTTTGACAGATGGTTAAAAATATTTAAATTTTAATTGGCTGCTGATTTGGAAGCAGCACATAATTAGCTAAGGTAGGGGGCGGGAGGATTGTAAAACTCAAAAATTTGGGTGAGGCAGCAGCTAGCCCAATGCCAAAAGGAGGAGTGGCAGAAGCAGCGGGGGCGGAAACCAAAGGCACTTGCGCTTCAAATAATCCAATTTAAAGCACAAGGGGCATATGGCATGGCCATTTTTGACATGTGTACAAAAAGGATGATCTGGTGTGGTTCTGATCACAGTTTTGGGGGAATTGTGAGGTAGGTGTTGTGATGGAAAGAGCGGATTGTTATAAAGGTGCGAGGCCCTGCCAACTGACCTGCCCCGTTGGGAACCACAAACTGCAAGATGGGGTCTGCACTGTAAATGGCCAAACCCTCCAACAGTTCATGGTGAAGGCGTTTGGGAGAGAATTGATGGCAACTTGGCAAACTGGACCACCAAAGTGGCCTCATCTGGGGTCTGCATGCGAACAGTGGGAATTGGTATGTTTTTATAAACAATTGGCAGCTTAGATGCCGCCACCACATCAGCCTTGGATCAAAATTTGAGGTCAAAATATCCCTTTATAAGGGCGAAAGCTAATATATCTGGCAGGTTTGAAAACCACTGTGGCCATCTCAATGATGGCCGCGCTTGCATATGGGTAAAGATTACCATATAACCTGGAGGCCAAAACTCAGGTTGCTCTGAGGGAGCACCAATGGGCTCTGGAGCACCACTAGGGAGCTTGTGAGATGGTGAGTTAAGTCCTGAGGTGGGACGTAACGCCCAGTGGCATTGGGAGGGCTAGTAAAGTATGCCAGATGTGCTTTGGCAGTAGCCAAAGGATGCCAGATGGCAGCGCACTACCACTTCAAGCTAGGGCAGCAGGCATTGATGGCATTGACATTCTGTTTTTAATTGCTTGTTTTGAGTGGCTGATTTTGTATTTTTTAAAAACTTAAAATTCAGCTTAAATTTAGTTAATCGAAGCAAAAAAAAAGGTTATAAAATTACTTTTTCTCCTTTTCACAATTTTGAGATAAAATTGTAATTTATTGGATTTGCCTCACCAGACATATATCTGGTATAAAGATTTTTTTAGCCAAGAGAAAGCAAAAGGTAATTATTTAACACCTTTGGGCTTTGGGTTACCTGGCCTCAAAATAAATAAGGGATTTATGGTAAAGCCCTGTGATCCCAATACCATGGGAACATTGCAACTTACTATTCCCCTATATGGGTTAATTTAAGTATTTCTATAACCCAGTTCACTATACAAACATCCGCAATGTTATTAATCATATAGGCATTGTTGATTCTTGGCGTATAGGCTTGTTTCCGCCAAGTTGTTTGCACGGATATTAGCCACTGAGCAACCAAAGCAGACAATATGAAGAAAGCTGATCTTCTAATGAAACTTGATAAACTATATATGGAGCTATCGCCTCTTATTTCAACCTTTATTTTAATATAAATCGCAGACTTATCTGCAACCACTCAATCACTCATAAAAGATCTCCTCTTCAATCCTCTGTGTGACTCTTTATATCTTAGTTCCCCAAGTTGGATGCATCTTTGGCTTAGTAGTATTCTATTTGTCTTCCCTTTTCTAGAAGCTTTCGTTCATATTGAATCTTGGCATAATTCCCCTCAATTTTCTGAATGGTCATCCTTTTAATTATAATTTGTATTTCCTTTTCCGTAAATCTCAAGACTCATCTCGATTCTCCCTCCAATCTGCTGGTATGGGCAGCATATCACCCAGTCATATCAACTTCCCAACATTACCCCCCCCCTTTGACTGGGCGATATGCTCTTATTGTTTATATGCTTGGAGGAACTTCGCATGAACTTGGTTGATAATCTGACCCCCGCAGGTTCCTTGATAGTGTAGACATCCATGCCAGTCTTCTCAATTATCTCAAATATGCCAGCCCAAATGTTGGAGAGCTTGTTTTTCCGCCAAAATCCATGCTGGTCGTGGAATAAAACATGGTCCCCCACAGCGAACAACAGAAGTCCACTCTGTCTCTTCTGATCATCTGCCTGATTGCAAATCTTCTTGGCCAAACTAGTGGAGTAGGCTTCCTTTTGCAGTTTGATCAATGTATCCATAAGAGTCTTCAAATATCACTGGGGATCTACACCACCAGTTCCTCTACACATTAATAAAGCAAGGTGGGCAGAGCTGGATGTCAACCATACAGCAGTTGAAATGGGTTTTTTACCAGTGGATGAATGATAGCTGATATTATATGCAAACACAGCGTTAAGTAGAAGGGCACTCCATTCTGAGGACCAATCCTTTACCAATTTGTGGAGTATGTTTACTAGGGTTCCATTGACCCTCTCCACCATCCCATTTGATTCCAGATGATAGGGTAGTCAAAACCCCGCGGATTACCATCAACTCATTCAACTTTGGCAGGATATGCAAAGTTAAGTTAGTTCTGTTATCCGTCATAATGAACTGTGGACATCCATGTCACTGTGTAGCACACTCCATAATAAACTTGGCAATGGTGAACGCGCCCAAGTCGGTAATATCCCTGGCCTCCACCCATCGGGTCAAATGATCAATGGCAACAATTATATACTTGTATCAATTGGTTCTAGTCAGCAGAGGTCCCACTACATCAATGGAAATGATGTGCCATGTGAACCGTGGTTTAACTAGCTGGTATGTGGTTTTCTTGTGGAAAGGCTTTTCCCCTTGACACTGATGGCAACGACTAACTGTTTCCAATACAACATAATGCATGCTCTTCCAGTAGTATCAGAGTCACAAAATTTCCACGTTTTCCGCAATCCTCCATGTCCTACAGCCCAATGAGCATCCATAATAATCAAGGGTCTAGCCAAAGGTTTAGGGAAGCTCAGCGTCAGAGCCTTCAATATGCTTTTATAGTTCTTCTCCACATAGGAAAGTATCCTCCCTGAGTCCGTCTAATACCTTGATCACCTGCGGCGGCTCATCTGGTATTGGTTTGCCACCATCTTCTCATACACCAAGTCATCTAAATCTGCCTTGATAGCGACTGTTGGTAGCCAAGAAAGACAATCCACGTTTTGATGTTTTGCTCCCAGAGGTTTATAATCTTGAAATCATATGTTTGGAGCTTCAGAGCCCAACGTACAAGCCGTCCCTAGGTTCTCGCAGATTCTGTAGCCAGTGCAAGGAAGCAACATCTGTCACTACTTGGAATCTTACCCCATGTAAATATACCTGAAACTGTTTGTAAGCGTAGATCACCACCAAACACTCCCACTTGGTCATGGTGTAGTTTCGTTCGTGACAGTTGAAGCTTCAACTACAGAATGCAACAGGATGCTCCACGCCATCATCTTCCTTTTAGGATAATACTGCCCTATAGCGGCGAGGGATGCATCCATTTGCACTATGAATTTTTTGTCAAAGTTGGGATATTGCAAAATGGGTGTGCTTGCTAATGCAGTTTGCAACATATCAAAAGCATTCTGGCATGGTTCTGTCCAATTAAAAGAAGTGGTTTTTACTAACAACTCAAAAAGTGGGGCCCTGATGCAACTGAATTTGGGAATGAACCGTCAGTAATACCCAAACATCCCCAGAAACATATGAATGTCCCGCTTATTACCTGGGCAAGTCATCTTTCTTATTGCTTCCACCTTAGCCGGCTGCAGTTTAAGCCCATTTGAATCCATGACAAACCTGAGGTATTCTGATTGTTCTATAAAAAAATGGCACTTCTGAGGCTTAATTTTGATATTAGCAGCAGCCAGGCACTGAAACACTTGTTCCAAGTGTTCAAGGTGCTCTTCAAACATTTGTAAGAACACATTGATGTCGTCAAGGTAAACTAAGATGCAGGACAGCTTTAAATTACCTAAAATCGTATCCATGGCATGCTGGAATGTAGCCAGGGCGTTGCACAACCCTTGTGGCATGCGAGCCAGCTGGAATAACCCTCTCAATGTGATGGTCACACATTTCTCCCATTCCGCTGATGGCAATTTGATCTGCCAGTATCCCAAGATCAGATCCATACCGGAAAAATAATTCGCCTCATCTAATCTTTCTAACATGTCATCAATCCAAAGAAGAGGGTAGGAATCCTTCTTCATTACGTTATTGAGTTTGTAATAGTCAATAACCACTCGATTTGAGCCATCCTTTTTCTTTACAATGAGAACAGATGATGCCCATGGGCTGTTTGATGGCTCTAGCATCCTCTGCACGAAAAGTTTATCCACCTCATCAGAGACAACCTCTTCTGCAACTTTTGAATTTCTAATAGGTTGCAATCGAATGAGAGGGTGATCCCCATATCTATCTGATGTACCACCCCTTGAGTGCACCCCAAATCATGATCGACATGTATGAAAATATCACAATACTTTTCAAATAATGCCATAGCCTTAACTTGCTGCTCTGCCGATAATCCCATAAGTGCTTCTCATGGAGCCAAGGTCAATACACCAAATGATGAGCTTTCCATTAATCCAAAATCCTTTCCATGAGCCAAAATTTGAATACGGCGAACTTCCTCTATAGGAACTAAGTGTAGTTAAGACACTACTTGGTGCCGCTGGATCATAATTGTTTTTTTGTAAGTTCGCTTGCAGCACTTTCACCTCCCCATTCCCAGGTAGCAGTAACCTGGGAGCCACATGTGGTTCAAGCTGCGAGTGCTAGTGAGATTCCATAATTTTTCCATAAAGCCCTTTAGGGACATCAATTTCAAGCTCAGTCCTATTATGCACTGGTGTCCAGATGGTAGGCTCAAAGTGCTCGCTGCCCAAAGCGGGATCCCTTTGTACTCATAAATCTGGTTAGGGAGGGTCCTGGTCCGCCGCTTCAGTCATCAATAATGAACAGGAATCACTCCATCACTATACACTAGATTGATTTGCCTAGAGCAGACCAGATCCATTGGGATTCCACAAGAAGTAAAATATATGGGGATCTGTTGGCCTAAAATATTAAGAGTTTCCTCCGCCATATTTATCACAACACCAAATTTTCTCATAATGCAGCGCCGATTAACATGTCATAGTTGTTATTTGGCAAACCCACTGCTGGAGCGGAAGTCCATACTGACCCAAATCGTAAAGGCAACGCGCTATATGCTCCTTCAGACACAGTGTTATGCGTTCCCGCAGTCCCATATACTACTCGATGGTCCACATCCAGTTTCAACAGAAGTTTAGCCACCAACCGGGTAGATACTATGTTCACAGGGGCTCCCATTTCTATGATAGCGCGAATTTTTGTGTTTTGAATGAAAATGTAGCAGTAAGTACATTCCAATTAAGAAGAACCATCAGTGTTTATTACATGTACATCCAGGAGCTTTGTGTTACTCAAAAAGTAGGAAATTACATTGCTGACCTGAGGATACTCACTAGCAATTTTATCCACTGGAATGGCTACATTAACCCCTACTAAAGAGGTGACGTTTGCTGAGGAATTTGCGTTGATGGTGCCAGTTTGTTCCAGGATCTTCCACGCATATGGCTTCTGCACGTCCTGGCGGAACTTGGGGCTCAGGGGTGAACTTTTACTCTTGGAAGTGGAAGAAGGGGTATCTTATGGAAGTTGCTGGTATAACAAATCATCTGATTGAGGTTCGAATTCTACCCAAAAAAGACGTTTGTGAATTGTTAGGGACAAGTGAATTGGACTTAGTGGAGGTAGAGCATCCCGTCTCTACTCCACTCGAGCTTTTCCCTGCTCAATTTTCTCAGTTGGCATTTCATAAACATCTGGTTTGCTAGGGCAATTACCCGCATAATGCCCTCTTCATCTGCACTGGAAGCAAGTGTTCATAAAAAGTTCAGGTATATAGCTTGTAGTGGAAGGACCAGTTCAGAAGTTTCTGGTATGGTTCAAAGGTTGTGGACAAACTGGTGAAGCGTACATGGGCTAAAAGGGGTCCACTGACCCATATGAGGGGCAAATATTTTCCAGAGACAATCACCCAGTTGCTGCGGCCCATATCCTGAAGGGTTTGGAGTGGAGACAGCAGAGGTTTTGTAGGCTATGTTGGGGGCGCTAATCATGGGTGAGAGTCATCATAAGGTGTTCACAATTTAGATAAGTCTGGCATCTCCATCCAATACGTGAGACATAGCGTTATATAGTTCCTGATGTGGTTAGAAAGCCACCGTCATCACTATGCTGACATCCTCAGCAGATAAAATGTTAGCTCCAAGTAGGACACGTGCTTCCGCCAAAAACGCTCAGCAAATTCTAACAGGGTTTCGTTTTGGTGAAACTGTATAGTCATAAAGTCAGCTTTCCATTGGGCCATCTTGGTAACACCCCAAAACAGCTGGAGAACAATTGCTTTAATTTCTTTGTAGGATATTGAACTATTTGGAATATAGCAGGTAACTTGATCAGCGCTTTCCACATCTAAGGCAGACAGCAACAGTTTCACTTTCTGTCAATTAGAAGCCCCTTCCACGGCGAATTCAAAATGCTTAAAGTAACTGTGTAGATTCCTATCATGACTGAAAGGAGGTAACTTTTAATTTGAATGACTTTGCCTTGCTCCAGGTTCCTGCCGCAAGGAGCAGGAAAATTGGTTCCAGAGTGACTATGGGAACCACACCTTCATGTGTTATCATATGGCTGTCCAGATGGACTAGAATCCATCAAAAAGAACTTGAAAGAAGTGGTGTCATGGGGGGTCCATCATAACGCCCAAGGGATACTCGTTTGCTGATCTATAGCATTCTTTCCCCAAATCACCACTAACTGCCCCACTTCCCCCGGCTCTGGAGTGCCCCACAAAATGTTTGTTGATCAACTGCTCCGCTTTAACTGAATAACATTTACATTATCCATCCTGGAATTCCTGTTGCAGCGTTTCATACTGATGTTGCAACTTCTGGCAGAATTCTCTCTCAACGTTCAGCTTTTCTCCATGGCCTGTTATTGCGAGATGACATCTTCAATTAGGTTTTGCAGGTGGGCGTGCTGCTGGCTAGCATTATCCGCTTGTTGATTGGCATCATTCATTTGGTTAAGTAGGGAAGCTTGTTCCCATACCAATTCCTTGTTGGCCTGTCAAAGGGTATTAAGGCGCCCTTGCATGTCCGCATACTTTCTTGTCTCACCAATTGGAAGAGGGAAAGCTTGTTGGCGCTCAGCCTGGCTAGCAACTTCTAGTTGGGTAACCTAACGGATAATCTGGAGATATTTGGGAGTCATTGACCAAAGGATAAGCATGTTATCTGCCATTCGCTGGGTACTCCATTTGATATGGAGTTGGGTTAATTCAGCTGATAAAGAGCTGACTTGGTCTGCCACTTGTCGTTCTATCAGTGTCATTTTTCCTTAAGCTGAGCAATGATGGCTTTGAGAGCTTCTGCCCCTTTTGGCTGGCTCCATCATAAAGTGCTCAGTATTAGTCCCCAACGTTGTTACATCCTGAATCCACTCTGCTAATAGGCCATGCCGATCCAATTAGTTCTTTTATTACTCGAGGTAATTCTAAATTTAATTGTGGTACCAAAATGTCCAACTGATGGTGGACATCCCCAACACGATGGTCCATTTGTACCAGCGCCCCTTGTACACAGTGCATTCAAAAAGTTCTGGGACTAACGTTTTATGGACACAACTTTACAAATAAATAGACTTTCTTTTATCATAATTTAACATACAACCTTTCCCTCTCTATACATATTTATATTGCTAAAACAATTGTTAAAAAGGTATGCACATAGTTCCTTATTTTGTATAACCATGTTTAGTCCAGCTGTCACATTCTTCTGAATTGTCTCTACTTTATCAAAAGGATGAACCTTCAGTGCCACCTTCAGATTATAATTATCCACCCTATTCACCAGATTTGGCTCTGTATGACTTCTTTCTGTTCTCTAATCTGAAGGTGGCACTGAAGGTTCATCCTTTTGATAAAGTAGAGACAATTCAGAAGAACGTGACAGCTGGACTAAACATGGTTATACAAAATAGGAACTATGTGCATACCTTTTAACAATTGTTTTAGCAATATAAATATGTTTAGAGAGGGAAAGGTTGTATGTTTAAATTATGATAAAAGAAAGTTTACTTATTTGTAAAGTTGTGTCTTTAAAAAGTTAGTCCCAGAACTTTTTGAATGCATTGTGTACCTCTGAAAACAAATGATTGAGGTGGTCGAGCAGGAGGCTAGTATCATTTTTCTGTGCTTGAGCAAACCATAATACATCTCCAATTTCTATAATGTGGCAAGCCAGCACACTCAGTAGCTGGCAAATCAATGGTTGCACATAAGCGACGAGATATTCCTCTACCCCATGGGTACCAAGGCGGTGATCCAACCCTGTTGTAGTCATGTCTAGATAATACATGTACATGGCATAGCAACTTTCTTGGTCTCGTTGGTTATGAATTAAACTCAGGGCGTTTTCCCCAGCCTCATCTTTGTATAGGCGATATCCGCATGAAGGCCACTCCATAATATCCCACAGCAGCTGAGGAGTCACATTTGTAGAGCGTCCTTGTTGGTCAGTCATCAGCTCAGGGCAATTTTCTAATTGCAGATTGATCATAACTTCATCATCCCCCGGTTCAGTTACAGTAAATGCTGTCAGTTCATTGTTAGGTGCCTCCCATGCTTCTTCAGCATACCGCGCATGGAATCTGATCAAATTTTGTCAGAACAAATGAGGGCTCATCATCATATTTTATTGTTGAAAAACTACAGTTGACCAGTGACCCCCTGTAGTGAGCACCACTTTTGATTCTCAGTGTATAGGCTTGTTTCCGCTGAGTCAGTTTGCACAGGGTACTAGCCACTGAGCAACCAAATTGGATTATAAGAAGATCACCAATCTTCTAATAAAACTCAATAAACTATATATGGAGCTATCGCCCCTTATTTTTGACCTTTATTTTAATATAAATCGCAGACTTATCTGCAATCACTTAATCACCCAGAAAAGACCACTTCTTCAATCCTCCATGTGACTCTTTATATCTCAGTTCCCCAAGCTGGATGTATCCTCAGCTTGGTAGTCTTCTAATCATCTTCCCTTTTCTAGAAGCTCTCATTTATATTAAATCTTGGCATAATTCCCCTCTATTTGCTGAATGGTCATCATTTTGATCAATTATAATTTGTATACCCTTTTCCATAAATCTCAAGTCTTGTCTCAATTCCCCCTCCGATCCACCAGTATGGGTAGTGTATCGCCTAGTCATACCAACTTCCTGACAGGCATTATTTGCTGACTTGGCAATAACCTCAAACAACCTGACCACAAAGCATCCAGCTTTTCTATTCTACCAAAACCATGGGTGTTGCAATAGGCTACCTATCCCCCACATGATACTCTTGTATCGCGGGTCACTTATTGTCATCTGTCACCTTCACTTAAATCCTTTTTTTCATTAAAGTATTGAATGCCTGTGATTCCATTTCAATCATGATTCTTGGCAGTTTGGCTCAAGTATTGATGAGCACTCATCCCCATTGCTGGTTTCATAACAGAATACAAAATTGGCTTTAATTCTACCCTTTGTCCATATAATAGTTCAAATGGCGTTTTCCTTGTTGCCATATGATGACTAATTTATAGGCGAAGATAATCAAACTCAGAAATGATTATGAAGTAGATGTTTGCCCTGAAATCAATTTTCTCAGCATTGCAGCTAGCATTCTGTTAACTCGTTCTACCATTCCATTTGCTTCTGCTGATATGGAATGGAGACACTCCTCAGATCTCTAACAGTTTATTCAGCCTTGGGATCACATAGGATCTAAAATTAGTTTTGTTATCTTTCAATAAAACTTCAGGCATCCATGCCAGTACACCACTCGGTCCAGGATAAATCTGCTTGCTTGTAGCATCCACTTTGCCCATTACTTTGGTTTCTACCCATCTAGTCAGATGGTTTATTGCCATTATTATGTATTTTCTCCTCCTTTAATGATATTTAGGGGTCCCATCACGTCTATTGACTATTTGATACGCAAGCCCAGGGCTTATTAGCCAGTATCCTGCTATAGTCATATGCGGCTTGTGGAGTTAGCATTCCATGCAACAAGGAAGATAGTTGTTGACATCATAGTTGATCGATTTCCAGTAATATTGTCAAATATAGTCCATGGTTTTTCTTAGGGCACCATGGCTGACAACTTTGTGTGCAACTTGAATCTCTTCCGCTCATTCTGATAGCTTTGGGATTAAAAACCGTTTTCTTTAAATTGATTTGTATAAATTGTCTATTCATAATTTTCTATTCATAATAATAGTGTTTTCCATTGCTTTCTTTGGCGCACTTTGGAATGTCTTAGGGCTCATCCAGATATTGCCATCAATTATCTCTGTAATAACTCATTCATTTTGTTAGACAACTTAGAAGGCAAGCAAACTTGATAATCCGTCAGCATTTTGATGTGCTGCTCCTACTCAGTGCATTATCATCAAAATTGTAGGCTTGTAATTTTAAAGTCCATGAATCCAGTTAACCCTCTGATTCCTTTAGGTTATTGAACTATTGTAGAAATGGGTAATCGGTCACAATATTTTAGAGTGTTCCATAAATATACACTTAAAATTGCTTGCATGCGTACATCACTGAAAGGTATTTGTGCTCCATTGTGGTGTGGTTCCTTCCCTTTGGCGTCAGTGTTCTGCTCACATAGGCCGCCAGATGCTCTTCCCAGTCATCAGCCACTTGACTTAAAATGGAGCCAATCGACATTAAAGAAGCACATGTCTGAATGATAAATTCTTGATTAAAGTTTGTGTATTTTAAGACAGGACAAGTTATTTGTTATTGAGTAACTCATCAAATGATTCTTGGGACTCATAGTTCCACAATAATCCTTTTTTAGATTTTTTAGCAGGTGGAATAATGGCTCAGAGATTCTGGTGAGATTCACAATTAATTGAAAATTTTATCTGACCATCCCAATAAATACTTGTATATCCCAAATTCTCTTTGGGATTAACATCTGTTTAATAGTTACTATCTTCTGTGGCTGGGGTTGAAGTCCACTGGAGTTTATCACAAACCCCAAATACTCAAGTCCTTTCTTTTAAATTTTAAATTTATTGCGGGGAAGGCTGACCATGGGACAGACACTTCCAAATATGACTCAGACGAGACAAAACTTAGTACCAGGGGAGGCACCCCAGAGAAGCGATGCTATCTCTTGTTGCCAGTGGGAACGCCACTTATGGGAAGGGGGAGGGAACGTGTGTAGGGGTCGTGGCCACTATTGAGCACGTGTGGAGGAAGTGGTCTGATTTGATGAACCAGACTGGGAACCAGGAGGAGACCAGCTGTCAGCGACGCAGAGGGAGATATCCAAACATCCACGCTTGAAAGTGATCCACCAAATGAGACCGGTATCTGTGGACAGCTTCAGGGAGGGTGGGGATGGAGCCAGCGATGGCATCCAAGACAATCGTGTGGATAGTCCACATGGCGATTGCAACCACCAGAGCACGGAGGGAGGGTGGGAGGGGGAGGCCATTGATGAAGCAAACATATCTCTTGACAGACTGAAGGGATGTGTTTGATCCTGGCCTAGCAGACGTTGGACTTCGCTCAATATCACTTTAGAGGTGGGGCACTTCTCCAGGCGGTGGAACAGCGTTCCATACTGGCCACACATGACACAGGATGAGTGTAAAGCAGTAGAGCGCTCAGCTGTACGATACACCCACCTCAGGCAGCGCCACACATGGGAGCGGACTTGAGGCTGCAACAGAGGATGGTGTGCGTATTTCCAGATAGTCTTTTGGGTCTCAGTGGAATAAGGGATGTCCATCATGTCCAGGTAGTCCACCCTGGATAGGACTTGGGGTCGAATGGGGATCACGCCATCATGGATGGGTAGCCCCTGTACCTCTTGTGTGAACTGAGGAGAGGGGCGGCCTCTTCAGGTTGTATGTCCACTAATACGAATTATCCACTCTGCGCTTCGCATGGAGAGTAGGATTCGTTTGTAGTGGTTTTGGTCCCGTGAGGACCTGTGGCTGATGTGTGTGATGCGAGGTATTTCATCAGGGAGTGGGGTTTGATGGATTGTTGAGGCCCAAGGCTCGGGAGAAGTTGGAGTGGGCCGCGCGGGACCAGTGTTGGGATGGGAGTGTAGAAGCAGTGACGGCTGCAATCCAGGTGCCTAGGATCTTGGCGGCATGGGCTTTGAAGTCAAGTAGGCCCATGCCACCATGATGATGAGGGCCAAACATGACATTAGCCGTACTGGTGGAGGGCGGCCTGACCAAAGCCAACCTTGTAGCAAAGCATACAGGGATTTGAAGAAGCTTGGGGAGAAGGGGATGGCGTGGGCTCCAAACCAGACTTTGGATAGGAGCATAGAGTTGGCAAGAACAACCCTGCCAGTGAGGGTAGTAGGGTGGGCTCTGAGAGAGGCGATTCGCTTCGTCACGTTGTCCAGTATATGGCACTCCATTACTGCTGACGCGTATCCACCTGCCTCCATCCACACGCCCAGATGGCGTACCAGTCCTATGGTAGGTCGTGGCACAAAGGGGAGCACCAGTGGAGCGGTGTGTGTTGAGTTATTAAGGCGTGGACGTGGGCGAGTAGATGGGCTAGGTTGGGAACTACTTGCTGGGGCCCAGCAGTTCTGAAACCGACCAAGGAGGATGATTTCGGTTTTGGAGGCGTTCAGTGCCGCGTTGCTTACCCGGGAATATTCCTGGATGAGGGCTTCAAGCGCGCGTGCATCTTTGTTATTAGACACCCCCACCACGCAATCGTCTGCAAATGCCATCATCTTGACTGGGGTTTGGCCTGGCACATGGACCCCAGTGAGGTGGGCATTCACATTTCGCAGTAGTGGATCAAGGCTGAAGTTGTATAAGAGTGGGCTCAGGGGGTCCCCTTGTCGCAGGCCCCTTTGAGGGCGAACTACTTCCGTTAGGAAGCCTGGGCCACGCACTGCCACTGTTGCAGATTCCGTGAGCAGCATCACCCAGTTAATGAAGCGGGGGGTAGGCGGAATTGTTGGAGGCAGGCCCTAAGGTATTCCCAGTTTACTCTATCATAGGCCTTTTGTTGTTCCAAGAATACAAGTGCCCCAGAGGCTGTGGACTGACACACATTAGCCACAGAGTGCACATTATCCCAAATCAACCTTCTGGGGATGAAACCAAACTGTTCTGGGGAGATGGTGGCTGATGCTATAGTCCCTAAACGGTTAGCCATGATTTTGTAAAAATTTTGTTGTCTGTGTTTGTTAGAGAAATGGGGCGCCAGTTGGCTAAGTCAAGCCTATCCCCTTTCTTGAAGAGTGTGACCGTAAAGGCCTCATGTCCTCCTGGTAGGAGGCGCGTTTCCAACAGGCTTTGGTTGAGTGAGGCTAGCAGCAATAGGGATATATATTTAAAATATTTTTTGTAGAACTCATATGGAATGCCATCTGGGCCTGGGCATTTTTGGTTTGGCGCCCCACGAATGGTAGTTCATATTTCATTCGGAGTAATTAAATTCATTATTTCTGGGTATTGGAAAATGGTGCGGATATGAGCTTGGTCGAGAAATTCTGCCATTTCAGCTGGCTGAATTGGTTCTGCTTGGTATAACTTGGATTAATATCTTTGCGTTTCAATTGCCACTTCAGCCAGTGTGTCCACAATAGAATTATCTGATCTTCGCACCTGTGTTCAGGCCACACTCTGGCATGGTGCAAAAATTTTTTTGAAGAAGTATGTGGTGCACTTGTCGCCTTTAGTGATGCGTGTGGCCCTGTATTGGACACAAACCCGATGTTTGTGTTGCCTTTCAAGTGCGTTGAGGTGGGCAGCTGCCTCCGCCCACTTCTGGCCCCATGCAGGGCTATATCCTGTGGCTGGAATGTTGGACTCCAAGTGGGCCAATTCTGCCAGTGCGCGCGATATAACTGCCAATGTGGCTCGTGAGCATCTGGATGAGAGATGGCGATAGTGGCGGATGGTGTCTTCTTTGAAAGTTGCCCATGTGGAAATGGGGTCCGTGCAAAACGGTGCAACAAACAATTTCGCCAAAGTTGCCTCTTCCACCCACATGGAAAATCCTGGCGACGCGAGCTCTGGGGGGAAGATTTTGCACCAATGTGGGGCCTTTGCAACTGTGACGGGTAAGTGGTATGTTATCGAGACCAGTCAGTGGTCGGAGAATTTCATTTTTGTTGTTTTGAAGTGGGAGATGTGGGGTTGGAATTTTGCCAGCACTAGAATAAGGTCAATGCGGGTCATGGACCTTAATTGGCTGTTGTGGACGTGGGGACGCGTCATGTTTTTGAGTAGTGGGGCATGTCATGGCAGTGCATCCAATAACCCAAGGGTGGCTTTTAGAACACGTAGTTCTACGTGACCCTGTGGGGCGTGGGGTGAGGGCAGCCACCAGTCCATTGGTGAGGTTAGTCAACAGTTCATGTCGCCAATTAGGAAAGAATTGGGGGTTAGCGGGAGGGATTTGACTGACGAGAAAAATTCCTGACGCTCATGTGCACCATTTGGGGCATAAATGTTGACGATTGTGTGCGCAACATCGGCCCATGAGAAGGTGACAACGAGCACTTGGCCATTTAGGAATGTTCCTGAAGATGTAAATTTGAAAAAATTGTTTTTCTGAATTAGCACCCCACAGTGCTTCGACCAAAAGGATAGGGATGGTAGGAGCATTGTTTTCCAAGCTTCCTCAGAACCTCGTGGACAGTGGGACTCCTGGATGGCCCAGATATTTATGGGTAAATTGTTTTGTAAAAAACTCAATTCCTAGCCTGGGATGGGGAGGCCTTGAGTCCAGCAATATTCAGCATCCCTAGAGTGAAGGTTTCCCCCATTGCACCTTAGGTGTGAGGGGGTGGGCCCTCAGGCCCACCAGCCTCTTCCAGGTCCCCACGGGCTTTCACAGCAGCGCGGGTATTAGCAGCAACACTATTGGGGTTTTTGTTATTTTTGTGGAAAGAGTCGCATTGGCTTTGGCCTTCGCTTTTGTTTTCCTGACATCGGACAAATTTTTTGCGGTGCGGATAAGTTTGGTGCACCGTCAAGTGGGGCAAAAAAATTTTTTGGTTGGGATAGGTCCCAGGTCAGTTTCAACTGGGGCTTGGGTGCAGTGATTGGGTGAGATCGAATCTCCCATTGGATCCTCGGATTGAGTGGCCCATTTGGCATGGGCCTCCCAATCTGATTGGGTGATGGATTCCCAAGTTGCTTCCACCGTGAAGGTCTCCATGTCCTCCTGGCGTTGTGAGTGTGGGATGATGGTGGTGGCCTTGGCCGCTTCCTTGGCCGCGGTCCTATGGGCCTGCTTGGCCTTTTCCACTCCTGTGGGGAGATGGGCTTTACCAATAGGTAGCAGCCTTGTGCTCCCCACGATAAAGCCTCCTTGGTGCTTGCAGTTGGTTCATAGTGCACCTCTCCGCTGGCCATGGCCACCAAGGGGTGCTCTTGGAATGTGACGCCCTCTTTGATGGGGCATGCGTGTGCCTTATGGCCAAACGTGTCACAGTGGGTGCAAATGGGGGGCGCGCTGTCCACGGTTACCTGGAATGGGTGGGTGGTGTGCCCTGTGATGTCAATAAAGGTGGAGTGCGGGATCTGGGTTAGGTCCTTCATGATCTCCTTGGTTGGGGTCAGAACTGTGATGGCTTTGCCAGTGCACAGGTGTGGCATCAGCGCGAAACATTGCATTTCGAAAGATTGTATTTCGCCATATATGGCGAGACCATCTTTCAGGTGTTGCTCCAAAATGTCACGTTTTACCGTAGTAGGCAAAAAGTCAAATGTGAGGAAAATTTGGTTTGATTTTGTCCATCTGGTGCGTTTAGTTTTGATGACCTGTTGCCCTTTGGGGAGGTGGACCACTATGCACACCGCTGCAGCCTCATCTGCTGCTATTTTGCTTTTGAAACCTAGGTCCAGCCAACCATGTGACATGGAGTGAGGTGCAACGTACACCGCGGTTGGGAAAATTTTGTGTACATCTTCACAAAATTTTTCCCATAGGGCCGTTTTTTGGATGTCCAGATACACACAGACTCCAAATTCCACCGACAAAAGTGGCTGGGAATGTGGCGTGTTGATGTACTGGTTGTATCATACTTGCCACATGAGTATCACCGGAAAAATTGTGACCGCCAGTTTTTTTAGATTTTTTTCTGTTTTGCCAGATTCTCCTAGGCGTTTTTGAACGTTAGAGGCCGCGGGCCTTCCACCTGTTCCTCTTGCCTTGCTTGCCCAACTGCTCCCAGACATGGGCGCAGACTAATCCCTCTATGAGATTATCTAACTAGATTTAGTCTTGAATTGAATAGGTTGCAAAGTGTTTGCAACGAGAAAGAAAAGTTACTCAAATCCTTTCTTGAAGTAATGACTTTCTCTGCTTGATCTTTAAGTCTGCCATTTCCAGGCGCTTAAACACTTTTTCTAAGTGCTTCAGGTAAACTTTGAAGGTCCTTCTAAATGCGTTTATATCATCTAGGTATACTAACTGCAGTATAACTTTAAATCACTGAGGATAGAGTCCTTCAAACTCTGTAATGTCACTGGCGCATTGCACAATCAAAGGCATTCTGGTCAGCTGGTAAAGTCCATGTGTGGTAATTATTGCAAATTTTTCTTGATACTTTTTAGCAAATCGATTTGCCAATATCCTGAAATCAAGCCCATCGCTGAAAAGTATTTGGCATCCCCTAGGCGATTGAGTGTGTCATCAATCCTCAGCAGCGGATAAAAATCATTCTTTTGATTATATATAATTAACAATAATTGATCACCACTCAATTTGGTCCATCTTTACCTTCACAAATAGAATTGGGCTCACACATGGACTCAACAATGGATTGAGGAGCTGGGAAATTTTTTGGAGCTAATTACTCTTATACCAGATAGTAGCTCCCTTCATCTCCCTTGATTATCTCACATGTTCTTTATATGTGTATTGTCTGAAGTTTGATAAGAATTTGTATTGGGCAGTAATAGTATGAAGACTATTACTATAGTTGAGCTTCTGATAGCCAACATGGTTATCAGGTCCAATGCCAAAATGATGCTTGTTCTAATCATTAATTCTTCTGTAATATTGGTAGGGCTTTTTCCTCTTCTGTAGAATTAACTGTCATGGTTGGATGACATAATAGTAGGCACTGATGCTAAGGACAAGGCTGGGCGACAGGAGGCCCAGAAGATGAAGCTTCAGGCTCTCCCTGACCTAAAGCACACCTTAGATCAACGCTGGGTGCAAGACAAGCATGCCCAGGTTGATACTAATGGGGTGCAAAACGCCTAGCCTCTTATCTCAGCTCAGGCTTTGAAACGAACAATTTACGTTTTAAAATGAAAATGGTTCTATTTGCTTGGTTGGAGAGCAAGGGTTCAAGTCCCGCTCCAGCTATGAAATTTTGACTTCAGGTAAAATAAGGCTTCAATCAATTACTTGAGTGAAGGCACTTTCGGTGTATTTTATCAAAACAGATGGAAGCATCTGTTTATTGGAGCGTCAAGGCTTGAGCGCATTTCTGCAGAGCCCAAATTTCCCTGGCACATTTCAAATACGTTTTTGCGGCCAACATTACTTGTTGGTCGACTTCCTTTAAATAAAATACCCATTTTTTACGTTTAAACTTATGGTTCCTTGGGCTAACTTGGTGGCAGACCTCTTTGTGGAGGTCTCCAACTATGTGGGCCACTATCTTCTATCACAATACACCAAAATCACAGGTGCTCCCTTGGGCCGCCCAGGTCCCCTCCAGATCGAGGCACCCAAGCTCCCTAACGCCAAACTACACTTGATTATGGACTCTCCTCTGGGGTCCACTCAAGCTGTTATGTTCCTAACATACTTGGTCTTATATTTTGCATTCTGCACCCTTTCCTGGGGTACCATTGGCACAGGCACCATTTGAGGTGTCTTCTTACCCTTTTTATTAACGGCTAATTCCCTAGCAATGTGGGTTTGTATCCCACATCACCTTGCTCGAACAAGAGAGTTACAGGAACTCTCTCAACATTAACATAGGCTTAGGTTCAGGGTACTTTTTTTATCATGCAGAGTTCGCTGAGGTAGTAACAAAATAGACAAAGGATCTCATTATCCTTTCAACTCTAGTCTCAAGAGCAGATAGTCTAAATTATAGATGTATTTAATCTGTAGATATTTTTCTATCTGATTTATTTAGAAATGTTAAAAAACTAGGGAATTTATAAGGGAATTTGTCACCTAACTCTTCTGTTGGCACCCTAATTAGGAACGGTGGCCATCGCCAATGAATCAAACATACAGTATTGCATCAAACATTAGTATATCTCATGATCTTAGTGGATTCTCCCGCCAACTTCAGTGTGACCTCTTCTGGTTTGAAACAAAGAACGTGTCCTAATGCCTTCGCTAAACCCCATCAGTCACCCTTATTAAGTAACAACCTGATTATGTAATGGGACTTTTACCCATAAACAGCAGGGTGTTATCCCCAAAAGGTTAGTTGGAAGTTGCTTTATCACAGGCGGCATTACTCGCTCAGCAACTTATATACCCCTTAGTTGATTGTCAACTAAACCTAATTGACTCCTACAAGTTAATTAAATTATCAAAAGTAAAATTGACAACTTAATAAATTTCTAATATTGAAGATATCTCCCAACGAAAAATAACAATCTGACAAATGAAAAACCCAGTGAATTGCTAAATATTTGTTCAGGATATTACTTTGAACAATAGTATATATTTATTTGATAACTCCCAAACTATAAGTCTGGGAGATTGTCCCCTACTCTTGGAACGGGTGGGCTTCCCTTTCACATCTAAAGAAGGTCCAAAGAGGCCAGCTGTCCCACTCATCTCCCAGGGAGACATCACCCATGTGGTGATGAGTAGAGGGTCATAGCTTACCCTTTAATAATTTCGCCAACGATTCCTGTACTACAATTGGGGAATTGTTTAAGTGGATTGAATAAATCTGCATTGAGTTTTTGGCAAATTGGGACTATAATGGGGTGGATGTGGCAAGTGTAGCCAACAGCACTGAACCATCAGCAGCAAAGGCCAAAGTATTGAACCTTCAGCAAAGATAGCTGACAGTATCAAACATTTTGTGAATATATCCAGCAACATCAAACCTTCATAATAATAGCTGACATCATTGAGTTTTTTGGCAAAAATAGTCAACAGCATTGAATCCTCCCTGTTGGAATCAAAATCCCAATTTTCCAGATCCCACAAGGTTGAATGGATGGCTGAACAATCAGGTGCAGGAGATTTGGGCATTCTAAACCCGTTCCTGATCACTTGGGGCCATCCCTACGTGGGATGTTTCTGGAAGGCTCCTGTTATCCATTAAACAAGACGTCACTATTTGAATCAGCATAATCACGACAAAAACCGCAAAATTGGGAGTACAAGGACAAAGTAATGGTGAATTGACCCACCGCTGACACACTCAGAGTCATTCATTAGATAAAATAAATTCTTTCCTATTGAAGTTCTGCCAGTTTAGATCAGACACTTGAGGGCCCAATCCCGTGCATTTCAGAGCTATTCATAAATTGGCTGACCATCTATATAATCAACCACATAGTGAGGATTGATTGTCAATTTTCTTGATAAAAAATTTTAATGAAATTCCCCTGTTTTGAGCCATTTTACTGTTTAAAATTATTTTTTGGCTTCCCATGACACCTGCCCATGTAGAATTATGGGGTTCAAAACACCTGGGCATAATGTTCATTATGGTGACCTTGTTGCCTTCAGCTGTTAACTGGGCCTACCATGCTAGAGACTTCCTGAACTCATATTCAATCGCTGTATCAATCTGCCACCAGGATATCAGCATTTTATTATCAAAATAAACCCCCACTACAGGCGAGAATCTTCATTTATGCCAATGTCTCCATATCAAGTTCCCTGTGGGGGACCCAAACCTGACAATCCAATCAAAGCTTTTCCCACATCCAGGCCCGTAGGTCCCAGTGGAGTGATAGCCTGGATGTTTGCCATACTTCTTTTTGCTTTTGCAGCCTTTCAGAGCACATTGTTCACTTATTTACATCCCATCTAAACGTCATTTGATCAGCAGTGTCTCTTGCATTCTAGCTCACCTTCTATGTGCTTTTGCATCCTGACTGGCAGGGCAGTCTAAACTTTATCTGCCACTTCCCTGACACAAATCCACTAGCGGGGCGAATCCCCTTGTGAACAAACAGATGTATTGTAATTGAGAAAGTTGGGTAATTTGAGCATATAAAATTCCTAACCATTCCCCCACATGTCCAGATTATTTAGCAATAAAGATTTTCCAGAAGCATATGCTGCTTTGTTCTCTCTGACTGAGTCCTCCAGCATGGTTTAAATTAGGTTCTCTTGGTCCATATCCTTTCCTTGCTTGATGTATCTCTGAGTAATTCTTCTTCTTATTGCATTTCTGTTATGTGTCCTCCTCACTGTCACCTCTGAAAAATGCAGTTCCCATGGCACCATGCATTGCCAGACTAATTCAGGTGTCTTTTTAATAAGAGGTCTGGAATCTCTACTTAACCTCAGTTCAGGGTTATATGACACTTCGTTAGTTAGAGATCTTCTTGAGTGGCTTCTCTGATCCCTAGTCCCAGTAATTCCTCAGATTGGGCTTCATTTCTTGGGACCTTTTTCTAGCAAATCCAGTTTTAACCCGTTCTGATTCTGCCAATATGTTCATTCATTCCAGTGTTTAGGATTACTCATGGTGGACCAAGTTACAATCCAATCTGGCACTGCTGATAACATAAGGGAACATCACCAGATGATTTTGATGATAAAAATATAGATTTGATGTTTAATACTTTTTTACATTTTTATCTTTTTATATACTTATTCTTTAAAAACTTTTTAACTTATATTTTTTTAAAGTCTTATGTTATTTTTTCTCTTTTTAGCAATAAGACTTAACTTAAATTAGGTTTAGAAGTTCATCTTTTCATTTCCCCTATTCTGGTTCAGCAGTTAATTATTTAACCTTAACCAGCTATTGTGGTTCAAAGGTATATTAAGACTTTAACACTTATTATGGTTCAGCGGTCACCTCCTGGGACTTTACCAAAACCAGGACTTAACCTCTTTTGTGTAGGTTCAGTGGTCCTTCAGGAAACATTGAGATTTTCTATTCACCTATAACCAATACTTGAGAACTTTGTATGGACCCTGTTCATTATATGACAATTTGTAAGGTTCTTAATCATATAGGCATTTGTCACTGACTTAGTGATTACTTCAAAAAGACTCAATTACAAAGCATTCAGCTTATTTCTTTCTAAAACCATGGGTGTCACAATAGGCTACCCTATCTCCCAAATGGTACTCTTATATCACTTGTCAGTTCATGTTATACGTCATCTTTACTTTAATCCTTTTCTTCAAGGTGGTATTCAACGCCTGCAATTGCAGTTTGCTCATAATAATTGCCAGTCAGGGCAGGTATTGATCAGTACTCATCATTGACTCTGGTTCTACATTAGAATAAAAAAATTGGTGATAATGCTGCCTTTCAACCATATAGTAAAATAAATGTCATTATTCCTGTAGCCATATAATAAGTGATATTGTAGGTGAATGTAACCAAACTTGTCAAGTTCCCCATGCTGAAGTTTTTCCTTTGACCAAGTTTTTTTGCATCATTGCTAGCTTTACATTAACTCATTAGACAATTCCATTTGTTCTTCCTAGTGGGATATATACCACTCCTCAGATTCCCATCAATTCATTAAGCCTCAGGATCACAGAGGGGTAAAATTGGTCCCATTGTTGCTCAATAAAACTTGCAGGAATTTATGCTGGAACAACGCTTGGTCCAAGATGAATCTCTCCATTCTTGTAGCACCCACTTTGCTCACAGCTTTGGTTTCTACCCATCTAGTCAGATGGTCTATTGCCACTATGATGTATTTCTCTCCTCCTTTATTGATACTCAGGGGTCCTGTTAAATTTCTGCAGATTTGATTGACATTTCTGAATGAGTTGCATAGGGTAAAGTCCACTGAGCAACAGACAAACAATATGAGGATAACTGGCCATTGATAATGAATAATATTTTAAATTCTAAAGTTTATTTGAGGTACACCAACCAGGGCGGGAAGTACTGAAACTCAAAAACCAAAATAAAATAACCCAATCAAAAGAATGACTGGGAAGACAAAACAAAAACAACAAACCAGGCGGGGAGTGAAAACTGCTACTCAACATGACTGAGGGTGAGGGGGTCAGGAAGTTTGTCTGCAGACAACTTCGCCACAACTATGTCATATTGGTTGAAGAGAGGGACTAAAGCAGAGAGCCAGGGCGTTATGCATTAGCGTAGTGTGGGTGAATGGCAGCGTAGTATGAGTTCTCCACCTCCTCATCAAGATTAGCACAGTAGACAGCTTCAACAAATTCTGCAAAGTGAAATTTGGCTTGAATGTAGACTTTGGGGAGTTGGGAAAAATTGGAGATACTCTGGCGGGTGATTTTAGCTGATGGGTTAAAATCTTCTAGTTTAGCGACATGCATGATGGTGACTTTGGCATCATCAAATAATTTTGAGAAATTGCTGCATAGAGATTAAGGGAAATTGGGGGGAAGTAGATTGTGGGCAGCCCTAGCTGGTATTGAACCACTGATTTGGCCACTGCTTTGCATAGATTTGGGCACTGGGGAGAGGCCACCGCAGCTAAGGCAATCTGGTGGTCACTTTGGTAGGGGACGGCATTGGGTTTAAGATTGAACGTTTGGTGGGTGGGGTATCATCAAAATCAGAAAGGAAAAATTTGGCATGACCACAATCAAACTGGCCAAGAGGTTGAACAGTTTGCTCACTCATAATAACATTACCTGATTTGTCAATCTCAGCCAATAGGTCCCGTAGATTATGGTTCATGATAATAGTGCATTAGAGGTTGGGTAGGTGGTAGTAGGTGAATGGGTTTCTTGGGAGCAAATAGTGGTCCAAGCCTGACTCTGATTGGTGGGAGTAGAATTGGGTTGGTTAATGTGGGTGGTTGATATGGTGGGGGCCAATTTTCCAATCTGTCCCATCAAAAAAGAATGTTGGGTGGGAGGGGGCAGTAAAATTCCCCATTCAGTACCCGCTGAATGTGGCTCCAAAGCTGCATCAGAGGAATTGGCTCAGGGCAGGATTTTTGGAGTGGTTGAGTCCAAATCAGAGGGGACAAATTTGGTGACCATTATCCACCTAAGCCCAAAAAAAGTGCTCAGGCACTGCTGCGATGCTAGCATGGGGGGACTTGGTGGGCTATGTCAGGGTGGTGTGGGATAATGGTGGCAGTTGCATGAGGGGCAGCAAGGCGCTCCATACCAGAGGGAACAGCGAAGATGAGGTTGGGCTGAGAGCCATACACCGGAAGCCCCACCATCAGCTGATCGTACAAAACTTGGGGTGTGAGGTGGGAGGGAGGGATGCAAAGGATACCACCATTGTGGTATCTGTAGACAGGTGAGTTCAGGTAGTAGGGATGGGAGTATTCTTAAAAATAAGGGGAGTAGAGGCCGCTGCTGCAGTGGCATCCTCCATCTGGAATATAATATCAAAATAGCCCTTAAAAGGGCGGAAATTGATCAAGCCAGCTGGTGCAAACACAGTGGTGGCCAATTTTGATGATTGCCTTGTCAGCATATGGGAATAAACGCCTGTAGTCAACTCGGAGGCAAAATTGGATTTTGGATCAAGAGAGGGCAAGAGGATATGGCAAGAATGGTGGATATGTGCCAGGTGGAGCGCTAAATCCTATGGGGGATAAAACGGCCAGATGAAGATGGTAGGCTATTTTACCCCATGCAAATGAATTTGCCCACAGGGCGGAAAATGCTAGGTGGTGGAGCACAGCTATCCCATATTGGAACAGCAGGCGGCTGATCCGCGGACATATTGTAAAAGAGCGTGGCCAGGTGGCGGTTGTAAATTTAAACTTATTACATAATTAAATTGCTCAAAAATGAACTCAAGCATTAAGATAAGTTTTGATAATTAATTTTAATAAAGATTTTATAAGGAGCTATTTCCCATAACAATACCACTTTATTTACTATTCAACTTAAGAGTTACTTCCTTTATTCTTTTCTACTACTACTACTCTCTCTTCATAAAAGACCCCCTTTCTCATTCTCACACTTGGCTATTAATCCTTGGTATTTTTAATCAATCTTGACCCTTCATCTTAGTAAAATCATATTGCTACAAATTTCTAGGTGCTCCATTCCATCATCAAAGTTTTGGAGAAATTCCTTCGATTCACAAAACTATAATTACTTCAATTGATTACCTTATGACCTCATAGCTTCCATCTGATCTTGAGGCTTACCTCAAATCTAATTTATGATCATTAGAGCTATAGCTTATCTTCCAGTCATATTGAAATCTTGACATTACACCCCTTTACTGGACAATAAGCTCCTATTACTTGTATGGCAAAAGGAACTTCGCGTTTACTCAGTTAATAATCTACCACCTGCAGGTTCCCTAATAGTGTAAGCGTCAACCCCAGTCTTCTCAATTATCTCAAATGGTCCAATCCATATGCTGGCAAGCTTATTCCTTCCTCCAAACCTATGTTGGTCATGAAAAACAAGACAAGACCTCCTACCCAGAACTGGGAGAGGCTGCTGCGTCTATATTGGTCAGCTTCCTGATTCCAATTCTTCTTGGCTAGACTAGTGGAATATGCTTCAGTTTGAAGTTTAATCAGCATGTCTAATAGGGCAGACAAATAGCGTTGAGGCTAAACTCCTTTGGTACCCTCCACACATGAGTAAGTATTGCTGGCAACGCTGGATGTCTTCCACAGAGCAGTTGGAAAGGACTCTTGCCAGTTGATGAGTGGTAGCCAGTATTATATATGAAGATAGTGATGGATAAGAGGGTACTCCATTATGAAGGCTGATCCTTTACAAGCTTGCAGAGAACATTTACCAAGGTTCTGTTGACCCGTTCCACAATTTCATTAGATTAAGGGCGGTAGGCTGTAGTCAAGACCCCACATATTGCCATTAGTTCGTTCAACTTGGGAAGTATATGCGATGCAAAATTGGTTCCATTGTCCATGAGGATAAATTGTGGACATCTATGTCACTGTATGACACACTTCAGTATGAAGGCGGTGGTGACAGCTCCTAAATCATTAATTGCCCTTGTTTCAATTCATCTTGTCAAATGGTCAATTGCTACTATTATATACTTGGAGTGGTTTGCGCCAGATGGCAGAGGCCACACCACATCCTGAGAAACAGTATGCCATGCAAAACGAGGCCTAACCAGCAGTTAATTGGTCTTACGGTGGAATGGTTTTCCACTTGGCGCTGATGACAATAAGCAACCGTTTCAAGCACATCATAGTGAATACTATCCCAATATTAATAAGGTCTCAATAACTCCAGCGTTTTCCACAACCCTCCATGACCTACCACTCTATGAGCATCCTTAATAATTGCAGGTCTAGTGGAAGGTTTCAGAAAATTCTACGTCAATTCAGCAATTTACTTATATAGTTCCCCATTATGCACAAAGGTAACCCGCGCAGCCCATCCAGCACTTTGATAATTTGTAGCAACCCATATTGATATTTGCCCACAATCTTCTTGTACATTATGTCTGCCAAATCCGCCATAATGGTGACTGTCAGTAATCGCGAGAGACATTCTGCACTCTATTTTTCCCCAGGTAGGTGTACAATCTCAAAACTATACTCTTGGAGCTTCAAGGCCCTCACATGAACCATCCTTCAGGTTCATGGAGATCCTTCAGCCAATGCAAGGATACATGGTCCATTACCACTTTGAATTTCACTTGTGAATGTATAACTGGAAATGTTTATATGTATATATTACTGCTAAGCACTCCTGATCAGACACAGTGTAATTTTGTTCGGGACCTGTTAAGCTTTAGATACAATATTCTACAGGATGCTCCAGACCGTCATAATCCTTTTGGGATAACACGGCCCCTATGGCGGAAAGGGAAGTATCCATTTGTATAAAACATTCCTTTTCAAAATTGGGGTATTGCAAAATAGTTGCGCTAGCCAATGCAGTTTGTATAACATTAAAAGAGTTTGACATCATTCCTTCCAGTCAAAGGTGGCATTCTTCTTTAATAGCTCCAAGAGTGGAGCCCCAATACAGCTGAAGTTGGGAATGAACCACTGGTAGTAACTGACCATCCCCAAAAACACCTTAATGTTGTGCTTATTACCTGGCTAAGTCTTCTTGTGTATAGCTTCAACCTTTGCCAACTGAGGATTAAGCCTTTTGGAGTCTACCACAAATCTGAGGTATTCCAACTGCTCCTTAAAAAATGTTTTTGGGGCTTAATTTTGAAGTTTTACTGCAGCAAGTTGGCGGAACACTTATTTCAAGTAAACGAGATGATCTTTGAACATCCACAAGAACACAAGGTATCATCTAGGTAGATTATAACGCAAGTCAGCTTTAGGTCACCCAAAATAATGCTCATAGCCCACTGGAACGTAGCTGTGGCGTTGCACAAACCCTGTGGCACATGTGTAGGCTGGAATAATCCTTTTGATGTGGTTATATCGCACTTCACTTTTTCTGCCACTGTCAACTAAATTTGCCATTACCACAGTATCAAATCCATAACGGAGAAATATTTGGCACCGCCTAGCCGATCTAAAGCATCATCAATTCTTGGAAGCAGGTATTAGTCTTTTTAATAATGCTACTAAGCTTCAAGTAGTCAATTAATACTTAATTAATGACATCTTTCTTTTTGAAATTAGCACTGGGGATGCTCAGGGACCCTTGGATGGGTTTAACATTTCTTGTTTAACCAATTTATCTATCTCAGCTGATACAGCTTTTTTCACCGTTTTGGAGCAACAGTTAGGCCGTGACTGGATAGGAGGATGATCCCCATCTCCAACTGATGCATGATCCTGCGTGCACAACCCAAGTATTGATCAGTGGATGCAAAGATAATTTGTACTTCTCAAACAAATCTATCGCCCTGTCCTTCTTGTCCTCTGACAGACCAGTTAGAGCCTCACGTGCAACAACAATCATTACGCCAGATGGGGTTTTAAAGGTAGCCCAAGATCTTCCTATGAGCCAAATAATGTATCCAGTGGACCTCATCAATAGGAAGCATATGAAGATAAGTCACCACTTGATGACGCTGAACCTTTATAGACTCTTTCTGCAGGTTCACTATCAACACCTTCACTTCACCCGCCCTGGTAACAGGAGCCCAAGAGCCACATGGGGTTTATTCTGCGATTGCTGATAAGGCCCCATAATCTTACTTTATAGACCTTCCAGGATATCTATTTTGAGGTCCATCCCTATTATGACCTGATTCCAATAAGGTATGCTTAAAGCACTCGCAGCTCACAGCGGAATACCATTATGCTCATAAATCTGGTTAGGAAGCACTCAGGTCCTCCACTTCATCTGCTGATATTGTACATCAATAATCCTGTCACTATAAATGAGATTAATTTGACTGAGCATATTGGGTCTTCTGGTACTCCGCTGGAGGTAAAATAGATGGGAGTCTGTTGTCTTAGAATATTGATGTTTTTATCCGCCAGATTAACTACAGAGCCAAAATTGCCACATGAATGCAGCACTAATCAACATGTCATAGTTATTATTAGGCAAGACCACTGCAGGAATGGATTTAATGACTGAACTGAACCTCAAAGGCAACGCGCTATATGCACCCTCTGACACAGTGCTCTGTTCCTCCAAAGTCCCGTACAATACTCTGTGGTCCACATCTGGCTTCAAAAGAAGCTTAGCTACGAGCTTGGTGGATATTATATTGATGGGATCCCCAGTATTAATAATCGCCTGAATTTTAGTATTTTGTACAAAAATGCCACAATATGTACACTACAAATAAGAATAATCATTGGTGTTTAATACATAAACATTAAGGACTTTTGGTTGACCAGAAAAGTGAGTTACCAGCATCAATATGAGGATACTCCTGGGCAATTTTTTCTAATGGAATTGCCGCTTCCACCCCCTCTACAGCTGCAACATGTGTTGAAGGTTCACCTTCAACTGACCATTCCGTTCAGGGATTTGTCATTCATATGGCTTTTGCACATCTCTGCAGAACTCTGTGTCAGCGTTATTGGGGTCTCTCCCTCAGCTTAAAGCCAAATTCCAAGGGAATTGTTGATATAATAAATTGTTGGAGTGGGTACTGGGACTGACACCAAGCGACCTGTGAGAATAGTCCAGGACAATTAGGTTTGTGTTAGTGGAAGTAGAGCATCCTATCTCTACTCTGCTTGACCTTTTCCCTGTTCAGTAAGGGCGACTTGTACTTCATTGCTATTAAGTTTATCTGGACAGCTAGCTAAATAATGTCCTTGTTGGATGCACAAGAAACAAGCATGTGGAAACTTCACACGCCTATGCATCACCCATAGTACCAGGCATGAAATTAATTGAGGGATTGTAATTCAACTGAGGACAAGCTGGTTGATAATGGGGGCGGAAAGGACTTGCTTGAGCATTAAGGGGTCGAGTGTTCCCTAACAGATTAGAAACAAGTCGTTGTTGTTTCAATACCCATGGGGATTTGATAACAGTGCAGGGGCTTTCTGTTCCACATTAGGGGCACTAAAAGTGACAGATAGTCGGCGTAAATGACTGAAATTCTTAATACCTACGCATCTTCATGAAAAAGGTAAGACTTAATATTATAAAGTTTTCAATATGGCTTAACAGATGTCATCTTCACTACGCCCGCCTTCTCATTAGTTAGGATATTTGCTACCACCAACCATGAGCCTCAGCCATGAAACGCTCCACAAAATCCACCAAGGACTCAATCTTTTAAAACTGAATTGTCAAACCTCTGCCTTGCGCCACGCCATTTTTTCCACAACCCCAAACATGCGGATCACAGTCTCCTTCACCTTTTGATATGCTACAGTACTACTCTTAAGGTAACATTTGACCTGATCAGTGCTCGCAACATCCAAATTGGATAACAACAGTTTAGCTTTCTGCTGATAAAAAGCCCCTTCAAAATTTAATTAAAACCGCTTGAAAAACCCATGTATGTTTCTGTCACAGGTAAATGAAGGCGACTTGTTGCTGCAGATCTCCTCCTACCTGATGACATTATTCAATCTACACTCTGCACAGTATAGCCGCTCAGTAGTTTGGCCCAAGAGGTCATCAAGTTTGTTAGTTTGGTTACCTACCAGATGCAGTTGGTGAAAGGCCTGAGTGAGCTGCTCAGTTATTCTTTTGTTTTCCTGAGAAACATTTTTTGATCCTGGAGTAGTGATCCAAGGCAAGCTTAAGTTCTGCATATTGAGACAATTTGAAAAACTGGGGTAGTACCCCATAGGGTGAGCCAGTTGCGCCGTGGCTTTGTAAAATATAAAACTTTTTTAAGTGTTAAACAATGGACCCCTGTAGTGCGCAAACTGTTAACTTTTAGCTGATTTTATTAATTCTGCCAAATGAGTTGCACATGTTAAAACCTACAGAGCAACGGACGAGCAATATGATGATCGTTGGCCCTCAATAATTAATTATAAAAAAGACTTTATAAGGAGCTATTGTCCCAACAAGGCTACTTACTTACTACTCAGCTTAACATTTACTTCCTTTACTCTTTTCTAATACCCTCTCTCTCTCTGTAAAAGACCCCCTTTCTCATTCTCATTCTTGACTATTAATCCTTGGTATTCCTACTCAGTCTCAACCCTTCTGCTTAGTAATTTCTATTAGCTACAACTTTTAGGTGTTTAATTCTATCATTTAGGTTTCAGCGGAATTCTCTTGATTTGCCAAACTATAATCACTTTAATTGATTTAATTCTTGATTTTATGGCTTGAGTATGACATATTATGAGGACCAATAGTAAGGATAAAGCTGCACGTCAGAAGGCCAAAAAGGTGAAGGTGTCAGGTCTCTCTTACTTAAAACATAACTTGGACTAACAATGGGTTAAGTTGAGATATGTTCAGGTTAGTCCTGGGTATGTGAGAGAAGTTTGGCCCTGCATTAAGAAGATGCATTAAAATGAACCAGCTATGTGATTAAAAGCATTGTTTTGCTTCAGTTTCTCATGTATGGGATCTCAAACCCTATTCAGTTTCCATAATTTTCAGCTTGGGTAAGCCTTACTTACAATTGATAACCTGAGTTTGGGCCAATTACCAGTTATAGTACACTGCCTAATGGAAGCGTGTGCTTATTGGTGCACCTGGGCTTAGCACCACTTCAATAATAAATTATTTCCTTTAATTTACTTAAATTTTTTTACTCAAGACCAACCCCTCTTGCTAGTTGACTTCATCCTTCAACTAAATCCTTCGTTAGTTAAGTTTTTCCTTATGTTTGCCTGCACATACTTGTGTGCGGACCTCTTTGAGGAGGCCTTGTACAACATTAGCCATGTTGTTTGTGCAAATTTTACCCTCTCATCTGGTGCACAGCAGGTCCGCTTGGGTCCCCTCCAGACTGAAGCAACCTTACGCTCTTGCACTGGACACCACTTGGATATGGACTCCTCTTTGGGGTCCACCCAAATCTTGCTGTTTGTATTACCTATTGCTCTACTCCACGCTTAACACCCTTGTCTTATTTTTTATAGCTTAAGCACCATCTAGAGGTTCTTTTCTTTGATACTGACGATTAGTTCTCTTGCTGTTGGTCCTGTGCACCGTGAACCACCAAGCTTGGAACTGGAGAGTTATAGAAACTCTCCTGACACATGACCTCATAACTTCTGCTCAATCCTAAGGCTCACCTCAAATCTAATATTTGATCCACCAGATCTATAGCTTAACATCATGTCATATTGGAATCTCGACAGGTCACATCACATCTATTGACACCATGTGCCACGCAAACCCAGGGCATATTAGCCAGTATCCTTTTATATTCTAAAGCCGCTATGGAGTTGGTATTCCACACAATAGACCAGGTAGTCATTGACATCATAGTTGATTGATTCCCAATATTAGTACTGGAGAATATGGTCCATGGTTTTTCTTAGGCCATCATGGAAAATAACTTTGTGTGTAGCGCGGATAAAATCTGCTTGATCTGATTGCTTTTAGAATAAAAACCATCTTCCATCAAAAATTTTATATAATTGTACATTCTTAGCCTCTGTGTTCTTCAATGCTTTCTTTAGCGCACTTTACTTTCTCATGCTCATTCCTGATATTCCCTTCAATCATCATCTGGAATAACTCATCTGCTTCTTGATAGACAAGTTGGACAGCAGGCAATCTGAAAATATATCTGCATTTTGGTGTGCTGCTCTGGTGGCTATATTTCAAAATTGTAGACCTTTAATTTTAAAGCCCATTGAGTCAATTGCTATTCTGTTTTATTTAGGTTAAGGAGCCAACATAAAGATGAGTGTTTGGTAACCACTTTAAAGTGTGTTCCATGGATATACACTTGTAATTGCTTGCATGCATAGATTACCACAAGGCATTAGTGATCCATCATGGTTTAATTTTATCTTTCAGCATTAGTGTTCTGCTAACATATGCCACTGGATGTTCTACTCTGTCATCATCACCTTAAATCAAAACGGCTCTATTGCCATTAATGAATCATCAGTTTGGATGGTGAATTTATGATTGAAATTTGGGTACTCTAAGATAGGACTTGTCATCTAGTATCAATGAAAAAGATGAATGATACTTGGGCCTCATCATTCCACATTAATTCTTTTTCAAATCAATTGTTAAGTGGAATAATGATTCTATGATTCTGTTGTTCTCCTTAATGAATTGGCAATAGTAGCTGACTATTCCAAGGAATACTTGTATATCCTGAATGCTCTTTGAAATGACATCCATTTTAAAAGTCATAAGTTTCTGCTGCTGGGGTTGCAGCCCAATGGAATTTATCATAAACCCCAATTACTCATCTCTTTCTTGAAGAAATGACATTTCCTTGGCTTGATCTTTGAGTTCTCCATCATCAGGAGCTTGAAAACTTCTTTTTAGTGCTTTAAATAGTCCTTAAAGGTCCTACTGAATACAAAAATATTACCCGATTATACTAAAATGCAGGATAGCTTCAAATCACTGAAGATAGATTCCATTACACTCTAGAGTGTTGCTGGCACATGTGCAATCCTAGGGCATTTGGGTTAGCAGGTACAATCCCTGTGCAGTAATTATTGCACATTTTTCGTGATCATCTTTAGAAATTAAATTACCAATATCCTAAAATCAAATCCATTGACAAAAAGTACTTAACATCTCATAACAATTTAGCACTTTATCAATCCCTGATATAAAAGTCTTCTTAAGTGATCTTGTTTAATAGCTATAATCGATACTACTTGATTTGGTCCACACTTCAAAAACATGATTAGAATTGGACTAATAAATGGACTTGAGGAAGGAATGAGGAGCCCCTGTAAACTAGATTTCTAATTTCTTTGTTGACCACAGATACAGCAGCTATAGGCTGGCAGACAGGTCACATCATAAATGGCTGGTATCACCCAGTATCAACTTTTGTGGATCATGGTTTTTTGCGCATCCCCAGTCATGGTCATAATGGGCAATTATCTTCCAATCTCTCAAATAATTGGAGCCCATCTTCTTGTTACTGCTTTTATAATTTAGCCAGCTGCTCTCAATTGACCAAAATGTTAATGCTTTTGGCAACATCTGCTGGTAATACCATCTCAGTTAACGTTCTGAAGTCATGGAATTTACTGTTCCCTGCCTTCAGAATTAAATGTAGATATGCAATTATTTCATTATCTCTATCTTTATAGCAATAGTGGTGCCCAACCCAAAAGGGGGAGCCGTCATGCATCTTTATTTGCAAATGGGCCAAAAAAAGGGGATAAATAAAATAAAAAAATTTCTATATAGCCCCTCACCTAACAGCCTAGGAAGCCATATCAAAAGGTGAGAAATCTTTGGCGAAACTTTATCTGGAACCCACTTTAGCTGGCAGATCATGGCAGACAACATAAGAGTTGGGGCATCTACAGCATGCGGCATATGGATGTAGATCTGAGGGTTATTTTTATTAATAAGTCCAGTGGTATCCAATGCCTCAATGTATTGAGCAAGTTGATGCTCAGCAAAAGTGATTAAAGCAGGCACACAAGTGAATGACTTGATGCGCTGGCAGGTTTTGGGATAATTGGGATCAAACATTAATGTTTTTGCCGCATCAATGCATGCATGACTCACACCAAAAGCAAGCTCTTTGATTTCATATATCTTGCATCTTATTCAAACTTATGAGGGAAATTGGGGATAGGAATACCCTCAACAAGGGGTTCCATAGCCCCATGAAGATGTTGATGGAGGAGAGTGTTGTCAGGGGCAGAAGGTGCTTCCACTGCCATTATGTTTATATTCTTATATACAAGATAACCGTTTTTAGGGAGAAAACGGCGTGGATGGAAATTGAAAGTTTGACAAAAACTTCCTCCAAAGCAAAATCAGGCTTAAACTTATAAGCCCAATCTGCATCATCAAAATATTCAAGCGCTTAAATGGATTAAATTCAGCTAGTGCTAGCCCAGACACTTTAATTGGAGGGGTGGCAGAAACTGATTGGCTGTGTACTGTTGACCATGGCAGGTCAGATGAGACCAGTTCAGTCATCCAGTCATGTTAGGTAAATTAAAAAAATATTGTCTGCTGCCTTAGAAGCGGTGTCAGAATTTACCAAGAGCCAGGGGCAGGAGGTCCAACTCCCACTCAAAAAATTTGGGCATGGCAGAAGCCAGGCTGATGCTGGAGGAGGGATCAGTCAAAGCGGCTGGAGCAGAAACTGCTGGGCACTTGCATTTCAAATGATCAAGTTTGAAGCACAAGGAGCAGATAGTGCGGCCATTTTTAACATGAGCCCAAAAGGGATGATCAGGGGCAGACCTGATTGTAGTGTGAGGGGAATCATGAGGATGTTGTCACAAGGGAATGGGCAGATTGTTGCAAAAAGCATGAGGCCCTGATAAACGATATTCCCTTTTAGGGACCATAAATTGAATCATGTGGTCTGTGCCATAAATGGCCAATCACTTTATGATTTTGTGGCGGAGGCGTTCTGGGGAAAGCTGAAAGAGCAACCAGCAAATCAAACTACAAGACTATCATCAGCTGGGAGCTGCATGCAAATGGTAGAGATTGTAATCTTTTTTAAAATGATTGGCATCTTTACTGCTGCCAATGCCTGGGCCTCAGACCCAAAGCTCAGATCAAAATAGCCCTTAAAAGGGCGAAAATTAGTAAATCTGGTGGGCTTAAAAACTACTGTGGCCATCTCAATGATGGCTGCACTTGCTTATGGGAAAAGATTTCCTTATTTGACCCAGAGGCCAAAGTGCAGTTTCTCTGAGGGGACACAACCTATGAGGTTATGAGATGGTAGGCTAAGTCCTGAGGTGGGACATAATGCCTGACGGCATTGGGAGAGCTAGTGGAGCTGGCCCAGGAGTTCTTCAGTGGTGGCCAAAGAATCCCAGAAGGTGGCACACCACCACCCCACACTAGGGCAGCAGGCGTTGATCATACCAACATTTTTTGGGCTTGATTCAAGCGGCTGTTTTTTGTAAAATTTAAAAATTCCAAAAATTTGGCTTTGATTCAATTATCAAAGCAAAAGAAAGGTTATCTTTTATATTTTTTGTATTGTTCAGAAGAAATCCTTAATTATCTCTATATTCATTTGGTTTTTCTCCCAGATTAGCCTTTAGCATACTACTTTTCCAAGTCCCAGCATAATAATTCCTGGTGCTATACATGGCTTAATCCATAATTTAATTCAAGGGCTTTCAACTTCTCCATACAATTGCTTTGGGATTTCAAGCATTAAAACTGTGTCAACAATTATTTGCATTCCTGGTGGAAAGGTGTTTGTTGTTTGTCATCAAGAGTATCCCACATTTTTCCAGGGTTTACTTCGGCATTTCCCTCCATTTTTGTCCAAATAATTTGTTTTGGATGGAAATGATACCATCATTGTAAATCAAATTTATAAAATTTCTCTTCATTGTCAGTGGCATTTCTCTTTCCACTGATATACCAAGGTCAGGGGTTGCCCCAAGATTAGCAAAAATTCACAAAATCACATTTTATAATATACTTTCTCAGGAATTTTTTTCTAATAAGTATGTTGTAATTTTGATAAGCCAACACTATGGAGAGAGCTGATATGACTAGCAATCTAAACTGAAGTCTTAGTGCACTGTAGGCTCCACAGGATAATGTAATATCTGGTCCAGCAATTCCATTCTTTTCCAGTGCTCTAGATCTGGTAAAATCCTCGTTCATTTCACCAATCTGGTCAAAACAATGTTGTTGGGCGCTCCACTGTCAATTATTGCCCACACTTTTACTTGGTTGAATATAATATCTGATTATATATACTAAGAGTATTATAATAATTCTGTTTACTGAGTAAATAGCGGCATTATTTGCCATTAAAAGAGTATGAATTAATTGCATGAATAAATTAAGGAAAGTTTCTTGATTATGCTAATGGGGAGAGATATGTTCGTCTTATCCAATCTCATCTTGAGTAATTCTTCCATAATTATAGCAGAACTCATCTTGACTGCTAGCAGATGAGTGTACAGCTGAGCAACTTCTTTAATGATTTCTAGGTCCAAACCCTTTGCTTTTGCTCGGTTAATGGCATTTACATTCAAATTAACAACATAATAGAGAGGGTTAGGTGTTTCTTCATCTACAAATAGATTGGGATTATCTACGTCATCATTTATATATAAGGAGGAGCAGGTTTGACTGCGGTGCTAGATTGTTCCATATCTAAACTGTGGGTCATTTTCACAACTCTTGACTGATTTCTTTCTCTTTCATCTGAACAAGAGTAACTTGCTCCTTAGGCTTCTTGATCCATCATTGAGCGGCAAAATGTCCAGGTTTCCCATATATGTAGCAGTATTCTGAGTCTTGGTTGCTCATTTTTGTCCTTTGGGCTTATTTCCCATCATAAAAGATTTCTCTGCTCTTTAATAGGCTCAGCTAATCATACTGTATTTTTTAGCAGTAATAGCCTAAAAATTTTCATTATTGCTTCAAAAGTTGCTCTAGATATCTTTAGATGATCCAACATTTGTGATGTGGACATTTGGGTCATCAGTACTGAAGCCAATCTATGATGCAAATCTCAGTAGGGCTGAAGTACCGCTTACATTTCAATTTGTACATCAAATTTTGATAGTACTTTTACAACAGCCAGGATTTGTGATCCCTGGTAGAATTAGTCAGCAAAAGCTGCTAGAGTTTTGTCCTTTTAGAATTAAATGCCCATAATCTCCTGTTTGCAATTATACATCTGCGTATGGCTTCCAAAATCTATCATAAATGGTATTCTTGGCTTTATTATAAGTCCAATTGTCCCCGTTCATATGGGTTAACACTAGATTCTAGAAAATTGGTGTTCATGCAGTTCATTATGGTCTTTGCCTTTTGTCAGTCAATAAATCTAAACATTCTCAATTTGAATATTCAGAAGAACAAAGGGGCTGTTGTCCCAGTGGAATTTGGGCAATTACAGGGTACTTCAAAATTCATCTGTAACTCCACTGGTAGGAGATTAATGCCCTATGAACGATTACCCATAGGAGTAATTTCAGGATATATTTTCTAGAAATTACTCTTGATCTAGTTATACTCTGGGTGGTTGAATCTTCCCAATTAGAGTTTTGTGCATTTTGTTGTAATCTTTATCGCCTCCATTTGAGAACAATCACATTACAATTCTCCAGTTCTCTTTGCATTTCAATAGTTGTGCTAAATCTTTGTTAATCCAGCATAAGCATTTTATAACATCTTCTCATTTGGCCTTATGAAATAATACTTCTTTAATTAATTTGTCTTCCTTTTTTCTTTGAGGAGGTAACCTTCCCATTGAGGTCATTGTTGATTTTTCTGACTTGCTCAACCTCTTCCACGACTTTCATCACTCATTCCTACAATGTAGTGAAATTTTTCTGTGATTCCAAGTTTAGCACGTTCTTATTGATGGTCTTTAGTTCCGTCTAATGCTTCCTTAGTTCATTTTTAAAAAACATGGTTGATAGAGTCTTCTTATTAAATCTGGCTTATACTCAACCACCCCTGTAGTGAGCACCAAATGTTAAAATCTTGGAGCTGTTTATCTTTTAGGATTGTAGCTTGCTTCAGCTCCCTTGTTTAACTGCACAGGTTCCTTGTATATGCTTTTCATGGATTGTTGATAATTAATTAAGTAAGGTAGTAATAGTATGAAGACTATTACTCTAGTTGAGTTCCTTAACAACAAGAGGATTATAAGGTCCAATGCTAAACTGATGCTTGTCCTAATCTCTAAATGTTCTCTAAATGTTCTTCTATAATTGATAAGGACTTTTTCTCACTGGAATTTATAACCTAGGTTTAGGTTCAGTGGTCTTTTCTCCCTTCACGCAGAGTCCACGGATATAGCAATAAAATAGAAAAGGATCTATTATCCTTTTAACTCTAGTTTCAAGAGTAAAGTATAATAGTCTAAATTAAAGCACCAAATTTTAAAGTATCTTTTATCTATATCTGCCTTATTTAAAATAATACAAGGGACTATAAGGGAATTCCGCGACTAACTCTTATGTTGGCGCTCCAATTGGAAACAGAAGCTGTTGACAATGAATTAACACTTCAGGGTCGCTCCAAATGATGGTATTTCTCATTTGTTTAGTCAGATTCTGCCGCTGACCATAAATTTGACCTCTTCTGGGTTGAAACAAAGAACATGTCCCAATGCGTTTGCTCAACCCCAGCATGTCATCCTTATTAGTTTAACAACCTGCTTAGGTAGTGGGACTTTTACCTAATAACAGCAAGTTGTGATAACAGAAAGATTAACTCACTATTTTCGTATCACAGGCAGCATCACTCGCCCAGCCTCTCATAATCCCCTTAGTCAATCAGCAACAAAACCCAATCAACACCTACAAGTTAATTAGATTATCAATATTACAATTAACAACCTAATTACTTATTTATTGTTAGAGATTACTTATAACGAAAAAGTAGTAATCCAGAGGATCAAAACCCAGCAAATTACTAAATATTCATTAGGAATACTTCTCCAGATAATAGTTATTGTAGACCATCTAGTACAAAAAAAAGATAATAGTTATTGTATATAATCGATAAAACCCACATCCACTATTGGGGTTCATCCCTAGTAGGCAAGTAGATTTATTATAATCGATTAAGCTGGGTAATGTGGGCATATTGAACTCCCAACACCTGTATTAAAAGGGGGATAAAACTTGGAAACCCAAAACTTGTAACAAATTTGAGCAGAGGAATGCCGATTTACCTTCACACCAGATCTATCAGCGCTGAAAGTATATAACAAGACTACACCGGCTTTAAAGGGATATTTAATATTGGCATAGTTTTAAATTCTGCTTTACATTTAAATCTAAGGTATACTGTCTTTATACAGTTATACCTGTTTGAGTGCAACGTCCCTTGTGCCAATCTTTCCCAGTTGCAACCAAAATTGCGACATCTAGTGCTCATTATAGTGGTTACTGTCCATACCCTGTATCCTATGGAACATATAAAAATGCAACCAGCTGAAGACTTTTGTTGAGATAACCCAGAGTGTATCTTTTGTGGTAAACTAGATAACGCGGAGATTCAGGTAAGTTATAACCTCCTGGCCCTACTTTATAAATCTTTATCTTCTTACAACTAGCAAGATTTGGATTGCTGAATATATCTCTATGCCCCACGCCGCTGTAACTGCCTTAACTTACCGGAAAGTGAGGAATTTTATACCTGCACTGGCCTCTATCAGACAAATAACTGCAACAGATCCTAGTTGATATTAAAGACAGGAAAGAAAATAATAAATTACTGTCTCATATAACTCAACTATAAACACAAACAGGCAGATCAACAATTACAGGCAGAACAGTGCCATTTTACTAGGTTGGTGAAAAAACCTCGTAAGAAGTTAGTGAAAAACTTAAAGATGTAGCAGGATGATGGCTAGGACTAGTCCTCAGACTCTGACCCCCAAAAGTAGTACAAACAGCTGTATCCAGTTACCTACTATTTTGACTACTGTACAAGCAATAGAAGCTGTTTCTAGTGCTTCTCTAACGTTTACTAAACTCCTGCCGTTGAGGCAGAGGCTTCCAATGATTCCTCCCCATCTGCTGCCAATATTGATTGTTTTTGGGATTCGTCACAGGATAAACAATAATCAGGGTTTAATGATGGTCGCCATGTTAACCTAATTTACTTGCTCAATTTTGAAAGAAAAGGGAATATTCACGCTTTTATGAAACTATATGAAATCACCATGAGGAATTAAAATGATCAGATCATACTGGCCACGTTAATGAACTTGTTGGACCCTTTCAGTAAATAGCTGGTGATGAAGCTTTGTGAAGCAGTAATGACTTACAATAATGCTAAACAGTCTATTTTAATGAGTTTGTTTAAGAGGAACTATTTATAGAGCGGAAGACCGCCTTCCCTTCCATCAACTTTAATCCAGATGAAGATATTAAACCTTTGCTGACTTTTTCTATCATGAAGTTCAAGTGTTGTATGGAGCTAAGGTTCTTAGTCACTATAATGCTCAGATTTCTTTCTGCCACGCCTTTTAGTCCTACAATGAATCATACTGGGCGATGTTACCTATTTTAATTCTGAAAGCACTGTAACTGAGATGGTGATTTATCTCCGCCATTGCTCTCTCTTTTTTGATTCACCAAACACAACATATGTTTTTTAAATTTTTTTAAATTTTTATTCGAGGTGGGCGACCTGGGGATGGTACCGCACCGATTAGGGAAGTGAAGAAAATGGGAAAGGAGGATAAAACCCGGAAAACCTCCATGCGCGGCGTATGATAGGCCAGGAACTCCATGGACCGCCTTTGCTATTCGCTATCTCAGTTCGGGGCATTGGCGCACAAAACCAACACAGTCAAAATCGTCCCCTACCCAAAGTCCATTAACGGGATCGAACTCGGGAGGCAGTGCAAGCACAACATATGTTAATATCCAAAATTTGATGCACCAAATACTGATTACGTTAAATATCAATTAGCCATAAGTGGCCTGCTGCCCTACCAAAGAACCTGGGATCCATTATCTAGCACTTACCGTGGACAATTATACAGGAAAAGCCTTGGAGGAGTAGAAAAGAATTATTCTACTTATAAAAAAGTTATAAAATCCCATTCAAAGAAAGGAACAATAATTAACGCTTCCTTGATGGAATAAGTCTAATATAATTATAAAAAGGAGTTCACTATGTCTCCTCACTCAGAGGCGACTAGAGAATTATTTAAATAATGAACCAAGTAGATGGTCCTGACGTTCATTTGCTTACCTTCTTGAATAACTACAAAGAGTACTTATCTTGCAATCAGCGTAAACAACCTTAAAGTTTGGGTATTTGTAGACATCAAAGCACCAATCAACATAGTACCATCAATGCTTATGAAGAAACCTGGGATTGCACCCAATATTGATCATCGCAAAGAATATGGAACCACAAGGTCTAACGTCACTACCTCACTAGGGGTTTACTGCTCCTTAATGCTGCAATTTGGTAATATAGCATTGTCTGTGACAGCCATCATTTTACCTCATGATGACTACAAGATAATTATTTGCACCTATTTTATGAAAAAAATATGAACTCCAAGTCAACTTTAAAAATGATGCTTGGATATATTGGAACAAAAATTCCCACTTTTAATATTTTAAGAAGGGGACCCAGGAAGACTCTCATCCTTTATTTTTATTAAGTTAATAATTTAAAATATCCTAACTTTTCTCTCTCATTGCAATCACTTTTACAACTTATTCAATTCAGGTCTGATTCTAGTTTGATAATCTCACAGAGGAGATTAGTCTGCACCTATGTCAGGGAGCAGTTGGGCAAGTAAGATAAGAGGAACAGGTGGTAGGCCCGCAGCCTCAAACATTCAAAAATGCCCCAGAGAAACTGGTGGAATAGAAAAAAATAAAAAAACTGGTGGTCACTATTTCCCTGGAAATCCTCGCTTGGCAAGTGTGATGCAACCAGTACATCAATATGCCAAACTCCCAACCACTCTCATTGGTGGAATATGGAGTCTGTGTTTCTGGACATCCAACAAACAGCTCTATGGGAGAATTTTATAGGGATGTGCACACTTTTTTCCTGACTGTGGTGTACATTGCACCTCACTCCATGTCATTAGGTTAGCTGGACCTCAGTTTCAAAAACAAGGAGGTAGCAGATGAAGCTGCTGCAGTATATGTAGTGATCAACCTCCCCAAAGGGCAATAGGTCATTGAAACCAAATGTACCAGATGGACAAAATCCAACCAAATTTTCCTCACATTTGACTTTTTGCCTACTATGGTAAAATGTACTTTGGAGCAGCACCTGAAAGATGGTCTCACCATATATAGTAAAATATAATCTTTTGAAATGCAACACTTTATGCTGATACCACACCTATGCACCGGCAAAGCTATCATAGTTCTGACCCCAACCGAGGAGATTGCAAAGGACCTAACCCAGATCCCACACTCCATATATATCAATATTGAAGGGCATACCACCCACCCTTTCTGGGTAACCGTGGACAGCGCACCCCCCATCTGCACCCACTGTGATGTGTTCAGCCATAAGGCACATGCATGCCCTACCAAGGAGGGCATCACATTCCAAGAGCACCCCTCAGTAGCTATAGCCAGTGGAGAGGCACACTACGGACCAACTGCAAGCACCAAAGAGGCTTTCCTATGTGGGAGCACAAGGCTGCTACCTACTGGTAAAACCTATTTCCCTACAAGAGTGTAAGAAGGCTAAGCAGGCCCACAGGGCTGCAGCCAAGGAAGTGGCCAAAGTCACCACTGCTATCCCACACTCCCAATGCCAGGAGGATATCAAAACCTTCATGGCGGAAGTAACTTGGGAATCCATCAACCAATCAGATTGGGAAGCCTATGCTGATTGGGCCACCCAATCTGAGGATCCAATGGGTGACTTGATTTTACCTGATCTTTGCAACCAAGCTCCAGTTGAAACTGACTTTGGGTCCAACCTACCTGAAATTTTTATAACCTGATTGTTGGTGCACCAAACTCATCCGCACCACAGAAAATTTGTTCGACGTCAGGGAAACAAAAAGTGAAGGCAAAAGCTGATGTGAACATTTCTGCTAAAATTAACAAAACTACTGATAGCATTGCTGCAAACACCCATGCTGCCGTGAAGGCCCATGGGGATCTAGAGGAGGCTAGTGGGCCCACCCCCTCACACCTAAGGTGCAATGGGGGAAACCTTCACTTTAGGGATATTGAATATTGCCAGACTCAAGGCCTCACCGTCCTGGGCTAGGAAACTGAGTTTTTTACAGAAAAATTTACCTGTGGATATCCTGGCCATCCAGGAGTCCCACTGTCCATGAGGTTCTGAGGAAACTTGGAAAACAATGCTCCTCCCATCCCTATCCTTTTGGTCAGAGTACTGTGGGGTGCTAGTTCAGAAAAACAATTTTTTCAAATTTTATCATCGGAATCCTTCCTCAATGGCTGAGTCCTCATTGTCACTTTCTTGTAGGCTGACGTGGCGCATACTATCATCAACATCTATGCCCCAATCTGTGCATGAGAGCATCAGAAATTTTTGTCATCAGTCAAATCCCTCCTGTTACCCCCAGACCCTTTTGTAGTCAGCAACATGAACTGTTGGCTAAACATACCCACAGACCATTGGCCTTCCTCCTCCCACGCCCCCCAGGGTCACGTATAACTTTGCGTTCTAAAGGCCACCCTTGGGTTAATGGATACGCTGCCATGGAAAGCCCCGCTGCTTGAAAACATGATGCACCCCCACGTCCACAATGGCCAATTAAGGTCCATGACCTGCATTGACCTTATCCTTATGCTGGCAAAATTCCAACCCCACATTTCCCACTTCAAAACAACAAAAATTAAATTCTCTGACCACTGACTGGTCTTGATAACCTACCACCTACCTGTCACAGTGGCTAAGGCCCCACATTGGTGAAAACTCCACCCTCCCAAACTTGCATCGCTAGGATTTTCCACTTGGGTGGAATCAGCAACTTTGGCAAAAGAGTTTGTTACACTGTTTTATGCAGACCCCATCTCCACATGGTCAACCTTCAAAGAGGATACCATCTGCCACTCTTGCCACCTCTCCTCACAGCGCTCACAAGCCACATCAGCTATCATTTTGTGCGCTCTGGCAGAGTTGGCACACCTGGAGTCCAACATCCCAGCTACAGGCTAAAGCCCTGCATGGGGCCAGAAATGGGTGGAAGCAGCCGCCCACCTCAACGCGCTTGAAAGGCAATACAAACATTGGGTTTGTGTTCAGTAGAGGGCCAAACTCATTACAGAGGGTGACAAGTGCACTGCATATTTTTTAAAAAAATTTTGCACCACGCCAGAGTGTGGCCTGCACACAGATGCAAAGATTGGATGATTCCATCATGGATACACCAGCTGAAGTGGCAATTAAAATACAAAAGTATTACTCTGAGTTATACCAATCCGATCCAATTCAGCCAGCCAAAGTGGCGGAATTTTTTGACTGAACCCACATCTGCACAATTTCCCAATACCCGAATATAATGAATTTGATTACTCTTAATGAACTATGGACAGCCATCCACGGTGCACCAAATTGGAAATGCTCAAGCCCAGATGACATTCCATATGAATTCTATAAAAAGTACTTCAAATATATATCTTCTCTGCTGCTTGCCTCACTTAACCAGAGCCTTCTGGAAATGTGCCTCCTACCAGGAGGACAAGAGGCCTTCACCGTCACACTCTTCAAGAAAGGGGACAAGCTAGACTTAGCCAACTGGCGCCCCATTTCTTTAATTAACATGGATACAAAAATTTTAACTAAAATTATGGCTAACCGTTTAGAGATTGTAGCATCTGCCACCATCTCCACAGAACAATTTGGTTTTATACCCAGAAGGTCGATCTGGGACAACATGCACTCTGTGGCTAACGCATGCCAGTCCACAGCCTCTGGGGCACTTGTATTCTTATACCAACAGAAGGCCTATGATAGAGTAAACTGGGAATACCTCAGGGCCTGCCTCCATCAATTCTGCCCACCCCCTCGCTTCATCAACTGGGTAATGCTGCTCACAGAATCTGCAAGAATGGCAGTGTGTGGCCCTGGCTTCCTAACAGAAGTAGTCCACCCTCAAGGGGCTTACGATAAGGGGACCCCCTTAGCCCACTCTTATACAACTTCAACCTTGACCCACTACTTTGAAATGTGAATGCCCAACTCACTGGGGTCCATGTACCAGGCAAGCCCCAGTCAAGATGATGGCATTTGCAGATGACTGTGTGGTTGGGGTGTCTAATAATAAAGACGCATGTGCACTTGAAGCTCTCATCCAGGAGTATTCCTAGGTAAGTAATGCTGCACTGAACGCTTCCAAAATTGAAATCATCCTCCTTGGTCGGTACCAAACCTGCTGGGCCCCAGCAACCAGTGCCCAGCCCAGCCCATCTGCTCGCACACGTGCTCGCCCTCCCAGCTCACCCCACACTGCCACACTAGTGCTCCACTTCATGCCACGCCCTACCATAGGGCCAGTCCGCCATCTGGGCATGTGGGTGGAGGCAGGCGGGTACGCATCAGCAGTAATGGAAAGTTGTATTCTAGACAACGTGATGAAGTGCATCGCCTCCCTCAGAGCCCACCCTACTTCCCTTACTGGCAGGGTTGTTTTAGCCAACTCTATGCTCCTCTCCAAAGTCTGGTTTGGAGCCCACGCCATCCCCTTCTCCACAAGATTTTTCAAATCATTGTATGCCCTTCTGCAAGGATGGCTTTGGTCAGGCCGCCCACCACCAGTACAGCTAGAGGTCATGTTTGGCCCTCATCATCATGGTGGCATGGGCTTACTTGACTTCAAAGGCCATGCTGCCAAGATTCTAGGCACCTGGATTGTGGCCATCACTGCCCCTACGCTCCCCTCCCAACACTGGTCCCGCATAGCCTGCTCCAACTTCTCCCGCACCTTGGGCCTTAAAAATCTATTGAACCCTCACTCCTTGATGAAATACCTGGCTTCACACCCATCGGCCACAGGTCCTCACGGGACTAAAACCCACTACAAACGGATCCTCCTCTCCATGCGGAGCGCTGAGTGGAGAATTTGTATTAGTGGACACACATCCCAGAGAGGCTGCCCCTCTCCTCAGTTCACACAAGAGGTGCAGGGGCTACCCATTCAAGATGGCGTGATCCCCACATGACCCCATGTCCTATCCAGGGTGGACTACCTGGACATGATGGGCATCCCTTACTCCATTGAGACTCAGAAGACTATTTGGAAATATGCACACCATCCTCTGTTGCAGCCTCAAATCCGTTCCCATGTGTGGCACTGTCTGAGGCAGGTGTACCATATGGCTGAGCAATCTAACGCTTTACACTCATCCTGCATTGTGTGTGGCCAGTATGGAACGCTGTTCCACCGCATGGAGAAGTGTTCTACCTCTATAGTGATATGGCGCGAAGTTCAACATCTGCTTGGCCAGGATCAAACACATCCCTTCAGTCTGTCAAAAGATATGTTTGCTTTATCAATGGCTTCACCCCTTCCACCCTCCCTCCATGCTCTGGTGGTTGCAATCGCCATGTGGACCATCCACACGATTGTCCTGGATGCCATAACAGGCTCTACCCCCACCCTCCCAGAAGCTGTCTACAGATTCAGTCTCATTTGGTGGACCACTTTCAGGCGTGGATATTTGGATACCTCCCACTGCATCACCGACAGCTGGTCTCCTCCTGGTTCCCAGTTTGGTTCATCAAATCAGACCCTTTCCTCCACATGTGTTCAATTGTGGCTACGGCCTCCTCACACGTTCCCTCCCCCTCCCCATAGTGGCGTTCCCGCTGGCAACAAGAGATAGCTTTGCTTCTCTGGGGTGCCTTCCCTGTTCTAAGTTTTGTTTCCTTCTGGGTCAAAATCAGAAGTGCCTGTCCCATGGTCAGCCTTCCTCGCAATAATTTAAATTTAAATTTAAAATATCCTGGTTTTAATGTCATATTAAAAGGGTTGTTACTGTACTAATCAGTTCCCAACATAATTTGCTGACTCACCTGGAATACCCTGCAAATAAAGCAGAGCCTAACTATTACACTGGGATCCAAGCCTAAGTATGAAAAAATATAAATTTTATACTTCCTGAGAGGCTAGTTAGTAAAATTCAGCCCCCTTCATTGAGCCAATATGGATCATGTTACTTCCCACAGTACAATTAATCTAAATTATGGGAAATTGAGGTGTTATTAACTAACCCATTGGCATATTCTATTCAGGTTAAATGCCATCAACACGTCACTAGCTTTTTGTGCTGCACATAGGTAGTAAGGTAATACATTATAAAGTTGAGCCTGCGCTTATGGTTACACAGACAAATCTCAATAAAATTAATCCAAAATCCCTACAACTTGAATCCTGCAACTCATGTGGTTGAAAAGCTAGATATGGGGAAGAAATAAGAACAAGGAGAAATTGCTACTCTGCATAAACTTGGGAGATTTGGTTCTATATAATGACAATCTTAAAGCCTTTGGGGATAGGGAACATGACTGTTAGGGGACCTTTAGATTATGGAGAGTCTAGCTACTAATGTCTTTACTTTAAACATATAACAAAAGGTATATTGTCTATCAGGCGCAGAACATGTTCCTTATCAATATCCTCCATGAAACAGCTTAAAGGCCATGCCTTCCCAATAATTAATCTGAGACCCACAATTTTTCCAATATTTGGTCAAGTGGGGATAAATGGTGAGAATTGAATTTAGCTACATATATGATAACAACCCTAGTAAAAAAACCCCTACTAATCTAAAGACTTTGCTGCTATCCTTGCCCCACTGCTATGTTTTTTTGGTAGATCAATTCCAATTGATCAAAAAATCAGATACCTGCTATTTATTCTTAATTCTGAATTCTAATCAACTACAAATTAATTTGTCAATACAATACTGGCTTTTGGTGAATTAATTGTTATCTGTTTTCTAACTAAATAATCAGGTTTCAAACCAGTTTCATTGCTGTCAATTGAAGGTACCTAATTACTCAGCAAATCCATTATGAGCTGCTAAATCAAAACCCTAAAAAATGCCCCTGACGTTGGACAGATGACCATCAAGATGTAACTGACATTGAACAAGATAACCGTCAGATCTTAGAATCATTGTTTACAGTCTATTATAAGACCAAAATGGTAATTATTATAATAATTGGGAGCGGCAGTGAAGGTTTACTCTCAGTTTATGCCCTTGAGGCTTGAATATAGAAGAAAGAGCCTGGAATTGGGAGGATGACAAAACATGGAAATTATAATCTTAATATCAAATTTGAGCAGATTAACCCTGGTTTATCTTTACTCCAAATCCATCAGCACTGGAAGTACACAACAAGACAACAACAAATTTGATGGATATTCTATAAAATGCTTAGTTTTATATTCATCTTTTACATTTATATCAAAGGTATACTGTCTTCATACATGTAAAACTGTTTAAGTGCAACGTTACCTGTGTAAATCTTGTGCATTTGCAACTCAAATTGCAACACATTGGATTCAAGGTGTTTGGACAGATCACCCCGCAATCCATTCAGATTATAGTAAAAAACTACTAAATCTTTTGTGCCCTAGTCAAAGACTGACAGGTGAATGGCCCATTCCACGGGGCTCACCCAAAAACAGATACAGTAGGACTTTTCCCAATCTGATTTAAACAGATTTATGCCCAAACCTGTTTGGGGCAGGCTTACCATACCATTGCTAAGTCAGAAGGTGTGAGAACAACTATCAGACTGTAGCACAAGGTCCATTTATGCTCTATTTTTACATGTTATTGCTGCTCAATCCAATTCTCTCTACCATATAGTATGAATACTCACTAGGCTCCTGGATCTTTAGTATAAATATGAATACCCAAAGTTTCTATTGTTCACTTTTCAAGATCCTGCTATAGATAAAACTATGCATAGGAGCTAGATGTCTTTTACTATACAAAAATTAGAGAGTAAGAAGTATTCTAAATAAAAAGTTTGGTGCTATTTAAGGTATTAGGTGAGAATCAATATGGTGATGAGTGATAAGTGCATACAATGTGTGAAGGTGAAAGTAGAGTCATTAATGTAGAAGGAGTTGGCATTGTTTACATTTAGAGTGGGAGTATATCAGGATTTATAATTGAGGGATGGACTGAGATCAATATTGGTAGCATAGTTAAGTGGTTTCCAAATCTGTTATTAGTAAGCTAATAGAGAGTAAGGTATAATGGGTAACATAAGGTGGTTAATGAGGTTACTAGAGAAGTTAAGTACTGAATTTAACCTTGGGTATAATATCAAGATGATTTATGGCAACCAGGAATTACTCCCTATTTCATTGTCTAGTAGAGCACTAATGGTCCAATTTATACAGATTTTGGTGGGTCATAAAATCAGCGTTATTATGGGAAATCTATCAATGCTTTAAAAATTGGGGCTATTAGTGATTTCAGGTCCTAATACAATAAAAGATTGTATATACATTATATAAATAAATTTTGGGTCTTGATTCTGATTAAATTTCTATTAGTAAGTATAAACTGATGTCATTCAATAAGTAAGTTTGTATCAATTATTTTAATAAATAAATTGTAACTTTAAAGTTGAGGCTTCACTTAAACTAGAGAAATTTTAAACAAAACCCAAATTTATAATAATTGATTTGTTTGCATTTGATTCCAGACTCCAGCCCTTAGGAAGACTCATATCCCAATATAGTTAGATAGGCCACTGAAGGGTCAGCAAAGTACCTATTGGTGGTGGCTCTGACATTCAAGACCTCACTGCATAGCCCCTGATACTACCTACTAACACCTTATTGGTAGAAAGAATCAGAGGGAGAGAAAACTTTATGGGAAAGACAGTGACCCACCACTCATCCACCAAATGGGCTAAATCACCCTTGGTGATGAGGGGGGCAGCAGCCTTCTTAGGCCCCTTCTTTGTTCTGTGTGAGAACTCTTCCCTATTCAGGTGTGGGGGATGAGCCCTCAGGACTAACAAATCCTCATTAAGATATATAAAGGCTACTTTAACAATAGCATATTTGTTTAATCATTTGACCCATCAAAAGATGATTGTTATTTTAGTCATACTATGTATCTGGTATCATATAGTTAAAAATGTACATTTTATAGCGTGAATAGAAATTTAAGCATTTGGTATAGAATTTTTATTGAAGTCAGCTCTAGAATTAAAATCTAGATTAATATATATAGTGGAATAGTAAAGTTTTTTAAATTACTAAAATATTTTTTAGAGAAATTTAAGAGTATAAAAATCCTTAGATGAGAATGATACACAGAGCTATAAGAAAAACCTGTATATAGTTTAAATAAACCACAAGTTTTTAGTAAATAAGGGTGTGTTAGTATGTTTATAGTTGTTTTTTAAAGTATTTTCTATAAGATAATCTATAGGAAGCATAATTTCTAAAATTCTTAAAAACCTAAGAATTTTCGCTATGATATATTTTAAACTATTTATAATTTTTCTTAAAATTATTTAGAAGATCAATTTTGTCAGATTATCTAAAGAATTACGTATATTTTACATAAAATATTTACAACTTGGAGTTTTTGTTGAAAAATCTTTTCTTAAGTCAAATTCAATTTTAGTACTGTTTTCTAAGGTATAGCACAATTACAAGTAAGATTTTAGAAACTCTAGATGGCTAATTAGTTTTTAACTGAGCATCTAAAAATTTATTTTGAGACACTTTTTAAAAGGGATACAAGATACTTGATGTTGGCTTTTAGTTATATAGTAAGATCTACTAGCTACTAATTAGATGTTGATTTTAATTTAATTATAAATGTCTTCAGGATTTCTTTAGATATATCATAATCATCCTTTCTTAGACACTTTGCTTTAGCTTATGCATATTGATCAAACTACTTACTTTCTAAACTGATTTTTAAAACTCATTTTAGAATCAGATATGAATAATAGATTGTTTCTGATGGTGAGTATATTTTAAACACCAAACCATGGTTCTACGCATTTTATTAGTTTTGATGTAAAACCTGTAGGCTGCTTGTTAAATTACCAGTTAGGATTATCTGCTCTGAGTGAGCCACTTATTTCGAATACATAAATTCCATTAAGCAAAGCTTTAGGTTTGATCTGCAGTTGTGGCACACCTTATTTCTCTATTTAATACTTATTAGTATTGGTACTGGAAGATGGAATATAGTATTTTTGTTGTACCAACCTTGAGCCGAGAATAAAATAGAATTTACAATCACATGATTTTATTTTTAGCTACCTAAATTACGAAATACTAGGTTATGATACCACATAGAATCATGAATTTACTGTTATTCAGGAAAATCTTAATTAGTTATCCTAAACATCACATTAAGTCCCCGTAGAATGAACTTTCTAATGGTCAGGCATATTCTCGGTAGGTGGCGTTAATCGAATTCCGTAATTTTCCATCAACGAGAAGCACTAAATAGAAGGGGAAATAAGCTTTGTCTTTAATTAGTAGCCTGTGTAATTCTCAATTTATGTTTATAAGTTGTCAAATGACGCGAAATGAAAATAAACCTGAATAATCTAAAAGAATGAAGATCGATAAGTTAGTGCTTCTTGGGAGCCTTCTTTCATGTACATCTAGCGAAACTACAATGCCAAATGTGAAACTCAAATTACACTTTCTCAGAGGGTGGTTATCAAGAAGGCATTTATTTATGGTTTATGTTAATGGTACTCTAGAAAACTCTTGCTATACCGATATTTACCAGTGTAATTCTGGAAAATGGAAGTTTTATAAATCCACTAAACATGTCCGCGTTGCACATCCAAGCTTCGAGTGCGAATTTGAGTATACCACTAGGGCGTTTGGTAGCCTGCTTGGAGGCTTACTAATCCATTACAAAACGAAGCTACTCAGCTGCAACCTTCAATAAGCTCCATCTGTTAAAATATATACTTGATTCTTCTATAGCCATATTGTGTTTTTATTTCGAATCAGCTGTAATTAATATTCATATTTATTACTAGCTAACTTAGTCTAAGTAGATGTAGGCTTCTGCTTCACTGCTGCATAAGAAACCAGGTGATACGCATCTTGTTTCATTTTATCAGAAGATATAATTACATTTCCCAAAATTAGAACCAAGTATCTGTACTTTGTAGATTTAATAAGTAATAACTCTTTAGTATCGTTTATTTAATTCAGATTTGATTAGCGAAGCTTTTTTAAGTACTGCTATATTGTGTCATTATTTAAATTTATACATTAAGAATTGTGGTTAGATAACAGGGAAGAAGATTAGTTTCATTCAGTATTTGAATCTCAAATACTATAACAACGATGTAAATTTACTAAGCTTTAGTAAAAAGTGACATATGTTCAATAAGGTATAATACCAAATGTCTTTAGCTTTGTTTAACTCAACCATTTTATAGTTTTAGGTCTTGATTATTAGACATTCATGATAATTCTACATATTCTGGATAGGATATCATTGATGCTAGATATTCTATAAATTTCAGTATTTAGTTTAAACTAAAAAAATGATGGGATCAAGTTATAAATACAAGTAGTTTGATGTGATACTAAAGAATTGTACATTTAGCTATAAAGTATATATAATAATATGTTCCCCTTCTATTATTGCATTCCATCTCAAAAATAAAGTAGTTATCTATCTATAATAATAAAAGTAAGTGTGTGTATGTGTGTGTGTGATGCCCAGCCAAAACTACAGCATGTAGAATTTTGCAACTTTGGAACTAGTGGATGGGAGGGGGTCTGTGTGCACCTTAAAGCCAGATTTTAAATTTTTATAATAAAATACATTTATTTAACTAAGACAAGCTGACCAGGGGATAGACAATACTGAGCTCAGAAGAGCAAAACATATACTAAACTAGAATTTGAACAAAAAGAAAGAGATAAACATATCACTCAAACTGAATCAAAAATAAAAAAAAAACTAAAACAATACAACTATGCCAAAGGTGATAAACTGCTATGCATCCATGGTAGGGGGTGAGCGGGGATTGGGAGGCTCATCTTCCTTCTCTATTTCAGACAGTGTATGGCAAAGCACCGAGAGCATGGGTGTGGATGCATCCTCAAAATGGAGGTTGAGATAGCAGAATGAGGCTTGCAGCTAAAATTTTGCTATAAGGAGGGTGGTGATATATTTGGAGAGGGCTCTCTCAGCCTTGAGGCAAACTTTGGGAAGAGTGGTGAAGGTGGTATTGTTGTTGCTGGTGATGCAAGTCTGGGTCAAATATTGTGACTATCACAACTTTTTGCATTGCTTTGTTATCAACTTGATGGAATCAGAGGAATTTCTTTTTATGAATTTTTTGCATGGGGGAAGGACAAGGGTGGGTATCCCCTTGACCAAGGATGTGACTGATTTTTGCTACAGCCTTTTGGAGGGGGTTACAATCAGGGGAGGCAACAGCCTCTTTGGTAAGTTGGTGGTCACTTCATGAAAACATCAGCATCAGAGCGTATATCATAGTGCCAAGTTGGATATTTAGCTGCATATTCTGCGTTTAGGTACATTTTGAGGCTTGGGGCCTCAACTGAGTTGGGGAAGTATTTCCCAAATCATCAACTTCCTCCAAATACCAAGGAATATGGTTGAAAAAAATAGGTTGATTGGCATATGGATGAGCTGGGTTGGGCGGCTGGGTGAGTTTTTTGAATTTAATAGGGTTAATGCTGGCTCCCGATTAGTTGAAGTGGTAGTGGGGGTTTGACATGTAGGTTTCTAATTAGCTGAATCGGTGGAAGTTGCATCTACCAGATGGGTAAAAGGAGAGTGAGAATCGTGCCCCATTCAAAAAGGTTTGATCAGCAATGGTAGCATCATGGGGGAGTCAAGTTTGTGGGTTCCAGCTCAGGCTATGGTAGGGGAGTGCCACTTTGAGTGGTCTATATTAAAAATGGTGCAGATAGTGCACCCTTTGTCTACTCTGTCCCATAAAAGGTGGTCAGGGGCAGAGGGGAAATGGTGTGAGAGGGAATCAAAATGGTAATTTAAGTTAATACTGGTCATACAGTTGCAAAGGTATGAGGACCTGAAAGTCAGTTGGCTCCATTGGGAACCACAAATTGTATTATGTGGTCAGCGTCATATACTGACAAAACAGCTATTAGTTTATTATATAAAGCATCAGAGGGGAATGGGTGAGGAGGCCTGCAAATTAAACCACAAGAGTGGTGTCATAAGGCAACCAGGTGCAATTAGCTGGGATGGGGGTTTTCTGGAACACCAGTGGAATGTTGGCTGCAATTGCAGCATTGGCTTCACAAGTGAAGCTGAGGTCAAAGTACCCCTTGTAGGAGTGGCGATTGATGAAACCTGTAGGCTGCATAAGCTCCTGGGCTAGTCTATTATTTGTTTTTCATTGTATGGAAACAATTTGCCATATTCAACCTGGAGGCTGAATCACAACTTGCTTTGGGGGAGCACTATGGGGCTATTAAGCGCCACTTGGGAACGTGCAAGGTGGAGGGCGAGATCCTTGGGGGGAACGTGTTGACTCAAGGCATTGGGGGGATGGTTGACCTAGTTTAAAAGTGTTTTCCCGCTGAGCAGAAAATGATAGTGGGTTTTGCTGCTGCCTCATTTTTGAGCAGCAGGTGGTAGGGTTGAGGACAAAGGGGTTTTTCTGCATGTCAGTTTTTCAAAGTTGTATAGTTCTTCTTTAATTTTTAAATTCACTCAAAAGTGATATTAAGCAGAAATAAATTTTAAGTTTTAAATTTTAGAATTTTATTTTGGGAAGGCCAACCATGAGATGGACACTTTAAATATGTAAACTAATAAGCACTAATATAAGCTAGAGGCACCCCAGAGAAGCTAACGCTGTCTCCTGTTGCTAGTGGGAACGCCAAATAAAGGAAGGGGGGTAACATGAGTAGAGGCTTGCACCACTATTGAGCATGTATGAAGGAAAGGGTCTGAAGTGATGAACCAAATTAGAAACCAGGATGATACCAACTGTTGTCGATGGGATGGTAGATAACCAAACAACCATGCTTGAAAGTGGTCCATAAGGTGTGACTGGAATTGGTGTACAGCTTCCTGGTGTGGGAGTATATCCTTAAATGGCATCCAAGACAACCGTGTAGATAGTCAACATAGCGATTGCAACCACTAAGGCTCAGAGGAAAGTTGTATAGGAAATTAAATGACAAGGCAAAAATGTCCTTAGATAGGCTGAAGGGATATGTTTGCTCCTAGCAAAAGAGACGTTAACTTCACGCTAGATCACTTTTGATGGAAGACACTCTTCCAGGCGGTGGACCAAAGCACCATATTGGTCACACACAACACTTGAGGAGTGTGATACGTTGGATCACTTGGTAGTATGGTATACCTGTTTCAAGCAGCGCCACACATGGGAACAAACATGTGGCTGCAAAAGAGGGTGATGAGCATACTTCCATATGGCTTTCTGGGTTTCTAGGGAGTAGGGGATGTCCAACATGTCCAGATAATCCACCATATCCATGATAAGGGACCTCCATGGTATCAAACTGTTCAGAACGGCTTAGCCTTGTACTTCCTGTGTGTTTTTGGGGAGTAGGGAAACTCCTCTGGGCGGTGTGCCCACTGATTCAAATTCTTCACTCAGCTTGAGTGGAAAGAAAACAATCTTTTATAATAAAATAAAAAGTTTTATATTAAGAAGTAAAAACCTATATGTTTCTAATGTAATTCAGTATATTTTTATGGCTTAGCAATTTGATATTTGGTTGATTCAATAGTTTAGATGTTTTGTTAAACAGTTGATGGTTTTAGTTTGATTATAAGCCTGATGGTTTTATTAAGCAGTGTGATAGAAAATATCAGAAACCTCACTTCTGCTTAAGGAACAAGAAGATAATATTATATCCCTTGAAACAGAACTTACTTTTCAAAAATACACCCAGAACCCAGCCCACTTCCCAAAGAAATATATATAAATTAAATCTTCACCTATAAAATAATCAACCTAAACTTAATCTAATATCACATAATAAAGCTTTTGCCTAATCTTGCATAACTGCCTCTTTACCCTTAGACCCTAACAGAGGATTTAGTAAATTATAAGACCTACTACAATTAGTATTGGTAAAGTATATTCAGATGCTTAAGATATCAAGAAAAAATTAAAATCAAAAATATACAATGGGAACTGTCCTAGTGAAAACCCCTATACATGAACCAAATGACTTCTTGTTGTCCCACCTCCTGGGTTATGAATAAAGCCTTTTAAGTCAGGAAATTTCCAGCGTTGACTTATAATGTATAAGAACTATGCTGAAGACATTGATCTAGATGATGTGTCAAAAGTGAAACAAATCAGTCAGTTTTTGATGGAGAAGCAGCAGATTAATTTGACGCTGAACAAAGTTTTATATGCTGGCATCTGTTTATTGATAAGAAACTAAATGATTTGATCACTCAGGCATTAATATTGCTTCTCAAATGATGAACTCAAAACTCAAAGACTTTAACAAAAAAATAATTCTATAAAGTCAAAGGGCTTCTGTCATATCGCCACCAGATTACAACTTAGAATATACTTAAAGAAGTTCAGAGTAAAGTGATTTTCTTTAAAATAGATTACAAGTGGTGGACTAGTTCTTAAGAACCTTACATAATCCATTTTACCATTTAGTTATTGAGTCTTCACCTAATTGATATCAATGCTGCAATCTCTGTATTGTGTTTATATGCACGTACTTATGCTCAAGCATAGGCAGTAAATACCTTTGACTTGGAAGCATTAATCTATAGTATATACAGCAGAATTATCTTTGAGAGTAGAGTTCCAGATCCTCCAGTCAAGCCTATTGATCCAAGCATGTCCGCCATATTAAACCAAATAACTGTGAAGTTTAACTCCCTCTCAGTATTATTAACTTGAAAAAGTAGGAATCAATACCCATCTATAGAATGCTATAATTAAAAGAACACAGGACACCTCTCTCAGGATTGTAAGAAATCATGCTGCATTCGTCAAGAAAACCATACTTCCCAAAAAAGCCCCAATTGCAATAAACCAAAAGAACAGTTACTTTATGAAGCTTTTTTTACTCACCAAAATTTAGAGAACATGACCATATCAGAGTGGCTGACCTCTTGGACCATTAATATGAACTGAAGAAACCAGGCTCCTGATTTACAGTTGCACCAGATTTAACAGACCAGTTCTATCCAGTAATGGATGAAGGTATTGGGCAATACCAACCAGGTAATAGTCCATAAAATTGATAAAACCCCTGATAGTGTTCTGATTGTCTGCATACCATTATGGTAATGTTGAAACCAACCTCAGATAAGTGTTATGATAATATCTATCTTAACAATAATCTTTGAACTCAGGTGAGAGCAAATAAAGATTCCCTTAGGTGAAAGAGTTCATTATCCTAGAGAAAGGCGTTCATCATAGTATATATTTCAATAAAAGTAGAAAATAAATTGTACTAAAAAAAAAAGTAGAAAATAAAGGTTTTTTTAGAGATATGTTTTAATGAGCCAACTGAGTAAGAACACAGAATTAAAAGATAAAATCTACTCAATCCTTTTTACTAGTATGTTAATAATAATTTCTTAAACTTGTTTAAGTCTTATGATATTACTAGTCTGCAATAGTTAATAATCATAATTTTTAAAATCTAAGTAGATTATTAGGTTATAGTTTAAAGTATTTGATAATAGTCAATGATTTAAGTAACATATGGCAATAATAAACAATTGCCATTATACCCAATTTGGAAGGGCTATTTTTAGACTTGACTATCTGGTTTTGATCAGTTACTCTTTTATAAATTTGATTAAACTTTGGGTACCTTTTTATAAATGAATTTTGTATGCAAAATGGATGAATTTCTCCTTTTACTTGAGAATTACACCATTTCAGAACCCCTCTAAATTTGGGTTTTTCAAGTCCACATTGAAGGGAATCTGATGCTAATGATAAATCAATTATTATGTAGTTCTGGATTTTTAGAGCTTGGATTTGTTGAATCCTCCAAAATTATAAAAAGACCTTGGTTTAATAATAAAATTTGCCCCAATTGGGTGTCTTCTTTCCTAAATTATTTGTATTATTATTAATATTATTGCTTTGTTTGTTATTAATTATAATAATAATAATGTGATGGTCAGGAACATCATGTACCAGCACACCAGATGGAAGAGTATTAAAAATGAACCAGAATATATAGAAAAAATGCCAATGGAAGTAGATGAAAATGGGACAGACAGGAACATAAAACCAGTAGAATATGAACTAAAGAAGCAAAACAGAAAAAGAGAAGAGAAGCAGCTTGTTAATCCAGCAGAAATCAGTGCCCAGACTATACTAAATAACATGATCATAAAGTGTAAACTAGCATCTCTTTGTCGCTTATCACCAGCCCAGTGAGTAGAACTCATGCATCTTCTGAGTTTAATGTGGCTCCACACAATTATAAGAAATGATGAGGAATCCTTCCTAGAAGATGGTGCACCATGTACTCAAGAATTGTCCAAGGAATTAAGACTGATATAAACCTATATGGAGGAGCAAATGCAGATATAACTCTTTTTATGGTAATGTGGCATTAAAAGCTATTTAAATTAAATGAGGCGGGTCAACCTTGGGACAAATATTTTTGCCAAGTTTTCATCCTGTGCTGGTTTCAAGCATGTTTCGCTCAAAACATGACCCAAAATGGAGCAGGAACCACCCCACTATGCTATCACTCCTTGCATTGAAGCTATTTAAGAACGCATATAGTATTCTCAATGCCAACAGCTCCACAGCAAAAGTGCTGGGAATGGTAATAGATATTGAGCTATCAATTGCTGATATATAATTTACAATCAATGCCACCATCTTTGATCTAGATTCTTATTCAGTACTATTAGGATGCTACACACTAAAATGACTAGATATTAATATTGATTATACATCAGGTACAACTCCATAGCCACTGAAAAAGGTCTAGCCCCACTGGAGATCAATTATGGCCCTAGTATGGAAATAAATCCTTAACTGATGCTTTGTAAGTCAATAACTGCATAAATGAGATTGGAAAAATCTTATCAACCTAACGCCAAGGTAAGTTATAAACCTATTGACCCATCTTTAAATGCTTAGAAGTATCAGATGTGGATGAGCTTATAATGGCATCATGAGGAAAACATTATATCACTATTAATAAAGCTTAACCAATTCATTGACAACCTTACCACTTACCTCAAAGGTATGATGAATTTGCCTGTGAATCAGTTTCAAAGATGCTAAAAATTAAATTAATCCAGTCAAGTCAGAGCCCTTGGGCATTTCCAATTATGGCGATACCAAAGAAATTTGAAAACTTCGCTGATATGTTGATTATGTTCCAATGAACCAAATAACTAAAGATGATACATACCTAATACCACTAATTCCAGATACTTTTGCTTCCTTTTCAGGAAAAACACTGTTTAAAAATCTAGACCTGTTCTATGGTTACAACCAAATTGGATGGAAGCTGACAGTACCAAGTACACAAGTTTTGTGATCAAATATGGCTAGAGAATTTATACAAATACCATTTGGCCTTTCAGGAGCACCATGAACTTTCCAGCATTTAATAAACACTGTATTAGCAAATATGCTTGCAAAATGTGTGACCATATATATGGATGATATTATATTAGCATCGCCATCCTATAACTATCACCTTTTGGATATCCAAATCTGCCTAAACTGACTTAGGAAGATTGGTTCTTGCTCAATACAGAAAAACAATCTTTTTTACCCAAAAACTGAAACTGTTGGGTCACATAACTTCCCAATAAGAGCGTTTACCTAATTTTGACAAGGTGAAAGCAATAAAAAAGTGGAAATTCCCAGTATCAATATCTTTGATTCAATTTTATTAGGTGTCATTAGATACTATGTTTCTTTTGAACCCTTGTATGGCAACTTGGCAATACCACTATTTGAGATGCTTAAAAAAGGAAATAAGTTCTTATTGATGAGTGAAAATACATATTAAAAAACTCAAGATAACACTGATGGATATTCCAATCCTAATTTACCCAAACTCTATAGAACCATTCTACATATTTACTGATGCAAGTGAATATGCTTTAGGTTTTGTATTATCACAGAAAAAACACAACATCTATCAAACAGAAGAATATATATTGTTATAAAATTGGCGGTATTCTATAGATATGCTAAAGGTTTTTGCACAGGGTTCAACCCACTGAGCAATAGGACAAACAATATAATGATTTTCATCCATAAAACAGCAGGATAAACTTTTTAATAAATTTGGAGCACTCACTCCTACAACACTCTTTTATTTAATATATTAAATATACAGCAGATCCTCGCTGTTCCGCTCACTTCTAAACTATTAACAACCTCCTCTCATCAATCATCTCATCTCACCTATATCTCAGCAACTTTGAATGATACCGCTTCCTTGGATTAGTAATTCAATTTGCCTTATCTCATTGGTTCCAGTGATTCCTCATTTATTGATTTCACAATTGCATAATTTGAGGTGTTTCCCAACAGCCCAATATCACCTCATCTTGATGTACTTAAATAACCATAACTTGTATCAAACTTTGCGGATTCTATCCATTTCACATAACAACTTAGGGCTTATCATCCAGTCATATCAGAATCACGAAATTACCCCCCCCCTTGAATGGACAATACGGCTCATATTGCTTATACACCTGGAGGAACTTTTCATGCACTTGGTTGATGATCTGACCATTTTTGAGGTCCTTGATAGTATACACATCCACCCCTGTCTTCTCAATAATTTCAAATGGCCCAATTCAGATACTGGCAACTTGTGCTTCCACCCAAACCCATGAGATCATGGAATAGAACCATGCCCCATCTTTAGACTGGTCTAACCTGCTACGCTGTACCTGATTGGCAGCTTGAGTCTTAATCTTCTTGGCTGAACTGAATGAGTATGCTTTGGTTTGCAATTTTTATTAATATATTGGCTAGGGTTATCAAATAACATTGGGGATCCATTCCACTGGTATCTTCTACACATTTGTATAGTAGTGCCAGAAGAGCAGGGTGTCATCCATATAGTTATTGGAAGGGACTCTTCCCTGTGTCAGAAAGATAACTAATATAGGTGAAGATGGCGGTGGACGGAATGGAACTCCAATATGAGGGTCAATCCACTACTAATTAATGGAGTATGTTCACTAAAGTCCAATTGACCTGCTCAACCATTCCTTTGAACTTGGGGTGGTATGGAGTTGTCAAAAACCCTTGGATGGCAATCAGCTCTGTCAGCGCTACAATTTATTTGACTGGCGCAGGGGTTCACGGTGGCTCAAAGCTGAAAAATTGGAAATGAGCACCAAAGAGGAAACGGGAAAATAAAGGTTAGTTTACCAAATATTTTATTAATTCAATATGCTTTGATATTTATAGGGTACTTTGGGACTCGATGCCTTTGGGATCTTCGGAGCCTCATCTGATCAGAATCTTTACTAACCTTCCAGAAAGGCCTCCTCAAGGGCGTCCTCAATGGATATCATCGCTCACCTGACTGGGAAGGTGGAAAGCCAACTCCACATGACTCAGTACTAGGTAAGGATGATCCAGAAAAAGTTTTTCTTGGCTGGAATTGACAACCAATTCATTACAGTCAGATTTGGAAGATGGGAATTTGAGACGATTTCTCTCTTGAATCCTGACAAGGCCCCCTTCAAGATCCTGTCAGAGGGGGAGTACGGCTGGAGGAACCAACCATGCACGCGGTTTACAACAGTCCCTTGATTGGTATCAGCAATGGAGTATTCAGACTTAACCTTGTGTATCACTTTGTAGGGCCCAGACCACAGTACATTGAGCTTGTTCTGTCAGCCTCCATGTCGATGATGATAAAAGAGAATGAGGTCACCTTATTGAAATTCTGGTAAGGAGGGTCATCTGAGATTTAATTGGGATGTCTCTCTTCCAGTGGTGATAACAATGCCTTGAGTGGCTTGGGCTTGGAGCCAGACAATTTCTTTGGCAAAGGCCCTCATATTTAAATCAGCATTCTAGGGAGTGGAGGCTTTGAACAGGGGCTGGACGCTACTGGGTAGTCATGGGGCCCGCCCATACAGGGCTTTTAATGGGGACATTTTGATAACACGGTGGTAGCTTACTCAGTATGCAAGCAGGGCGCTGGGCAAATAATGGTTTCAGCGGCCAGGATCTGAGGCGGCCAACTTTTGCAGGATGGAGATAAGGGTTCCATTAGCCCATTATACTGCCCCATTAGTAGAAGGGTGGTAGAGAGCAGCGAAACTCTGGGTAGTTCCAAATAGCGAAGTTAGCTCCTGTGCTACCTGGGAGGTGAAGTTCAAACTATTGTCTGAGAGCAAGGTCTGGGGGCACCCATGCTGGGTGAAAACGGATTGAACAAGGAACAAGGCAGTAGCCTTAGCCATGGCTGCAGGAACTGAGATCGCCTCAACCCACTTAGTCAGATGGTCTATGGCAAGAATAATATACTTGTGACCATGTAGACCAGTGGGGTTGGGACCCACCACGTCGATACTAATGACATTGAAGGGCTTGGTTGGTACAACGACAGAGTGCTGATATTGAGGGTTGGCCCAGTCTTGAGATTGGCAGGTCATGCAGGCTTCCAGAACCTCTTGGATGGTTTTGACCATTTGGTCCCAGTATCATCATGACTTCAGCCACTCATAAGTCTTCTTGACCACACCATGCCCAACAGTAGTGTGGCCTTCCAGGATGACATCAGTGCAAGAGGAGGGGTCAGATGTAGGGAAGCCACTTCTTGTTGACTCTCTTGTAGAGTAACCCATCCTTGACCTGGGTGTCTTGAGTCATTTGGCAGAGTTCAGCTTGGACCTGGGGGGATTCCAGCTCCCAACGTTCAGGCTGCCCTATTAAGTCATAGAGCCAATCCTCCTCCGGGGTCAGGACTGCTAATACCAGCATCTTGGAGAGTCTGTCAGCATTCTGGTGAATAGCACCGGCGCAATGGATGATGGTGAAGTCATAGCTTTGTAGTCGTAGGGCCCACCTGGCCAGCCGTCCATCCAGGTCTTTCATTTATTGCAGCCATTGAAGGGAAGAATGGTCAGTAATGATAGTAAAATGGGTGCCATAGAGGTAGGGCCAAAAATGCTTGATGGCTAACAGAATAGCTAGGCATTCCCTCTCGGTGACACTGTAGTTTCTCTCAGCCTTGCTTAGGGTCTTGCTAAAATAAGCAATGGGATGGTCGACCTGGTTCTCATTGTGCTGAGCCAGGATAGCCCCCACAGCAACGTTGCTAGCGTCTGTGAACAGCAAGAAAGGCTTGTTGAAACAGTGATTAATTAGAACAGGTCTAGTACATAAAGCCATACGTAGAGTGTTGAAAGCCTGTTCCTGCTCAGGTCGCCATTTGAATGAAATATTTTGTAGAAGGTAGAACAACGGCTCGGCAAGGTCAGCAAACCATGGAATGAACTGATGGTAATAGCCCACCATACCTAGAAAGACTTGAATATCTCATAGGCTTTGGGGGCGTGATATCTTTTCTATGGCATCGACCTTATTGGGGATAGGTTGAATGCTGCGTTTGGAGACCTTATGGCCTAGGAACTCTAGCTCAGGCTGGAAGAAGGAGCACTTTGAGAGCTTGTGCTTGATGGAGGCCTTCCAGAGATGCTCGAAGACTTCCTTAAGGTGGTCAACATGTCCGTTAAAAGTTTGCAAAAAAATGGTGATATCATCCAGGTAGATCAGGACACAGGAGAGCTTCAGGTCCCCAAGGATCCCATCCATGGTGCGCTGGAACGTGGCATGGGGCGTTGCAGAGGCCTTGGGGCATCCAGGTAGGCTCAAACAGCCCTTCATGGGCGATTAGAGCACACTTGGCTCAGTCTTTGGGAGTGAGCTCAACCTGCCAATACCTGCTGGTGAGGTCCATGGCCAAGAAGTACTGGGAACCTGCAAGCAGTCAGAGCGAGTCATAGATATGAGGCAGAGGATAGCTGTCCTTCTTGGTGATGGAGTTGAGTCATCAATAATCCATCACCACCTGGTGCTTGCCATCTTTCTTTCAGATCAGCAACAGTGGGGAGGACCAAGGGCTTTGCGAGGGAACCAAGAGCCCTGCGTCGAGCAGCTGTTTGAGCTCTACCGTGACCTGGGCCTCTTTGATCTTGCTCTTATGGTAAGGCCGGGACCAAAATGGGGGGCATCCCCAGTTTCTACATGGTGGAGGACTCCGTTCATCCTTCCAAAATTGTAGGTTGAAGTGGATAGTAGATCTTAGTATTCCTCCAGGAGCTCCTGAACCTTAAGACGCTGTTCATCAGAGAGGTCCTTTCCTATGTTAGCATCGACCAAATTAACTGATGGTGGCAACTCCAAGCCAAGGTCCCTCAAATCCCCAAATCTTCAGATGTCAGAAACAGCTCTCATCAGTAACAAGCGAATGTAAGTGGCGGGTTGGTTGGGTCCTATAACTTTTGGTTTGTCAGTCAGGTTGGCTAGCAACACTGATATCAATCCAGCATACACTGGATCAAGGATTCTGGGGCAGGTCAGCACTTCCATGGGAGATGGGTTATCCAGACCTTGGACCTCCAGTAAATACCCGAGGGAATGTTGATGTGGACCTGGGTGTCAACAATGACTTGGGATTTTGGGGGCATGGTAGTTGCCTGGGGCAAGTAAACTGGCATCCCCTCAGATCCATCTACAGAAGGAGGGAGCAGCCAGAATCAGTAGCCCCGGATGTGGTACTCAAGCTGATTGATTTGTCCTTTGGTCTCCAGTAGGCAGGCTCGGGCCTTAACATCCACCCTAGAGTCATGGGCAGTTTCAAAACCAGAGGGACTCAGTGTCCTAAAAGGGAGAGGAAACCACCGTCATAGTGGATAACAGTCGAATAGTCTTGAAGAAACTGGGTTCTGAGGGTAGATCGTAGCTGGTGTTGTCCAAAGCAATGGCGGTTGTATCCAAAGTGAGCTTCCCAAACCAAATTGGTTTAGAGGAATAGGCCCCTATGGATTGGGTGCACTGAGGGCCAGCCATACCATACTCCATGTAGTGTGGCATGTTGGGGATGACCTTGAAGTGTTTCATCAGCTTGGAAGAGATAATGTTCATGGGGGAGCCACTGTTGACTATGGCGTAAACTGGAATCTTATGGACCTGGACGGCAACTCGGGTGACCAAACTTCCAAACTGAGGCGGCAATGTAAGGAACATAGGATGATTATCAGAAGAAGAGTAAGCAGTATCAATGTCTTTATTGTCATTAAATACCGCAGCTACTTCTTCAGGGTTAACAGCTTCTGGTTTGTGCATAGGGGTTAATTGAGGCTGGACAGGGGTGTCAGCATGGAGCGCCTCATCCTTCATGCTAACTGCCCTTTTCCCGCCTCCTCAGCTAGACATTTCCAACAAGTTTTGGCGCTTGCCTAAAGCCATTGCAATAGGTGCACCGCGGATGGGGGTTTTCTGGTTCTCTCTAAATGGACCCTAGGGCGGTTAGAGGGGCCAGCGGCCACAGCCTTAGAGTTCAGGATTGTGGCAGGATCTCGTTGAAAAGCCTCCTTGATCTCTTTGATGCAAGTGAACCCATTCTTTTGCACGATCATGTGCATCTGGACCTCAGGATAGGACCCCAGGGCGGAGATGATGGCGGTAATGGCGTCATCCAGAGTGATATGGCTTGTCATAACCAAAGGTTGAGCCTGAGCCTAGAACCAGTTGGCAAACTCCATAGGGTTTTCTCCTTTGTTAAGTCAAATTCCCATGAATGCTTGCTTCTGGTTGGCCAAGGTTTGGTTACTGCTGAACTCTTGGGTCAGGGCGGTGCAAACTTGTTCCCAGGTGTTACACTCCTTCAGATGGGGAGTCATAATTTCCCAGGCGGTGCTGTCTAGGCATGAGTGAATGTGCTTCACCTTTTGTCAGTCGGTGGCCTCCTCCATAGAGCTCTCATAGGCATACAAGAAGGAGGCGATGCTCTCCCATCTGGGGGTGAACTTCTCCTTGAAGCTAGGTTTAAAGTTAGCGACAATAGGAGTAGAAAGGGTGTTAACGCCAGGGATAGGTTTCGGCTCTGAGATCTCCATTTCTGCATATTCTCGAGGAGCCCGTTGATCTAGCCGCCTCCGCAAGCCTAAGTCTTCTTGGATGTATTCCCAATTTTGACTAAGGGTGGAAGTGGATATCTTGCTGGCAACCTGCTCCTTTAAGGACTGATTTTGGAGTTCTGTAGTTGGAGCTGGTTTTCAATGGTGGCCAACTGGGTTTTGAACCCATGACACATTGTCTCGAGCTGGGAGATGTGAGCATCAGTGAGCCTCGTGAAAGCACTGAGGTTATCCATCTCATCCAATAGCGCTTTGATGTAGACCCTGGGGTCGAGGGGAACACCATCCATTTGGAGCTTGCATCCAAAGGCCACCTTCTTGATCTGGTCCCACAGGGCGGCCAGAGCAGTTATTATATTTTTCGCCAGGGGTCTTTGGGTTCACCTGAGGTTGGGGGGCCAGAAGGCCCTTGAGGCCCACGCGGACCCTTGGGGCCTGCTGGTCCCTGACGTCCCTCGGGACCTTCTGGCCCCCTAGGCCCTTTAGGGCCAGCAGCTGCGGGGGAGTAGTCATTAGAGGCCAGTTCTCAGTAGCACTGTTGTAGGGATTATAGTAGTTCCTTGACTTGTTGTAAGCGCTGGGCCCATGTTGCTTCAAACCACTGAGCATTTTGGTGAAATTGCTCCTCGAGGTAGCCAGAGATGCTGCTATCTAATACCACCAATTGATCGCGGATATCATTGATTAGTCGCCAGTTATTGAGTATAGCTTTGCGATTGTCATGCACAAAGGAGGAGGCAGCATCATAGAAGTCAATAATATATGAATGTAAATTTTGGGTGAGCCCTAGGTGCTGAGAGACCTCCTGATGGTGTAATCCTACTAACTGGAGGAGGTGATGAATTGCGGGGTGAACAAAATTATGAAGGTAGCAATCAGGCCCTAAGGTAAGCTCTCCAGAAGGTAATGTGGCCGTTAAGTAGAGGTCCCACATTGTGGATGGCATGGCGGAGGCGCGGGAGTGGCTGGAGTGGACACTCTCAGCGCAAATGCTGAGGACTAGTTGTTTGATGAAATTGTGGGTGTGTTTGAGCTGCAGTTGATATTGGCCCCTGTCTAAGGAGGGCAGCGATAATTGGAAGGTGGCGCAGAACTCTAGCCTTTCCAGCTGTGAGGGCGGCATTGCATATTGGGAAGAACTAACCCATTGAGAAACGCTCCTCGATTGACCAGTCATTTGGTCATCAGGGTTGCTGTTAGTTTCCATTTTGTTGTGATTGACGTTTTCACTAGGTCAGCTCAGAGCCCCCTGTAGTGAGCACCACTTTGTCAGCACTACAGTTCTTTTGACTGGTGCCAGGGTTCGCGGTGGCTTGAAAGCTGTAAAATTAGAAATGAGCACCAAAGAGGAAATGGGAAAATAAAGGTTAGTTTACCAAATATTTTATTCATTCAAAATGCTACAATATTTATAGGGTGCGTTGGGACTTGATGCCTTCAGGATCTTCGGAGCCTCATCCTATCAGGATCTTTACTAACCTTCCAAAAGGCCTCCTCGAGGGCGTCCTCAATGGATATTGTCACTCACCTGACTGAGAAGGTGGGAAAGCCCGCTCCACGTGACTCAGTAAAAGGTAAGTATGATCCAAAAAAGTTTTGTATTGGCTGGAATTGACAACTGATTTGGTACAGCTAGATTCGGAAGATGGGAATTCAAGACAATTTTTCTCTTGAATCCTGACAAGCTCTTTAAGCTTTGGGAGGATTTGGGAAGTGAAGTTAGTACCATTATCAGTAAGGAGGAACTGAGGGCAGCCATGTCGCTGAACAATACATTCCATTATGAACTTGGCCACTGTGACCGCCCCTAAATCCTGTATTGCCCTTGCTTTAAAACACCAGGTTAAGTGGTCAATTGCCACCAAAATGTACTTGGAACAGTTAGCTCCCTTTGAAAAGGCCCAACGACATTTAGGGAAACCATATGCCAAGTAAAGTGTGGCTTCACTAACCAATACAAAGACTTCCAGTAGAATGGCTTTTCCAATTGGCACTGGTGGCAGGAGAAGATAGTATCAAGCATATCAAAGTTCATGCTTTCCCAGTAATACCAAGGCCGCAATAATTCCACTGTCTTACACACAACACCATATTGATGGTTTTATGTGCGCTCATAATAGTATTAGGGCGTGCTAATGGTCATAGATAGTTCACTTTTGAATCACCAATCTGCTTATATAACTCACCATTCTGCTGTAAAGTATTATCTAACATTTCAGTCAACGCCTTTATGACTTGTGGCGGCTCATCATCATACTTACCACTAAGCATCTTATTGAACATAATGTTGCTTAGATCCACCATCACTGCAATCATTGGTAATTTTAAAAAGCAGTCTGCATTCTGGTGTTTGGCTCCTGGTTGGTGAAGAATCTCAAAATTATAAGCCTGCAGTTTAATGGCCCATTGCGCTAGACGCTCCTCCGGCTCCTTAAGGTTCTGTAACTAGTGTAACAAGGCATGATTCATTATGACTTTGAACTTTACACCATGCAAATATACTCTGAATTGCTTGTAAGCATAGATCATCACTAAGCACTCCCACTCAGTCACAGTATAATTACATTTGTGACTATTCAAGCTTCAACTGCAGTACACCACTGAGTGCTCCTCCCCTTCATCATCTTTTTGGGACAGAAATTCTTAAAAAGTGGAAAGAGATGCATCCATCTGTACAATATTTTCTTTTCGAAATTTGGGTAGCATAGCACTGGCACATTAATCAACGCCATTCAAAGTGTATCAAAAGAGTGTTGATGGCGTTTCATCTATTCAAACGTGGCATCTTTTTTTAATAACTCAAAAAATGGACCTCCAATACAGCTGAAGTTGGGAATGAAGTGTCAGTAGTAACCAATCATCCCCAAAAGTACCTATACATTGTGTTTGCTGCTTGGCAGAGTCATTTTTTGAATAGCCTCTACTTTGTCTGGTTGGGGCCTCAGTCCAGTTGCATCTACCACAAACCCAAGTTAATCCAGTTGGTCTTTATAGAAGTGGAATTTATGGGCTTAATATTGATGTTAGCTTCTGTGAGTTGGTGGAAGACCTCCTTAAAATGGGTTAGATGCTTAAGGAATGTACGCAAAAAGACATTAATATTGTCAAGGTACACAAGTATACATGACAGCTCCAGGTCGCCGAGAATGGTGTCCATGGCCAACTGAAATGTAGCCATGGAGTTACATAGCCCTTGAGGCATACGGATTGGTTGTAAAAGCCCCTTGGATGTAATAATGATGCATTTATCCTGTTCTTCCAAAGGCAACTCAATTTGCCAATAGCTGGATATTAAATCCATCGATGAAAAGTAACAAGCTCCTCCCAACTGATCCAGAACATCATCAATTTGCAGCAAGGGATGTGAGTTTTTTTTGAATGCTGTTGAGCTTTTGGTAATCTATTACTACTCAATTGGTGCCATCCTTCTTTTTAACAATTAGAACGGGTAAAGCCCACGGACTCTTTAATGGTTTGAGCATACCTTGTTCAAGCAACTAATCAATTTCCTCGATTACTGCTTCTTCTGCTGCCCTTGACTGGCAGATTGGCCGAGATCTGATGGGAGGATGATCCCCAGTGTCCACTTGATGAACCACTCCTCATGCGCACCCTAAATTGTGGTCATCTACAGCAAAGATCTCTTTATATTTTTGGAATTAAGCTATTGCCTGCTCTTTTTGTTCATCCAATAACCCTATTAAATTTTTGTGCGGTACCGCCATCATTATAACACATTGTGGTTTAAAGGGTAATCCAAAGTCATCCAGAAACCAAACTTGTGAACCTGGAGAACTTCCTCCACTGGTATCAGATGTAAAAACGCTACTTTTTGTGTCAATGGATTTGTATCAGTTTGTGCTGTAGATTTGCTAATAGTACCTTGATCTCTCCACAGCCCTGAAGAATAGTGCCTAGAGCCACATGAGGCTCAAACTGCGACTTCTAATAAAGGCCAAGGATATCCCCATAAAGCCCAGCTGGCACTTCCACCTCTAACTCAGTGTTTACTATTACTTGATGTCCAGAGGGAATGAATATAGCTCCAGCAGTTCTGAGCAGCAGTCCTTGATATTCATATATCTGCTGGGGAAGGGCCCAGGTCTTACTCTTCAATAAATGGTAATGAACCAGAATCACCCCATCACTGTAGGCAAGGTTGATATATCCCATGTGTACTAGATTCTTTGGCATTCCGCTGAAGGTAAAGTAAATTGGGATCTGCTGTTCCAAAATTATGAGGGTTTCTTCTTCTATAATAATGACAGCCCCATAGTGTCGCATGAAAGAAGTTCCAATTAAAAGAACATAATTATCGTTTGGTAACACTATCACTGGAGCTACAATGACAATGGACCCAAACTGCAATGGAAATGCACTGTACGCTCCCTCAGATACTGTGTTTTTCACTCCAGCAGTTCTGTACACCCTACAGTGGTATACATAAGGTTATAATATCAGCTTTGCTGCCAACTTGGTGGAAACTATGTTCACTGAAGCACCTTATCTATGATAGCACAAACCTGGTTTTTTGCTACAACAATGTCACAGTAGGTTCATTCAGTGTAAGAGGAATATTGACTGTTTACTACATGAAAATTTTAGGGATCTCGCTTCTCCAGAAAGCTCATAATACCCTCACCAACTTTAGTGTACCCTTTGGCAATAGCGTCCACTGGGAAGGTGACGTCTACTCCTCTCAGTGAAGGCACTTCTGCGGATGGGTCCACTCATTTGGAGACCTTTGTTCAAACATTTGACAGGTTTAAGGCTTAAGTGCTTCCCAAGTCCTTCTTCTGCTGCGGACTGGGCTTATGCCTATGTCAGTATATGTATACTTCCAACTGGCTGCTGATATAAGAATGTATCATCATAATGGGGGACTTCTGCTGCATTTACTTCATTTGATTCATGTGGAACGTTTAAATTTGGGATAGCGGAGGTAGAGGTCCCATCTCTACTCTGCTCTGAAATTTCCCTGGTCACATTGATCCTGGTATATATAATGAACCCATCAATTGGGGTGGCTACATGCCAGATGCCCAGTGTGACCACATTCAAAACAATTTACCCCATAGGTCCTGCATCCTTGAATATTGTAAGCTAGTACATGTGGAAAGTTGTAAGGAAGGTGCTTAACATAAACAGGACCAGGGCGATAAAATGACTGCTGATGGTCAGCATAATTAAGCCCAGGGTGATAGTTAGACTGGTGTTGATAAGCAGGTATGGGGTGAACGTCCAACTGCTGAGGGTAATTCAGTGGACTATAAAATAAATAGGAAATTTTCTCCAAGTAAGATGGTCCAATGACGGCAGCAAAAGAATTCTGCTCTGTATTAGGTAAAGGAAAGTTGAAAGATATAAGGCTCAAAAACCTGAACAATCTTAAGCAAGGGTATGTCTTCATCAAAAATTGGGGTCATGACGTTGTACAGCTTGCAGTATGGCTTCATGGCGGAGGTCATCACAATACACACATCAGATTCAGATAAAATCCCTGCCTCAATCAATACATGGGCTTCTGTTGTTAATTAATCAGCAAACACAGTGAGAGTCTCATTATGCTGAAATTTATTGGTCAAGAATTCAGCCTTCCATTGTGCCATCTTTGCAGTACCCCCAAACAACTGCAACACATTATCCTTCACTTCTCAGTATAAAATTGAACTGTTTGGAAGATAACAGGTGTCCTGATCGGCACTTCCAACATCCAAGGTGGATATTAACAGCTTCTCTTTCTGCCAGTCAGAGGCTCCTTCTATTGAAAACTCATATTGCTTAAAGAATCCATTAATATTCCCATTATAATTGAATGGAAGCAATTTATCACTAAAGACTTCCTGAAATAGCTTATCTTGCCTTCTGAGCACAGAATCTAAAGCAAGTTTGAGTTATGCATATTTGACTGATATAGTATGTCATAAAGATCCCCAGTCCATGCAATCCTGATGTGCCATGGCCAGCAATTGGAGAATTTAATTTTTGATCAAAGGGCTCCCCTGTAATGAGCATCACTGTTATAAAATCAGCGGTATTCTAGAGATACACCGAAGGGTTTTTGCACAGGGTTCAACCCACAAAGTGATAGAATTAAAAATATGATGATTGTCATCCTTGAAACAACAGAATAAACTTGTTAATAAATATGGAGCATTTGCTCCCACAACACTCTTTTATTTAATATATTAAAAATACAGAGGATACTCACGGTTATGCTCACTTTTAAACTATTAACAATCTCCTCTTGGCAATCATCTCATTCACCTATATCTCAGTGACTTCAAATGATACTTCTTTCTTAGCTTAGTAATTCAATTTGGCATATCTCATTGGTTCCAGTGATTCCTCATTTAGTAATTTCATGATCACCTAATTTGAGGTGATTTACCAACAACCCAATATCACCTCATCTTGAGGTACTCAATTTAACCATAACTTGTATCAAACTTGGCAGATTCTATCCATTCTGCCATAATGTATTGGGGCTTATCATCCAGTTATATTAGAATTGTGACATATATCAAGTAAATTCACTTCAGCAGAGAGAAATTATTCACCCCATGAACAAGAAACATTAGCAGTTGTATGGGCCCTCAGAAAATTTTGTTATTATCTCCTAGGACAAAAATTTAACATATCTGTTGACAATTTAGCGCTTCAAGCTATTTTAAATAGGCCAGCTTCATCAAGCCAGCGAATCCAATAGATTTATAATCAATTAAATTCAACTTTGATATTAAACATATCCCAGGAAAACAAATTTTTTGTGGACGCCTTATCTCAAATTCCAGTCAATAATACTAAGGTAATATTTAGCAATATTTCCACTTGGGCTAGATCCTGAACTATTGGATATTTGGCAATTTCTAACTTCATTGAAAATCCCATCAATAATCAAGGATAAATCAAAATTCTTAGCAGCATGCCTAAAATTCATAGTAATTAGTAGAACCTTCTACCGCTGAAATGGAGATGAACTACAACAAGTTCCATTGATTGGCCAACGCCAACACTGTCTTAGGTTAAATCACTATGAAATGTGACATTTTGGATGAGCTGCCACATGGGAATGACTCAGATTCTCATATTGGTGGCCAAACGCTTATTCAGATTGTTGTGAGTGGTTAAAAACGTGTTACTCATGTCAAATATTTAATAAATTACATATGGATAACCAAATAAACTCTCTTTTTACTACAGATAGCCTATTTGAAATGTGGGGACTGGATTTTATTATACTTATCTCACCAGTATCAAAGGGTAGCAATTGATATATTCTAGTGGCCTCAGAATATTTTTCTAAATGGCCAGTAGCTATTGCCACTGAATAAGCGGACACTCAAACAGTTGCAAAATTTTTTCAACCACATCTCTACAGTATTTTGTCCTCCTAATTCATCCTTACAGACCAAGGAACCTTCTTCAATAATAATATGGTTTATGAATTTCTCAAAACCGTGGAAACTTTGCACATCCTCAATAAAGCATACAACTTCTGCTGCAATGGCCAAACTGAACGCTTTAACAAGACATTAATAGAAACATTATCCCAATCTGAAGTATCTAACTCTGTAAGACAATTAAAAGTCAAATTTAATGAGAAGAGTATACCAGTGATAGATAAGTTAGTACTATACAAAAACCCTGGACTTTCTTGGTGGAATCTGTCTAATTGGAGTAATCCTTTTCCACCTCAACTCCAGCCAAAAGCCTTAGATACTGGCACTCTGAAACTCCAAAACCTTTGGCAAAATAGCTCAACTAACCTGGATCTCTGCCCAAGAACCAGCTTGAATTTGGTGAAGGTTCTTAAGAGAAAACCATTCCTATTTATAGACCTGAATGAGGTTCAGGAGATGAAATTATTTTCTATACCAATTACCAACTAGGAGCTTTGGTAATCAGCCAAACTACTAACCTTTTTCAGATGGCTGATTGGCAGGACTGCATTATAATGCTCCCCCATGATTATGTCATTCCAGAAGTCAATCTCACACCTAAAATCTAAGCTCTATCAAGGTGATATGGATCTCCACTTCAGTGATAGGCTAAATTGTCATTTAGCCAAATTGAAAAGCTGTTCATCTATTTTGAATTCCATTATATTTATTTAAGGCAAGCTAACCAGGGGATGGACATTACAGAAACTAAAAATATACTAAAAAACGTAAATATTTGGTTCAAACAAAATGCCCTAATGAGCGGATTGAGTGAAACGCTTAAAAAACCAACCAGGTGGGCAGCGGAAGCCGCTTATCTCTCCATGGCAGAAGGGGAGGGGGTCAGGGGGCTCATCTTTGGCAGCCTCTTCAGCAGCATCTTCTTCCTCCCAAAGTAGAGTGCATGTCACATCCGTCAGTAATGGCGTTGGGGCATCTGCAGTATGTGGTTCAATATCTCTAATGATTAGAATTTCATGTAAGATGCTAGCTAGGTAAATGGCACTGAGGTATTCAGTTAAATCTTTTCAGCTTTAATTTGAGAGTCTGGGAGTTGAACAAACGTGGCAATGTTGGTTTGGGTTATTTTTGCTTTTGGGTTCTGTGCCATAGTTGCCACGTTCTGGATAGCATCTGTGTTTTTGTAGTACTTGTTCGCCAATATTTTGCTTTTTGAGTTAAGGTTGTGGGGATAACAGGAGGGAAATTCCTCCTTTAAATCGCTACTGATTTTAGCAACAGCTTTACGCATGGGAAGACAATCTGGTATTGTAGCTGCTTCAATTGCAAGCTGGTGATCACTGCAAAACAATTCAGAGTTTGGCTGTGGGATATAAAGTTGAGTTGGGTATTTGGCGTCCCATTCTGCATTAACAAACTGCTCAGTTTTCAGGGATGGTTCTTCAATGAACTTACCTGATTCATCAATTTCAGCCAATAATTCACATGGGTTTTGGTTGAATTGGATTGGGGAATCAGTGTACAGTTGAGGTTTTTTTGATTCATTTGTGGAAGCATGGGATTGAACTGGTATCCAATCCAATGCTTGATTGGAGGAATTATTTATGGTATTGGGGTGAGGAGGAGGCTGATTGGTGGCTGCAGGTGCAGCTGCAGCAACAGGCTTTGGGGGTAGAGGAGGTAGGATTGTGCCCCATGCCTGAAATTGTACAGGGTGGGCAGCAGATTGGAGGTCAACAGATGAGTCATCCAATCCACCTGAAGTGGTTGAGAAGGGGCACTTGCATTTTGAGTGGTATAACTCAAAACATGATGGACAGATCATCTGCCTGCCCTTGACGTGGGCCCAAAATAGATGGTCAGGCGCTGAGGAAATAATGGTGCATGGCAGAATTGCCACTGCAATTTTATTAAATTCAGGGCTTATTGTGGCATATGCCTGAGGCCCAGCAAGTCATGTGTCCCCATTTGGGACCACAAATTGTAAGATGGGGTTGGAGCCATAGGCTGCCAAACTGTCCATCAGCTCCTGGTGGAGCACTTCAGGGGGGGTGGGTGGGCAGGCCAGCAAACTGGACCACCAAAGTGGTGTTTGCTGGGAGCTGAGTTTGAGTTGTGGGGAGAGGGGTGCCCTGAAATACCAGGGGAACAGTTGCTGCAGTGGCAGCGTCAGCTTTTCAGGTAAAGCTGAGATCAAAATACTCCTTGTAGGGGCAGAAATTGATAAATCTGGCGGGTGTCATCACCACCTGTGCCATTTTGATAATGGCTTGGTCGTGGTATGGGAATAGTTTCCCATATTCGACCCTTAGGCTGTAGCACATGTTGCTCTGGGGGAGCACTAGGGGGCAGCATGGTACCACTTGGGTATGAGCAAGGTGGGCATCTAGATCCTTGGGTGGAACGAATCAGTCCATAGGTTTGGAATGACTGGGTGAACCAGTCCTGAATTCCATCATGCTTCTCATTTTTAGCTTTGACTTACCTTACAACAAGGAGTCAAAATTACATAAGGGGTCGGTTTTTACCCCTAAGGCTCAACTTAATAAAATATTATAAGATATAAACTCTTATCATTACTAAATTTAGTATTTTTTTCATTCACATTATGGTAAAATCCCCTATAATTTGTAATAGCAACCAAGAGTTTTGTTTCTCCTAGCCCTGCTAAATTTTTAGCTCTCTGTGCATAAATTACCAGCGAGCATAATCATGCCAGGATCTCAACAAACCCCACTTCATGGGGCCGCATAATCCTAGATATAAACTGGGCTTGTTAGAAAAAACATTTGAAACCAAATATAGACCTTACGATGTCTTTTTTGGTATAAAGGCTGTATTTTTTAAACTGCAATCACAAATGAATAAAGAGAATTGTAAAGAATTTTTGTAACCACCCATAATTAAGTGACTGAACAAACTAATATAAAGGTGAAGGCTATGATGGCATATGCATAAAAAGCCATCACAAAAGTACCCCATTTTTCAGTAGGAGATACAGTCCTCCTGTTTAGAAATAAAGTACTCAGATCCCATTAAAGAAAAGTTTTATGCCAAGATGGCAAGGACTGTTTAAATTTGCCAAAATTAATGGCAAAGGCTCATATACACTCACACACTTAAATGGGATGATTATTATGACACTTGTATCAGGACGCCACCTCAAGTAATTCTATAAACTTTTTAAGGAGGGAAGTGTGATGGAAACCATCAGAAACCTCATTTCTGCCTAAGGAACAAGAAGATAATTCATATTTCGTGTAACAGAACTGACCATTCCTTAATACACCCCAGAACCCAGCCCACTTCCCAAAACAATAATGTCAAACAAATCTCCACCTATAAAATGGTCATCCTAAACCCAATCTAATATCACTTGATAAGGTTTAATACCTAATTTTCAAATGCCTCTTTAACCTTGGACCCTAACAGAGATGTAGTAAAATAACAAGACCTACTACAGTGTTAAAAGGGTGGTTAGCCTGTCAAGGTAATTCTTGCTTCCACTCTAGTGCAGGTTTTGTTCAACACAGGTTCAGAACCTGTACTGGCTAGAATGAGCATAATTTTCTACAGCCCCTCTAATCACTATCTAATTAACAATATGGAATTAAAAAAGGAAGATTTGAGTGTTTATTATGCAGGGTAGCTCCTGTTATCATGAATACTTTTTAATAAAAAGTAAAAAAGTCAGTCAATGTTAGAGTTTTATGTAGTAGATTTAGGACAACCAGCTCACCAGCCACAAGGGCAACAGCGAAGCTGTTGGTCCAAGTGGCTCAAGCATAGTGCTGGCATAGCCTAAAGGTTATGTCAGTGTGAGCTCATAAACCCAAGTAAAGCCGGGTAACTCCGCTAGTGATAAAATAATTTCATACTAGCGAAGATTGCTGTAGTATATTGTAGATACCAAATAGCCATATACTATAGCTTCTTTTAAAATCAATTTTAGTATTATTTTTTTAGTACTAGATGGTCAATTTTAGTATTATCATAAATGAGTTTTCTTTGGTGATGCATTTCTGAAGTTCAGCCCGCACGCTTTGAAGCTTCGTTTAGCCATCTTTAGGACAAAAACACTACAAGTTTACTTATTTTTTGATCTTACTATTTTTTATATCAGATCTTGATACAATGTGAAACATATATAGTTCATGTGCCTTATTTTTTATCAGCCTATAAACCTTTATATCATACTATCTATTTAAAAATAAGTCAAAAGAGTAAAGTAAAAGAGTATTTTGATCCAAGCAATTACTTACTACTGCTTAAGGGATCTTGAATCAACCTGTTCTGTATTACAATTAAATTACCTAGTTTATCTAGATCGGGATCACATGGACCAAACTAAGCTAATCTGGCTTCACAAATTAAGCCAATATCGGTGTTTTTTGATTCATAATGTTAAATTACCAAAAGTTTAGTTCTGTATTTTAGCTAAAATTATTTTATCTAACCATTATAAATTATAGTATATCTATACTTCAAATACTTGTATTTGATGAGAACTTAGAGCTTAACTAGCTACTAAAAGACGAAATAAAATGTAAAACCATTAGACGTTAGCTGGTGAATAGTTTATGATGAGTTGAATCATTAGCTCTTTTCAAATTAAGTTTTGTTGTCTATTGCTTCTAGTGTAACAAAACTTTGGGCTATTAGACACTTAAGCTTATAACGTTTTTATTTATTTAAATTAACGGTAATATTAAAAAGATATTTTATAAAGTAACAAAAGTTTACTTTATTGATCCAAGTTATTTATAAATGGTTAATTTTAAATCAGTATCTTTTTTTAGTACTAGATGGTATTAAATCAGTATCTTTTTTTAGTACTAGGGTATTAAATCAGTATCTTATTGGTAATAACTATCCAATATCACCTTCGCAATTCTTCACAACAATTTGCTTAGTTGCATCGATGACTCCCCTCAGGTTAAGATCATCTAGTACTAAAAACTATTTGCTTAAACATGTTTCTGATCAATGGCGTTAAACGGATTAATTTATTTAGCCACCATTAAAAAATAAGCCGTACCTAAAAAGGCAAAAACCTCAGCCCTAAAACAGTAGCGGGATAACCCCAATGGCTAAGGTTTATAAACTCTTACCACCATTAGTTAAATCAGACTAGCTTAATCTAAAGAATGAAGATCGATACACTATTACTCCTAGGTGGCTTACTAACATGTGTATCTAGCAAGGCTGTCATGCCAGATATTAAACTTAAATTTTACCTCCAGGACGCTTTGTTCTCTAGACAGTACAAGTATATGGTCTATGTCAACGGCACCTTAGAAAATACATGCGATATCACCTCTGATCATTGTAACTCGGGTGACTGGAAGTTCACTAGATCCGCAAATCAGATCCACGTCGTACATTCAAGTTTCGAGTGCGATTTTAATTATACCGTCGGAGTAGTCAATAGTATGTTTGGAAGTTTATCTATTCAATACATTGCAAAATTAAACCAATGTATCATTCTTCAATAAACTATAAGGCATGTAACTCGGCGCTTTGAGGCTTATTTTTTGCTTTAACAATACGCCTTAAAATAAACATTTTTTGAGTTAATTACTAATGAAAGTACTTTAAATTGGCATGCCAGGGTAAAATATTTATCTGATTTTACTAATTACACAGAAGCTTTAGTGTCTAAGTGATCCTCTTTAGTACAAAAATATACAAGTATTTTAGAATTAGAAAGTTAAACTTTTTTGGAAAAAAAAGAACCTCCTTTAAAAAAAGCTCTAAAAAGTATGAAATAATCGAGAAATTATGCCTCCTCAATAAAACCTTTTTTGAAGTTGGCGCCATATTTTAAACTGAATTATAGAATTTTGCTCACAAATACAAATTATATCTTATGTCTGGATTGGGTCCAAGTGTAAACTATAAGCAACTTAGAATATATAGTACTGAGTATATAAATTATAAATACCTATTATAAGTCAGTTTAAATATGGCGCCGACTTCAAAAAGGGTTTTATTGAGGAGGCATAATTTCTCGATTATTTCATACTTTTTAGAGCTTTTTTTAAAGGAGGTTCTTTTTTCCCAAAATTTTTTTTGAAAAGGGTTTTTTCCCCAAAAAACTTTGCCACCAGCACTTTTCCCCTCAAAAATAGTGCATTTTTAAAAGTGGCTCTTTTTCCTACTTTTATTAAATATTACTATCTATATATATTGTTTTTGACCCCTTAATATTTCTCTATAAAATGAAAACTCATTGTATATATATTATATATAATATCTTATAAACAAATATGCTAATAATTCATTTTATTAAATTTAGTTGATTTTATTGGTCAAAATATACTAAATTTACTGATCACCATCTACAATACTTCAATTTATTAAATTTAGATGATTTTATTGGTCAACGTATGCTGAATTTACTTATCGCCATCTACAATACTTCATTTTATTAGATTTGGTTGCTTTTATTATTCAATCTATGGTAAATTTATTGATCGCTATCTAAAATAGTTCATTTTATCATCTTTAGATGTTTTTATTGGTCAAATTATGCAAAAATGATCGCCATCTATAATGATTTAAACTCGTTCCGCTATGATCTTTACTGCCTGAATTTTTAACATACCCCCCAGCCATAGGACATATATTATAAGTGATTGAGATAGGATTCGAACAACAGACTTAAAATTTTAGAGCCAAAAGCCGAGCCGATTATGCTAGAAGAGGTATTTGTATAAATAAATAAAAAGTTGATTCGAAGCTATCGCTTCACCGATGCTGGAATTAAGTTTATCCGGAGTTGCATTAGTCCCACAAGTATCCATCGCTTCCGAGCCCATTTTGATATACTTACTAAATTAATGGGCAGATACTTGACCAATACTTACAAAGTAAAATGGGACCTAAGTTGGAACATCCTCTATTTTTGAAGATGATCGTCCGAATTGGTCCAGTATTTTCAGAGTTATATTCGAACAAATATAGAAAAAAAAAAAAAGACATACATACAGGTCGAATTGATAACCTTCTTTTCAAAGTTGGTTAAAAATGGTAACCCATGTAGTCACAAGTTGACTAAGAATAGCAATATTGCCGATTTAAGCAACTCTACCTAATGGTAACTGAGTCAACATTCTATCATTTAATACTGCTAGAGCTACGTTACCCTGTTCTTAACCATAGGTGCAAGTTAATTAGCAATATTATCTTTAATAACATAAAAAGAATTCCAAACAATCACTCATTTAAATACATCTTAATCAACCTTATATAAAATATAACAACAACTTGGCCAAAAATAATTTCTTTCCAGTAACTAACATAATAAGTTTCATTTTATACAAAAAAAATCAGATTTAAATTATCATTTTAAAGTATGTACCATTGGAATATCGTAGTTTATATTACTTTAGTTAATGAACTATCTTATATCACAATTCTCTTAAGTCAAGTCATACCAAAAATTAAATAATGATATAACATTTTTAGCATAGATATAAAACTTCTGAGAGCTCAAAAAACATAGAAAGGGTAATTTAATTGTTAAGAAAACTGATCTTGATATATATATTAAGTTATAATTTTTCTTTCCACTAAAAATTATTTTTCAAATATTATGCCACCCTAGATACTTGGTTCCATTAAGAATAATTAACACACATCATAGAAAAATGACATTAAATCCCACCAAGGTTCCTGCCAACTTGGTGGCAAAGACTAGAACCTAACTCAAACCCTACAGCAATCCAAGGTTGCCAACATGTGCATTCATCAGGACCACATGGTCCCAGTTGACAGCCATGAATGAAGATGCTTCCCCACAATACACTGATAACAATGTGTTCATGGCAGACTATAATGCTGACTTACTCACCTTAGCTGGCCCTGCCTTGACTAAGGAAAAACAGGTTGACAATCATCAATTGTATATTCCATCACCCACTCAGTACAGGCGTCAGAATTCACCATTGACACAGAAACTGGTCATGATAGTGAAATGGCACAACCATTTAATTGATTAATAAATAATACCTGTTAAGGACCAGCAGAGTCAAAAAGAAAATTCCAGATCAGATAACTGTAATAATCACCCCAAAATCTTCTTAGCAAAAAAACCAAGGAATGATCCAATTTGATGGGACCCTCCCAGTGTAAGTCCCGGGAAATATCCCTTGGCCCTTGATTTGGCCATCTTCCCATTTCTGAATAAAAAGACACCAAAGAGGATGGCAGTATCCCTTGTTACTCAGGGTGATCTCACTCATGTAGTAGACAAGCGATGGATAACAGCTCTTCTGCTTTGGATCCCACCCCCAGTACCCACACTCACCTCAGCAGAACTGTTGCAGGGAATTAGCAAAATCTGTGTCAAGATTGTTGTTGGGATTTTTGCCCATATTCCCAGCCTGCTAGATTACCTGGTATCACTAGGGGAAAAATTCTCTAAGGTGAAGTGAATTGAAAATTGGTTGATTTAAATTTTGGAGGAACTACGTTCAGGGGATTTTAGGATATTTATCTGGTCATATCCATTGGGGATCAATATAGATGAATACCTAATATCTCATCAGGCAGAGTGGCCGACAAAATAAGGGCATCTGATAGTAATTAACTATCAGGTGTACCAATTGGGATTGGTTGGGTTTCATCACCAACTGATTGGGAATGTTTAATGAGTTGTGAGGTGAGTGATGCCACCTGCAACTAGCGAATTGATTGGTTGTTAGCCAAATATGGATGATTTGTTTGGATTGAGAGAAAAATGTTAAGGATACATTTCTGACTCTTTTGTTTGAGGTCTCGAGGATGTCTAATGTCAGAATCCTAGTCAGGATGGGGAAGACCATCGCTGCTGAGACAAGGAAGGGTGATTCAATGGCAACAGCTGCCGTTTCATTGAAGAGGTGTCAACCAAGGGTTAGAGAGCCAAATCCCCTATAAATTCTCTAGAATTCACTATAATAAAAAAAAGAGTAAAACACTCAAGTACACTCAAGTAGAAAACAGTAGTAATACACTGAAATATACACACTGATTGACACAAGTTTACAGTTGGGAAAGAACTAATAAAGAACCTTATTAGTTTGACTGTAGGTTTAGTAATAGTTAGACTATCAGCATCTAGCGTGAAGATTCCATCTCAAGGATATCATTGCAGAAGGCAATAATTGGTAGACTCTCAGAGAAGAGTAGAGATTTGAGCGGGGATCTAGAGATGAAGGGAACCACAGCTAAGGGATTGCTGCCGACTGTGTGTTGGGCTGAAGGGACTGTCATCAGAGGATCTTAACAAAGATCAAGTGGACAGGATTTTAGGGAATGAATCCCTAAGAGTGCAATATTCAGTATTATTGGAAATATCAGCTGAAGCGTTGGGCCTGAAGATAATTCTAACTTGACTATGGATAATAGTCATCATACTATTATTAGATTATATATATTCTTACAATGCAAGGTGCATGAGGAAACCAAACCTGCGCAGTAGAAAGATTACTAGGGTTAACTTCCAATAATCAACTCCTAAGAGTAAAATTTTTACAAGTTGGCGCTCACTACAGGGGTAGTTGAGTAGAAGAATTAATCCAGAATGTCGTACAAAGAAGAAATGCGTAGGTTGTGGACTGAGATTGCCACAGTGAACCAGAAAACTTTAAACTCTGTGGACTACCAGGAGTTCGTGGCCTTGGAGGAACGAGTAACCAAGGTGGAAGAAGGAGTTGACAACGTAGCCAACTTTAGGAACGAGTTACTTAGCAAAGTAAAGTTGTTAAAGAAGAAAGAAGGAGATCTTGTCCAAGAGGTCCTATTTCTGAAAACGGAATGTGAAGCAGATTGTGTTTATTTGAGAAAATTTGGTGCGGACATTGAGAAGTTATTAAAAGAAGTAGAGAAATTGAAAGCACACAGAAGTGCAAGCGAGTTAGATGTGGCCAATGATGTCAAAGAAGGAAGTCTTTGAATGATACTTGGGAAAACAAATACCCCAAGAAATATGCTGCCCACATTCAATGCTATTTCAGAGATGACGCCCAATGACACTCTGCAAGTAAACCAAATAGCCAAACTAAGGGAGTCAGCCCAAACTGACTTGGAGGAATTTAGGGCAACCCTTAAATTGCCTACATTCCATTGGGATAACACCCCAGCATTTTTCTGACTATTTGACATGACCATGAATGGATACGGGGACCAACAGAAGGTGTTGACAGTCATGAACTGCTTAAACACAGATTTCCAGAATCTGGGGTTACCCCACCTGGAGGGGGACAGCTGGTCTTATGCTGAGGCTAAGGCAGCAATAATGAAGGAATTTGGAAGTCCAACCCACATGTCAAAACGCAAGCAAGACTTTATGGGAATTCAATTCTGTAAAGATGAGTCTCTTGCAAGCTTTGCAGATCAATTCTACCAGGAATCACAGATCCTGGCCGGAGCGAAGGTGTTAGATGACTTTGATGTAAGAATCACTTTGTAAGCAGCCCTTTGGCCCTATCACGATTTGCATCAAATGATGTCTACTGTATTCACGACTGAGATAACTACCTTGCAAATGGTAGACAATTTGAAGATTTTGGGAGCAACGTTCAATGCCCCTAATAGAATCTTCAAGTCAAATCTGGTCCAAAGTTCAAATCCCACAAAGGGAGGCAAAGGAGCAAAAGAGACTTTTAACCAAACTGTTCCAGGGAATAAGCCTGAGGATTAAAATTGAATAAACAAGAAGGAAAAGGTCTGCTTTTAGTGTGGCAGGAAAGGGCATTTCGCCGCACACTGCAAAAAGCCAAATGATCAAGTTCATATGGTCCAGGCTAAGGAGATAGCAGCTACCAAGGATTTGGGAAAAGGTCCCACTGTCTAGACAAGGAACATTCTAGGACGGTGGAGAAACCTTTTCCTCCCAATGTTATGAATGAAGAAATAGATATCAGCGATTTGTTTGTGGATGATGAGCAGGATCCAATATATCAAGTGGTCAGCATGGACATAAACGCTGTGACCAGAGCTGGGGTGAAGAAGATCAACCCCGAGATAGTTCAGGAGGTTGCCCAGCCATATGCCTAAAAACTGGTGGAGAAGATTTGGACTGCCAAAAATCCTGATGAGTTAGCCAATATTCAGTTAGATGAGGCCAACCTGTCAAATCCCCTTGGCGCAATTAAGGAGTCATTTCCTGAATTATCAGTGCATATAATTAATACCCTAGATTTGGCTAATAACGCCGCAATTCACTCAGTAAATACCCTATTACAATACTCTGAGTGTACATATATAGATATTCAGGTGAATTGAGTAAGGGTACGGGCAATAGTCGACAGCGGAGCGCCCAACAATATTGTGTTGACCAAGCTGGTGAAGAAGATGAAGATCTCTCTGGACTTGGAACACAAGAAGGAATATGGAACAGCTGAGCCAAACACCACCATTTCCTGTGGAGCATATAGTGCGCTGCCACTATGATTCAGGTCATTGGTGGTATCTGCACCAGCAATAGTTTTGGCGAATCATAACTATGATATACTGATTGGAACGGAGTTTCTTCAGAAATATGGAGTTAAATGTAACTTTGAGATAAATATGTTGACCATTCTGGGTCAGACGTTACCATTGGTATATCAAAAGAATGGTGAAGTTCCATTGAACTAGAGAAATAATTTCATTAACTTGATATACAATGATGGCATTGTACCAATTCAGTACCAATTAGTTGGTAGGAAGTGACAGGAGATGCCAGCCGAGATCCTAGAGAACTGGGGAATTCCTTTGCAGATCAAGAAAGAAGAAACCATACTGGCCAGATCGCAGATGATAGTCAACACAGGGTTGACTCTAAAGATTCTGGAGTTTTTGTATGGAGAAGTTGGAAGTCTCTGGAAGAAGTCCAGAGTGGAGCCCTGGGTGGCTCCTGGGATAATTATGCCAGGCCATGGAGAAATACAAGTTCTCTTGGCGAATTTAAGCAAAAAACTGATGAAGATTAAGAAAAATCAAATCATTGCATTTATTCATTTAATCTCAATGGCAGAATTGAGATGATTCCATGATTTTGGATCTTTTGAGGAAATGGGATTACTGGCCAGAGTGGGCAAAAGCATCAACTTATTAGTTGATTGAGAGAAGCTCACAGATCTGCCAGAAGGGCAGAAGGAGGAGGTGCTCAAATTATTCGAGAGATATTGGGAAATATTCATGCAGGATGATCACGATTTGGGATGCACGCAAGGCGTAATTCACAAAGTCAACACTGGAGAAAATTTACCAATAAGAATGAGACCGATCCAAAGATCAAAAGCTGCCAAAGCAGTAGTGGAAGATGAGATCAGAAAACTAGTAAAGCATGGGTTTTCTAGTTCCGTCATCAAGTCCCTGGGCAAGCCAGATTTTGATCATAAAGAAAAAAGATGGATCAAATTGGGTAGTGATTGACTATCAGAGGCTGAATAAAATTATGAAGAAGGATTCATATCCCCTACCAAGGATTGACGATGCACTAGACCAATTAGGAGAAGCGAAGTATTTCTCCACAATGGACCTAATCTCAGGATACTGGCAGATTGACTTGCCAGCAGAAGACCAGGAAAAATGTGCAATTATCACCGCACAGGGGTTATACCAGCCGACTAGGATGCCCCAGGGTCTTTGTAATGCGCCCACTACATTCCAGAGGGCCATGGACGCGGTATTAAGTGACCTGAAGTTGTCATGCATCTTGGTATATCTGGATGATATAAACGTGTTCAGTAGGACGTTTACTGATCACCTTCAGCACTTGGAGAAAGTGTTTAAGAGACTGTCCGCGGCTAATTTGAAGATCAAGCCATGGAAGTGCCACTTCTTCAAGAAGGAGCTTGAATACCTGGAATTTGTGATCAACGCAAATTGATTGCAGCTGCAACCCCAGAAGATAGCAGGTATTGAAAAGATGGCTGTGCCAAAGAGTGTCCAAGACATCCAAGTATTCCTTGGGATGGTTGGATACTATAGAAGATTTATTTGGGACTTTGCCTGAATAGCTGTGCCCTTATTTCATTTATTAAAAGATCTGAAAAAAGGATTTGTATGGAATGAAGAGGCTCAGGACTCCTTTGATGAGTTATGCTGGTACTTGATAAATTCACCAATTCTGAAATATCCTAATTTTGATTGGGAGTTTATCATTCAAACTGATGCTTTGTTGATGGCAATTGGCGCCCATACTGAGCCAAGTAGATGAACTTGGAGATGAACATCTGGTGGCATATGTGAGCCGGACATTCTCTGTTGCAGAGAGGAATTACACTATAACTGAGCGTGAATACCTTGCAGTCATTTATGCCTGTAAACAGTTTTGGGTGTATGTCCATGGAATGCACTTTAAGGTGGTGACAGACCACTCATCATTGCGTTGGCTGCACAATCTGAGGGGACCTGAAGGACGACTGGGCTGATGGGCACTCAAACTTCAGGCTTATGATTATGAAATAGTCCACCAAGTGGGGGCTTCTCATCAGAACGCGGATGGCTTATCATGGTTACCAATGGTCCAGTTGGTATATTTGCAGGCAGATGAGCTATTCCAGAGAATGGTTGAAGGAAGAATTGAGGATGAGCCTCGAGAAATCCAAGGTGCACTTTGAAAAGTGATGGAAAACACTGAGACCATGGATGGACAAGTATTTAAGATGATAAATGGGAAACAGCTATTATTCCCAAAACTGTTGGAGAGAGCAGCGATCATTCTCGCCGCTCATAAGGTTGTTGGGCATGGAGGCCTGAGAAAAACAACTGACCATATTTGCCAGTATTATTACTGGGAATTGATTAATTATGATGTCACAGATCATCTGGCTTGTTGTGTGGAATGCCAACTGCATAAACCACACAAGAATACAACTGGATACCAACTAGTCCGACCTGGATTTGCATGGCACACGGTGTCTATCAATGTGATGGGACCATTAGCGATGAGCACAGGAGGAGTCAAGTACATCATAGTAGCCATTGACCATATGACAAGATGGGTCAAAACAAAGGCCCTAACCAGAGTAGACGCTACCAGTACTGAGAGATTCATCCTGGATCAAGTAGTATACCAGCATGGGTGTCCACAAGTTATACTGAGTAATAATGGGACCAACTTCACATCCCATGTGATCCTGAGGCTAAACAAGATAATGGGGATCTGGGGAGCTGTGTTAGTACCATATCAGCTGGAGACAACCGGACTGGTAGAATGGGTCAATGGGACGCTGGCCGCAATGCTGAGGAAGCTAGTTGCAGGGAGAACTTCCGTGTGGGGAATGTACCTGAGTTCAGTGACATTTGCCTACAACATCAGTCATCATATGGCAATGGGAAAGACGTCATTTGAATTACTTTATAGTAGAAAGGCCGCATTACCACCAATATTATATTCAATAGTAGAACCTACATTGGGGATGAGTACTGAACAATACCTGAACTGACTGATGAGTATCCTGATTGATATGCAATTATAAGCATTTGATACTACCTTAAAGAAAAGATATGAGCGAAATTGATGGATGAAAAAAACTGACCGCCAATAGAAGAATATTGAATATGAGAAAGAGCTGCCTATTGCGATATGCATGGTTTTGGACAAAGAAACAAATTGGATGCATTATGGTCAGGTCCGTTCAAAGTAATCACCAAGATGGTGACTGATTCTTATTCCATCAAGAATCTCTTGGATGGAAGAGTAGTAAATTGAGTCCACACTAAATATTTAAAGTGATGGATCAAAAAAAATAAAAAAAGAGTTCCCAAAGGACCAATGAACCATTAAGTTGGTCATGTCCTAATGATTAGGTCAAGTCCAAAAAAAGGACCTCTGAACCAATCTAGATGGTTAAGTCTGAAAAAAGGACCTCTGAACCATAGAAAACTGGTAGGTTTAAGTGCCCAGGATCCAGTTTGGGGGAAAAGATGGACCTCTGAACTGAAACAAGGTCAAGTCCCATAGAAAAAAAGAAAAAAAAAATTTGATAAAAGATATTGAGAAATATATATATATAAAGCGTAGATAGGAAAAGCCAATATATTTTTATAAAAATTTTTATTTTTATTGATTGTCCTCAGTGCGGGGATGATTCCGCCTATGTTGCCTCTTGGGGAGGGAGGATGGATTGCAGTAGGGAGGAATAGTCCATCAAAATTGATATGTGATTGAACACTTGCAAGGGCGAGTCCTACTCAAAACCATATTTGTTGAGCTGATGCTGAGCCCTGAGAGAATGCAACTAGGGGAAGAGAAATAGATATGTCAGAGGATGCCAATTGTGAAACCCCAGAGCGGGGTAAAACAGCAATAAAGGAAGAGGTAATTGGCAAATAACCCCGAGTAATCCCAATAAGGCACCAGCGCTGGAAGATTTGTCTTGAATGCCTGCTGATGGGCCTCATCAAGAACACTGGACATGTGAGCCAGCAGCGAAGAAGGAATACTCGAGGGAAGTTGTCAAATCATACCCCCAATTAGCACCATCAACGGAAGATAGTGATGGGAAGCTCCAGAGAAGAGGTAGTCATGTAACAAATGGATTGCATCCTGTAAACAATAACTACGGGCTTCGCAGAAGCTGAAGCTGAACTACCAATGAAAGTCAGGTGAGGCTGGAAGCTTCATTGACCAACTTCAAAGAACTTGGCTGGCAAAGCGGAGAGCATAAGTGGCAGTATCCAAATCCAGAAGGTTGTCCAGATCTGAGGGATTCAGCGCTAAGGACAATGCCTCAGTGACTTGCGCTCAAAGTTCATAATAGGGGAGCTTGGTATGAATGCTTTTCCTGATTGTAAGCTCAGAAACTAGTACAGAGGGTTTGTAAAATTGACCGAGTCAGAAGAGGAACTCAAGGAGCAAATCTGACCTGGCCAAGAATGAACAATCTAGAGCAGTCAGCATAACCTCCAGAACATTAATGATGATGTTTGGAGCCTCAGTGAAAGGAGCCAAATCAGAAGGGTTTTGAAGTCCAACTCAGGGATTGACTGCATGGGAAGAGTCAGCTGAGAGTTATTTGAAATGATGGCACACCTAGTTTCAATGGGATTGGATACTGTTTCTGGTAACTTGACGGAAGAACTAGCTGCTTGCACTAGGCTAGGCATATGAGTCCTGGAAGGACCATAGAAGAGGGTCCGTCAAGCATCCTGAATCATTCGCTGGAAGAGGCGGAGGTCCAAATTGGACAGACTGTTAAGAAGCTGTTGGTAGCAAGACTCCAAAATTGACATATGAGCAAGACTAGAGGGGGATGTCAGAATGATATAGAAGTTGACATTATGCACCCTACACTCCATTAGGCTCCAATTTCAGGAAATTAATTTCATAAAATTAATGAAATAAGCTTTCCAAGAGAAAAATGACTTACAGCCAGAGGTTATAAATGAATGTTGAGGGCGAATATAAATAAGTATTCTTAATTAAGCTGCGAGATAAATATTGACAGTAAGAGTCTCCTGTCTAGGATAGGAGAGAATCAGGAATTCTAGGACGCCGGACTGAGAAACCTGAATATGACAGAGGGTCATATACCCTGATGGGAGGAAAACCAGATCCCGGGAAAAAGATCATCACGAATAAATTGATCAACCTGGCATGACAAGAGGTCATGGGGACCACGCTCTGAGTAGGTGGTAGCAAGGAGGAAGAGGAGGAATGCTGTATGCCAAAGGTCATCCCAAGCAGCGTTGAGTATTGATGAAGTACTCCGCTTGAACCAATGAAGTATTTGACCAGGTGTCCAAAGCGGTGTTTCCATGCCAGTCCTTTTCTCACTGGAAATCTAGGCAAGAGGGGGATGTGTTGGGATTTTTGCCCATATTCCCAGCCTGCTAGATTACCTGGTATTGCTAGGGGAAAAATTTATTAAGGCGAAGTGAATTGAAAAATCAATTGATCCAAATTTTGGAGGAACTACATTTGGGGGATTTTAGGATATTTATCTGGTCATATCCATTGGGGCTCAATCCAGATGAATACCTAATATCTCATTGGGTGGATTGGCCGACGAAATAAGGGCATCTGATAGTAATTAACTATCAGGTGTACCAATTGGGATCAGTTAAGTTTCATCACCAACTGATTGGGTGTGTTTAATGAGTTGTGAGGTGAGTGATGCTGCCTGAAATTAGCAAATCGATTGGTTGTTAGCCAATTATGGATGATTTGCTTGGATCGAGAGGAAAACATTAAGGATACATTTCTGACTCTTTTGTTTGAGGTCTTGAGGATGTCTAACGTCGGAATCCTAGTCAGGATGGGGAAGACCATTGCTGTTGAGACGAGGAAGGGTGATTCAATGGCAACGGCTGCCATTTCATTGAAGAGGTGTCAACTGAGGGTTAGACACCCAAATCCCCTATAAATTCCCTAGAATTCACTATAATAAAAAAGAGTAAAACACTCAAGTACACTCAAGTAGAAAACAGTAGTAATACACTGATTGACACAAGTTTACAGTTGGGAAAGAACTAATAAAGAACCTTATTAGTTTGACTGTAGATTTGGTAATAGTTAGACTATCAGCATCTAGCGTGAAGATTCCATCTAAGGATATTATTGCAGAAGGCAATAATTGGTAGACTCTCAGAGAAGAGTAGAGATTTGAGCGGGGATCTAGAGATGAAGGGAGCCAAGGCTAAGGGATTGCTGCTGACTGTGTGTTGGGCCAAAGGGACTATCATCAGAGGATCTTAACGAAGATTGAGTGGACATGATTTTAGGGAACAAATCCATAAGAGTGCGATATTCAGTATTATCAGAAATACCGGCTGAAGTGTTGGGCCTGAAGATAATTCTAACTTGACTATGGATAATAGTCATCATACTATTATCAGATTATATATACTTACAATGCGAGGTGCATGAGGAAACCAAACCTGTGCAGTAGAAAGATTACTAGGGTTGACTTCCAATAATCAACTCCTAAGAGTAAAATTTTTACAATTGTCAAATTGAAATTGGTCAGATCTAATTTGAGTGGCAATCTGGCTGATGGCTGAATCTCAAATGGCTGGAAAGGTATGAAGACTGAGGTATCAGCTAGAATGCCTGACAGCTCCAATTTGATCAATAAGCTGATAGAACTAACATTGGGTGCCATCGATGAGGGTTTTAAGCCCTCTGTTGGCAATTTGGTCATTGCAGCCAGTGTGCTGCTTTGACTGAATGGACAGTTCAGCGACTGAGTGCAGGCAGGTTGGGCATCCCAAACCCGTTCCCAAACAAATGGACTCACCCCTATGTGGGGTGGCCTTGGGGGATTCCCATTGCTCGTTGGGCTAAATGCCATCATGCCAACTGTTGGAAATGTAGCCGAGCCCCAGTTTGGACGTTTGAGGTCAAACTGACAGAGACTCAGCCCACCGCCAAATTTTGCGATGTCAGTTCTCAAGGAACAAACCTGCCCATTCCTGAACAATTCGCCGGTTAGGTCAAATTTGCAGGACCTGATTCCATCTTGTCACTACCCCAATCGACCACTATTTAATCAGTTGCATAGCACTGAGAAAATTGTTGGTCAATTTTCTGACTGTATCCCTGATGGCATTTCCCTGGTGGCCCGTCAGTCCATACACCAGATGATCTCTACCAGTACTCTTGGTCACTATGGCCCCCTCCGTCATCAATTGGGTTCAGTGAGTCCAATATTTTTGGCTTTACAACCCCATAATCACTAACTTCTGGCAGCAATACATGGGAATCTTGTGGTCATATGTCCACCAAATTGCAAGAGAGAATCCATCTCCTTGCCACCCCGGTTGAGATGGCACCATATGCCAAGGATCCTATTTAGACTATCTCAGTGATTCCACCCCTGCAGCAAGACCCCCTGGGTTGGGAGTGGGTTCAGTGTGGTTCATCATCAGGATTGTTCTCACCATGTTGCTGCACCAACACTTCATCGTTTCCCACTGCCTGGCTCCATACCAAGTCATCCAGTTGGCAATGCCTCTGGCATTCTGGCTTGCTTTTTGGATGCTTATGCATCCCAACTGGCAGGCTGGTCTAAACTTATTCTGCCATTTCCATGACACCCAGTAGGCTAACCCTAACCAGTGTACAACTGGTACTCACTTCTATTAGTTTGATGATAACACGAAGTTATTCACTTGGCACCTATTGATCTGAAATAAAATATGCCAATCAGACCCTTCATGTTTCAAGGATCTATGGTGGAAACCCGTAAAAAAGACAACCATAAAACCCAATGCATATCTGGCACCTCTTATTATGGCGCCATCCAAAGCACTGGGGGTCAACCCTGACAAGGAATAGACCCCAAAGGAACCTATCAACTCCACCTATGAAACCTCCCAAGATGAGCTCACAGCGTCAGCTCAAGCCAAAAATAAACATGCTAAGGACGCCAACGTGGCCTGATAGAAATAAATGACACCATATTCGCCTACTGCTGACTCTTGCTAAGCCAAATTTGTGGCAGAGATCAGGAGGCAGTAGGCTGCTCATGATAACAAAGAGTCCTCCCTTGCTCCCCCTAGTTCACACTGTTCACATCTAATATGGCCACAACCCTTCCAAATAATACTACCAGGACTATTATAACTACTTCAAAGCAATATCTAGGGCCTTCTTAGTCAACAACAACATACACAAACTTGTGGAGATCCAATACGTCAATGTGAGTTTCATGAACCCACAGATGTGGACAGCGCCACATCCACCAACATCTTAATCCAGCATGGCTCCTTACTCATAACCAGAACCAGGTCAAATCTCAAACAGATCTCCTGTGTAACCTTCTAAAACCTGCTAATCACAGTTGACTCAGGATTTTAAGCTCTCACTCCATCAAGGGCTACTAGATTTGGATCCACTTTATCAGATAAATTCAGTGGGCTATTATACTATACTCTACCCAATATGCTCATGTCACGAGCACATTTATTCCAAAACCAACAGAAGTCCAAGACATAGAGGTCATACTTTAAGTCACTGTCATTGGATTCTTTCTGAACTGTTTTTGTGGATCTTAATCAAGCACAACCCTACTGCTTGTGGTGCAACTCCATAGGTCACCTCTACAACAGTTAAACCAAGTGCAAGAAAACTTATCAGCACCAATCCAGAACCCCACAACAGGGAAGAAGATATTCCATGATGTGGAAGCAGCAATCCCTCAACCAACCTATTTGGTTCCAGTAGAGTATCTATTCATCTGCCCTCTGTATGGCAGTTGAGAACGCACATCTGACCATACAAACATACCCCTTAAGCGTCATAGCCCCTCTACCCATAGGGAAAACCTCCAATCTACTGCCCCATTACAAGTGAAAACCAAGTGCAAGCCCTCAAACCCCCCACCTAATCTGGTAGATCCTATCTGGTGGACAATAATCCTGTGGTCTTACCCTCACCAACCTCACAGCACAAGGGTTAAACCTGGCCAGCGGAAATTACTGTGACTCCTAGGCAACAGATATCACCCAACTGACAGAAAATACCTTGAGAATCCTCGCTCAAGCAGACCTTTCAACCTATTGTGCCCCATCACCAACTGATCATGTTACATCTTAAACCTTTTTTTTGGTACTGTAGGAGGTGGAAATAGACATGGACAGCTTAAACAAAGCCCAGATGGAGGAGCCAGGGGATACCAGAAGGGTCCTATCTAGAAGAGCAGTGGAGGGAGGGCATAATAAGATTTCTTACTGGATCCTCAAATCCCACCACCTAGAAAAACCACACCGCTCCTTGGCTCTGCCAGGATTTTCACCAAAAATCAAGCACAGAGACTTAAAACATGCCGCCTCATGAATGAAGATAAAATAACCAGCAACCATACAGTATATGAGGGGGTCATCTATGAGGTCTTATGGGAAACCCTACTCTCAAAGCTTATAAACTTAAATAGGGTGCGGAATTAAAAGTAAAAAGCCTGCCTACTCCGCAATTTTAAGTCAGCTTTTATGGATATAACGTCCATTAAAGAACTCCATGTACCCCTCTGATATAGAAGCATGTAATGATAATTTGGAGGCAACTCCTGCTGAGAAAACCATGCACCCCTCATTATCCTCAATCCCTAGCTAAAAGTTCACCATTTTTTAAACACATTAATGACTCCCTGATTTTGGGTCAGACTATCCACAACCAAGTTCTCCTTATACACCACAAGTATATACTTTCCAAATGTAAACCAGAAACAAGACTAAATAATTGTAATGAGAGTGTCTATAACTCTCCTGTTCCCAGGTGGCAGTGCGCGGTGCACCAGTACAATCCAGGGAACTAGACATTAGTGCCAAAGTGATTAAAGCCCAGCAGAGGGTGCTGGAGCAATAACAACTTAGGCATAAAAAATATGAATTTTATAATGAAAACCCCAATAAAGGCGACGCGGTGCACATATTGAAAGGGGCTAAGTGACCAAGGTTGGAGGGAACCTGGGCGAACAAACAGTGCATGAGGGGAGAGCTACAAGGTACTTGCAATGGCAAGGTAATGGAGTGCAAGACCTCCTCAAAGAGGTTCACACTCAGGAGCGTTTGGAATATCATGAAATTTAAAATAACAGAACGGGGAAAAGGTTTATTTGGGAAGTCGACCAATAAGGAATGTTGGTTGGGGAAAATGTATTTAAGCTCAAACAGGGGAATAGGGGTTATACCACAGTGGACCCAAGCACTGACTCACCAATAGGGCAACACTGCCGTCCAATTTGGTTGAATAAGCCGAAACCAACTTCACTTGAGTGATTGATTGAAGTTGGATTCGACCTAAGTGCGCTATTTCAAAAATGGAATGGGTTTCAAAACCCCACTCCTCAATAAACTGAATTGAACTGTCCGCATTCATTTGGTAGATCATTCGTTTTAATGCTTGGCTCAATGTCAGGGGCTGGGCGTTTGGCACACCACTAGTCCCAACCTGGGCATATTTTGCCCAAACCCAGCTTTGGTCCAGGGTGTGCCTCAGGTCAGGAAGGGCCTGCAGCTTCACCCTCTGGGCCTCCTGGCGCCCAGCCTTGTCTTTGGGGTTGGTCCTTACTATTATGTCATGTGCACATGAGATTACCCTCTCCTCCCGACAGGGCTCAACCCCCCCAGGGGCTTATGCCAGGGAAAAGTTCTTGTGGGCAGGGGCCAACATCATGGCGGCAACGGTTGGCTTAGGTTGGGATCCAGCAGCCTGGGGGAAACGCTTGTGGATGGCGTAAATAAGATCTTGGGCATGCACACAGTTGCGCGCTGGAACCCAACTGTTCTCTGCAGAATCAAAACCCTTCCAAGATACCAGGTACTCGAGTCTTCTTTTAACGCGGCAGGAGGCAACTATTTCTTCCACCTCCCACTCTGGCGCCTCATCCATGATATAGGCCTCATGAGTCTCTGGTGGGGGGCCCTCAAACAACGTCAGTTTGCTCTCATGAAACACAGAGAAGATCTGGAATGAGGGGGGGAGATCTAGCTGATATGAGGCATGGCCCACCTTTCTAACAACGCGGTAGGGGCCAATCCTCTTTGGTCCCAGCTTCTTACATGGCTGCATGATTGGGATGTTACAAGCATCAAGCATCACGAGATCCCCTTCCTTGTATGCGGGACCCACTCAGCGCTTCCCATCAGCATTCTCCTCATATACCTGCATAGCCGCCTTCAAGCTTATGAAAACCCCCTGGTGGACCTTCTTGATTGTCTTGGCAAAGTCCACCACCGCTTCAACCTTTGACCCAAAGCTGGGCTCCATGTTAAAGGCGGGTTAAAGCCATGGCTGGCGAAAATGGGAAACAGCCAATCAAAGAGTGCAAGGGATTGTTGTAGCTAAACTGGGCCATGGGAAGGTGAGAAGACCAATCAGAATGATCCATGGCAGTATAACACCGCAGGAACTGTTACAAGCGTTGGTTCACTCGTTCAGTCTGCCCAGCTGATTGGGGATGATAGGCAGTTGAATGGCAAGGGCGAATCTGAAGATTCTTACAGAACTCTTTTCAAAAGCTGGAGGTGAATTGGGGTCCCCAGTCACTGGTAATCTCTTGGGGAACCCCATGGAGTGCAAACACATGGGTGACAAAAAGACTAGCCATCTCTGCTGCGGTTATCATGGTTCTACAAGTATGAAGTGGGAGAACTTTGTAAAACGGTCCACCACCACCATGATGGCATCATAACCATCAGAGACAGGTATCTCCACAATGAAATCAACTGAGAGGGAAGTCCATGGACCATCAGCCTTTTGGACTGATACCAAATACCTGCTAAAGGTTGTTTATTGGGTTTCATCTGGTTGCATGCCAGGTACACCTTAAAATACCGCCCTATCTGAGCAGGCAAGCCCTTCCAATTGTAGGTGCGCCGTATTAACTATAATGTCTTTGCATTACCAGGATGACCAACGGTGATTCCGTCATGATGGTCCTGGATGATCTCCAGGAGCAGTGGTCCAGCAGGAACCCATAGACGCCCTTGAAACCATACCATCTCATCCTTCACGTGATAACCCCTGGATAAGTCCTCCTGATTCAGGGCACTCTTAGCGAGAACAACAGTATATTCAGCTGATAATGGCTGAGAAAGAACTACTTTTCTGAACATACTATATTCTGCTGCATTTTCCAGAGGTGCGAGCGCTGGCGTATGGACCCTGGAATCAGGAAGTTGAGGCAGAATCATACTCAGCGGAATCATCAACTGGGTGTTGTGAATTTCTACCTCCTTTAGATTGGGAGCCAAAGCAGGGTTGCGGCTTAAAGCTCCCACCAATCCATTCTCCTTGCCCTTGGTCAACTCTTAGAAAAATGTAGATAGGGCAAGGGTCTCATGCCAACGGGTCTGACGTGGTGTTAGGACATGAGGATCATGGTAGTACAATAAGGCTCAGTGGTCTGTGCATACCCAGAATGATTGGGAGGAGCCATATAAGTGGTGACGCCAATAAATCAGCGCCTCCACCACTGCTAATAACTCCTTGTCATACGGCGTAGTTTAACTCATGCAGAGACATTTCCTAGAAAAATATCCTACTGGATGCTCAGACCCATCTTCACCCACTTGTAACAAGGCGGCCGCTATAGCGAAGTTGGAGGCATCAGTAGACACAATGAACTCCTTTGAAGGGTCAACATGGCGAAGAACAGTCGTGGACAACATGGTTCACTTCACTTCTTGGAAAGCATCCTCCAAAATGGAGGACCACTAAAGTACCTTGGCACCGCTAGCCTTGTATAGGGGAGCCATTACCTCAGACAGATTGGGAGTGAACTTCTTGAGGAACGTGCACATCCCCAAAAAGCTCCTTAATTTTTTAACTAGGTGGGGGTAGGCCACTCATGAATCGCCTTCTCATTTCTGGAGTTATCATGTGTCCTTGGTCAAACATGACGTTGCCCAGAAACATGACCTGGGACTTGAAGAACTCGCACTTTGAAATTTTCAACGTAAGGCTGGCTGCCTTTAACTGCTCCACCACTTGCTGAAGGTGAAATGCATGGGACTCCTGATCAGGGAAACACCAGGATATCATCCATGTAGGCGACCGCGCATACCCCTAACAGGTCCCCAACGCTGCATCAATGCAGCGTTGAAATATAGCAGGGGAATTCTTAAGCCAAAAGGGCATGAACCGAAACTGAAGGATCACTTTTCTGGTACAGAATGCGGTCAGCCACTCTTGTCCCTTTTTAATCCAGATCTGATTGAACGCATTGAGGCAATCCAGCTTGGAGAAGACATTCGCCTTCTCCACATAGCGTGCAATCTGGGAATCCAAAGGGATGAGATGGAGGTCTGGTACAGTAACGTTATTGAGGTTACCATAGTCTACGCAGGGGCGTAAAGTACCATCAGACTTCTTCACAAAGAGTAGGGGGAGCATACAGGGGAGGTACGCTGAATAATAGCACCTTCGTCCAACTGTTCCTTCACCCACACATCCAACGCCTCTTCCTCCAGGACAGTTAATGGGTAAATGGGGGAAGATATATGCACCAGATCCACCGTGAGCTTGAAGTCACAATTGAACTCAGAGTGCTCAGGGAGTGCGTTGGCGGATGCTGCATCAAATGAGGATTCCAAACCCTCTAAACAGGAAAGTAAGGAAAATCCCCCAGAGGAGGGGATCTTCAGCAAAGGAGCAAGGTAAGGGGTGGGAACATTGGGCCACTGAGGTAATGGACCCTGGATGTTATCCTCCGTCAAGGGAACAATCAACTGGTGACCATTTACCAATGACAAAGATAGCGTGTTTTCTTTCAAATTAGTGTGGACATCAAACTTTCTCCACCACTCAGCCCCAAAAATAATGGGGAACAAGAGATGCTTGATAGCTTGGAAATGGTCAGACAGAAGATAGGCGCCCACCTGGTAGTCCACCAACTTTATGACGTTCAATGTAGGGATACCTTGAGAAGCCCCACCTCTAGCTATACCATCTGGTGAGTAACTCAACTCAAGGTAGTCAGCCAGATCTTGGTCAATAAAGTTTGTGGCACCGGTATCCACTAAAATAGTTGTGCTGAACTTCCCAAGAGAGGATGTAAGGGTAGCAGTCAAAAGGAAGTATCCAGAGTGGGATTTATTCAAAGCAGAAAACAGCCCTACTTCACTTAATTCTTCTTCTGGCTTGAGCAAACCATAAGGGTAGGTTTGGGAATAAAAGAAGGGGGAGAGATAGTTATCTACTCTCACTACTGAGGCCACATACCCCTCCATGCCTTATACATGTGCATAAACGTTCTCATATTCTAAGCGCAGTTCCTTTTCAACTTCCTGAGTGCTGCAAATCATGGAAGATGTCAAACAAGGATTTTCTGGTGTGATTCCATACACAGGAATGGGTTCCAGGTCTAAACCATGAGAGGGCCAATATGGTTTATAGATATACCTCAGGTTTTCATTATAAAACGCATTTTTAGATGCAAACGACCTTGTACCTTGAACTGTGACAGAATGCCTGATGTTATCCATGGTCAACACCCCCAGGCCCTTCTGCACTGATTCTGGTGGCATCAGCTGAATGAGCGGGCAAAAGAAAACTCATTTATTTATTTTGACATTAAGAAATTCGGTGGAAATTTGGGGAATCACGACCTTTGGACCTTGAAGTGTCCAAATACATCAGGTATGAACACAAAGGGTGGATACTATCCAGTTGGAGGCAATCATAATAACGCCAAGTTGCTCCAACCTTTGTGAAAAAGAGAAAAAGTGGTGCAGCTAATGACAGCTTAGCCCACAGCTGACGGCCACTGTTTCCACTTTGGAAAAGTTCCACATGGAAAAATTTCGTGCACATAAGAAAAATGGTGGTTGGTCAACTAATGTAAGGAGAGTCTCTATAACTCTTCTGTTCCCAGAATGGCAGTGCACGGTGCACCAGGCCAACGCCAGGGAACTAGCCATTAGTGCCAAAGTGTTAGAGCTGAGTAGAGGGTTCTAAAGCAATAACAATTTAGGCATAAAAATACGAATTTTATAATGAAAACCCCAGTAAAGGTGATGTGGTGCAAATATTGGAAGGGGCTAAGCGACCCAGGTTGGAGGGAACCTGGGCAAACAAATGGTGCATGAGGGGAGAGCTGCAAGGTACTTGCAATGGCAAGGGTAACAGAGCGCGAGATCTCCTTGAAGAGGTTTGTGAACATGAGCGTTTGGAATATCATGAAATTCAATATAACTTAAACGAGGAAAAGGTTTATTTGGGAAGTTGACCAACAAGGAATGTTGGTTGGGGAAAATGTATTTAAGCTCAAATGGGGGAATAGGGGTTATGCCACAGTGGACTCAGGCACCAACTCACCAATAGGGCAACACTGCCATCCAAGTTGGTTGAATAAGCTGAAACTGACTTCACTCAGGTGATTGATTGAAGTTGGATTTGACCTGAGCGCGTTATTTCAAAAATGGAATGGGTTTCAAAACCCCACTCCTCAATAAACTGAATTGAACCATCTGCATCCATTTGGTAGATTGTTCGTTTTAATGCCTGGCTTGACGTCAGGGGCTGGGCGTTTGGCACAACACTAGTCCCAACCTGGGCATATTTTTTCTGAACCAGCGTTGGTCCAGGGTGTGCCTCAGGTCAGGAAGGGCCTGCAGCTTCACCCTCTGGGCCTCCTGGCGCCCAGCCTTGTCTTTGGGGTTGGTCCCCACTATTATGTCATGTGAACATGACAATAATAGAAGAACTCACCTGCATTAACTTCTCCACAACATGGTGCTGATGAGAGATTTTACACCATGTTGAGTTGTATCTGGGACACCTTACCCCCACCAGACAGGATTGGTGGGGCACTACTTGTCTCCAGAATTATCTCCAATCCAGAAAATTCACAGATGCCTTACTCTCTATGTCTAGCATTGGCTGCATGACTAAGATCTTATATAACGGACAGAAGTTCTGCTCTGCGTCATTATTTGATATGGTTTAAATGGCCTCATGCTGGTCAGTTGAGTCTCTGATCCTATAAATCGCAAAATCACCAACAGTAATTATAGGTCCCTTATGGTGGTCCTAATGATTAACCTTATACCATCGCGACGTTTTTAGCCTAGGATTGCCCCAGAAATCCTGAACAACTCCTTTGAGATAGAATACAAATTACAGCCATCTGCAAACATGTATCCAAAACATTGCCCCATTTATGCTCCCCCAAGATAAATGGGTGGAGTCAAAGTCAGAGATCACATAGTTTCTTACAACTGCGATAAAACCCAGATGAAAGAGGCCAACACTAGGTCAGATGGGTTGAAGTCATTTGTAGAATCTTAAAAGAAATTGCACCCTAACACCTTCTCATCAATGGTTGGAAGCGTGGGAAGCTGACAAGAGGCGTGCCGCCTTGAACTTACTACCCAAGAAGAACAGGTGTAAATTTCACATCATTGCGTTAATACACCTGGTGGGGACATCCCACTAGCTTCTTTTAACAAAAACAAAAAGCCCACTCAAAGGCTCAGAAAATTGCAACTAAAAAGTGAGGAACAACATTACCACGGACAAGAAAATCACTAATGAAACTCATTGATCCTATCCAATCCTATTCCAGACTTTTGGGGTATAACAACCAGATGTTTGTAGTTTCATTATATAGACCTCGGTAGCACTGATCAATATCTCAAAATATGAAGTACTTCTCACGCTTCTAAAAAAGATTTAATAATACACGTTTTCCTCCTTATCCCATGACTAAAGACTTTTGGACCATATATAATGCATTTGAAGTGTACTTAGCCGTTCCTGTAAAAGTTACAAAGGCCCTCCACCCTTTTTCTCAACCCACTTGGCTGATGGGGGAGTAATAGCTGACTCATGAGGCTCAATTATGACCCTCATTCATAATAAGGTAAGCTGGGAGGTCCTCTTTGAACTTGCAATTAATATCACTTTTTAACACATGTCACATACTCTGTACTGAGATCTTAAAGGACTGCATGACTAAGTGAATGGCACTCTGGCTCAACCCCGCTTAGCATGGCTTTATCCCAGAGATTCGCTGTGGAACAATTAAAACAATCTTTTCATGACCCTTTCAACTAACTCACCCAACCAACAGTTTTGTGGCGCTCCTTAAAATGAAAAAAAGAACAAAGTTGATTAAATTTGGAAGTATCTTAACACCTTTCTCAACCTGCCTCACTAACTCACTAAGAGATAGAAAGTGGGTCTCGCACTATACAGCTAGCTCACACAAATACTTGCCTCAATGGGCTTTAACGTGGCGGTTATGGTCAAAAAGAGCTCTGATAAGGAGATTTGCTGATCCAAACCTGTTTAATAACTCCTTAGATTATTTCTTAGCACTTCACAAAAGCTTGTAGGTATTCAAGTGCCCAGCAAACCCTCCACTATGACATAGACTTTACTGATGACACAGCGGTAGCAGTCAGATGTAAAAAAGTCTAGACTTACCCATTAAGGCCACTGAATGCTATTCTAAGGCTTTTAAAGTTAAAGTTAGCACCACTAAAAACTATCACAGTTAAATTCTTTACCCCTCCTTTCCCCCTCCCCTTTGGCCTAAAACCAACCCATGGCTCCTTCTACCACCTAGGTGTACTCACCACAAACATCAAGGGGTCACAATAAAAAAAACCAGAATCATATACTGGATGCAATGAACTCCTGATTAGCTAACTGGAACTGCTAGCAAATCACCTCCAAGAACAAGCCCTGATGGCAAATGTTTTTCTGCTAAAAAGGTCTGATTCCTTGCTCACGTCTTCCCCTTCACGGACAGTTTCTACTCAAGGGTGAAAGTGATACTCTAATGCTGTATATGGGGATCAAACACCCACTCACCAAACTGAAAACATTTCACAACCCTGTACTAAAGGTGACATGGGACTTTTGGAGACTTGAATCCACGCCGCCTCAACAATGACAGGGCTTATCAAGCCCATTGTTGAGATTCCTACCCAAATCAGAGATTTGAATGTGTCAGATGATGGAATTCAAACACAATCTGTTGAAATAGATGAAGCAATTATTAGGGGATGATACACAACAAAAATCAAGGCATTTTGATATTAGGATCAACCCCAACTTGTACAATCAAATATTACTTACCCAAACCCCAAATATCATGGTTCAAACCTGATCTATAAGGTGATCAAATCCTGTTTGACAGATGTGACCAACGTGCTACAGAATACCTAATTGGTAATAAGTATAGATCTCAGATTGGAACGCTTGGAGATTTACCAAGAACTCCTTGATCTCCCATATAATGATGTTCCCAAGCATATAAACGTTATACTTTTTTTACCATTAATAATTTGGCTTACCTCTATTCATTTAGGGACGAAAACATAGTTTATATCACTCAAGGAACTTTATCCTGAGTTAAGACTTTTAAGCCAAAAAAGTAAAACTTATAATCTAGCACCCAGGAACTTTGGGTCTCCAGGCCTTAAGAATAAAGGACTTTTGGTTTACAACCCCTTTGTCCCAACAAAATTGGTGCTCCATGTCAGGTATACCTGTAGTTCACGGTGAAACTGTTATTATAATTAATAATGATTCAGCGCCAGATCCCTCATTGGATCATAAACGTTTTAAACTCTTTGTAAATTCCCGCTGTAATAAGTGGGTTGGAGCAAAGAATGCTCACAATTGAGCAACTCCAACTCAAACTTCAATATTTAACTACTGAGCTAAAAAACAAAATTCGCAGTTACCTCCACTCATTGCCATGAAATTAGATCTTTGTGCCACCCATGCTTGCGTAGACTCAATAATTGAAGATATCAATGACTTACAAAGTCAAGTGGACGCCCTTCATCCTCACAAATATTCCAGCGACAGAAGTTACTCTTTAAGGAAAATTGCACCCCCAGTATCAGTTCACATCGTTTGGCTCTTAACCCCCCAATGGCACGTTCAAACCTCGTTTAAAAAGTATGACCCAGGCAAAGGGAGAATCTTCTCTTTCCTATTTTATTATGAAAGTGTAATGGAAGAAGCCACCAACCATAACAGCTCAAACATCTAACCAACTGTCTTAGTCGCATGGCTCAAGATATTTTGGTACCTCATCTAATGCAGGTTGTACTTGGATTGAGGCCAAGACTGCCTTGATTTAAGAATTTGGGAGCAACCTAATTTATCTAACTAAAAAAAACTTTATAGAATAAGCCTTAATTGAAGAGACCATCAATGAGTTTGCCCATATTTTTTACCTTGAGGCTCAAATGTTGTTTACAGGGAATTGTCTTACGTTGGACGACGCTATCACTGCCTCATTTTTGGCGTTTAAATTTATGCCTAATATTTTACTCTATCATAAAGCGGTGAAGTCTAACTTGACGTCCCTCCTCCATATCAAAAAAGCCATTCTGGAGATCTTGATGACCTAACAAACCCACTGAGCCCTCTTGGTTTAACAGTAATAAGCCACGTCCCCATGTGTTAGCAGTTATGCCCTACAATTTGCCTAACCCAAATTATTCTTCACTTTATGTAAGAGAAACACCCATACTGTAAACTTTTTTCTCATTTGTCAAAACAAAATGTCAAAAGATCAGTCAGTATAGGGCAGGAGGCTCCCTATACTGACGATAATCAAGTTCCTCAGGACCCTTGTATTAACTCTAGTTATAAGCCCAGCACCTTAAGATGTTTTGTGTTAGCTGTACCTGCGGAAATTGACTTACCTCTTTCTATCTAAAGAAATAAAGATTTTCAGCTTTCTTATTCTTTATATTGGACAGTTACCCAAATAAATTTTTAGATGGCAGTTCCTCTATGGAAAGCCAAGTGTTGGTATATAAAACTACAAAAGCATTGAACAGCTCCAAGCTTGGCTGCAGCAAAATCCTCCGCTTGCTTCACTACAATCCTAACAAAAGTTTAATAGTTGTCAATTACTACTTTGGCTCTTCAGTGGTTTGAGTAAAGATGTTGTTCATAAGGTTAAAGTCCAGATATAATTAATACCAGTTCACCAGTTAAAGTTATTTCCCATAACTTATCTAAAAATAAAAATGGCTCCAGACTTGATTCATATAGCTGAATATGGGACAGCGGGTATTCAGTAAACTAATGCGTTTGAGGCGTATTATGCCTTACCTCTCCAATTTGTAAAACTTTTAATTAGTGCCCATGCTATCAAGTTAAAAATGATAATATGAGTTGCTTATTGGAGTCCAATCAATGCGGGAGTTCAATTGTATTTATCAACCATAAAGAAAAGTACCTTTCACTATTAGAGTATCAGATCCCATTAATATCTGAACTCCCAGTCAAGAGTAAAGGAGCCCCCAAAAATGAACATGCCTCTTTGAATATCTGTCCTCCATTTGTAAAGTTGAACATCAAGTCTTAGAAGGAAAAACTAAGTTACCTTCTGAGGCTGTGACGCCAAAGATGGGATACCTCTGTATGTGTCAGGAAAGAGGCAGATAAAGTTTAGACTGGCCTTCCAGTTAGGATGTTGAAACACCCAAAAGGTAAGCCAGAATACCAGGGGCACTGCTGCTTGATTGACGTTTAAATGTGCTTGGAGATAGGTAACAAATGAATGCTAACAGGCCACGAGTGTAAAAAGCAAACTTAGCCAGAAATCAGGCTGAGCAGACTCAGGGCCAAAGGCCTGGGCGTAGGGAGTTGCGAGATCAGATTGGGTGGTATGGTTTCCCCATGGGAGAATTGGTTACAACAACATTAACAAGGGGGTGGATCCTCGCCTGAAACGGGGATAGGTGGGCCCATAAAATGCTGAGATCCTTCTGGTGGATTGCCTCACCAATTGAGGAGAGTTCCACAAAATTTTTGACATTATAAGCCCAATTGACTGCAGTAGGGACTAAAGTTACTAACATGACTTAAATAGCCCAGTCATTATGAGGCCTGAGATGCCACATTGGAGATGTTGCAGGTGGTCAGCAAAGAAAGATTCGAGCTCAATAAATTAAATTGAAGCATGGGAAGATTTTTAAAAAAGTTAAAAAAGAGAGAATCAATTGTCAATTTTCTCAGTGTGTTAAAACAGTTTAATTAGCCAAGCAATTGGGGAATAGCTTGGAAAAGCATGGGATCAGGGACCACAAGATTTGACCTAACCTGGAAATCTTTAGCGAGGGGGAAACTAACTTATTTGTAACCAACTTCAAAAGTATTGGCGCCAGGCCAAGTCATTATTGGTTCATCCACAGATGCCCAGATTTCTAATTTACTGCAGTTCTTACAATTTGAGTGATGGCATCTCGCCTAATGGGCAATATGAACCTCCCAATGCACCTCAAGTAGGGGCAATCCCAAGATATCAGGAATGAGCTTGGAACACCCAACCTGCCCACACCTGGTCGCTCTGGCATCCGTTTGACCAAGTGAGATTTTTTGGACAAAGATTTTAATCTTTTTGAAGAGGGTTCAGCGCTGGTGGCTACTTTTGATGACGACCCAATGCCATCAGCGAGTTTTACCAAAGATTTGACATTAGACGCTTTATATGCTGAAGGTACACGGCCATTAGGTTTTGTTGCAAATGGTTTGGTGCTGTCAAGCCTTGATGCTGAAGGCTCATTGCCATCAGCCACATTTGGCCCTTTCACCCAATGTGGATGCCAATTCTCATAATTTGACCAAATTCCCTTAATTTTCAGTATCAATTCGTCTGAAGTTAATACCAGGATAGGTAGCGGGATTCTCAAAGGGTAATCTGTGACCCACTACTCATCAACCATATGGGCAAGGTCACGCTGCGAGATGAGAGGGGCAGCTGGCCCTCTCAGACCTTTTTTGGACAGGAAAGGGAATGCCACCAGTCCAAGCAGAGGGGACACTCCCCAGATTTACAGTATGCCCTCATCCTATTACAATACCCTCTGGCTCACAAGTTATTGTGGAAATGGGGTGTCATGAAATTGACTGTGGACTTCGCTAGTGTGCCTGGCCAACCAGCATGAAGACTGGTCTGCCTTTTGCCGTTTTTCCTTCATAGGCATACCAACCAAGTTGGAGTTTGCATCCAACCCACCAACACAGCAGACCAACGACTTCACTTTAGCCTCAGGGCCTTTAGTATGCCCCGGTGAGTCCTGCCCCCATCCTGAGCAGCAAGATATTCCCACACTGCCCCACCATCCTAACCCTTCACCAACCCATCTGGGCATGCCCCAGAGAGTCCTTCTCCCATCCTGGGTGGCCAAGGCACTCCTGCGCTGCGCCATGCAAAGTTGACAGCCAGAAGTGACATTATTGGTGGCTGGTTGGCCAGGTTTCCACCTGTATCTCCTCAGGGCTGGTATTTGAGCTGGCAGTGCCAGCCACTCCAGGCAAGTCACCTCATGCCAAAGTCAGGGATCTCCAATCCCATTTACTCTTAACCTAACCAAAAAGAAACTAACAACTAAAAGTTAATGGGTGAAAGAGAGAAATTTATTTGGAAGGAATGAATGACCAATTATACCTAGGCTACTGCGCCTCTGAAGCCCCTCGGTCATCCAGGCCAGAACTCTATCAGATTGTCACTTCATTCATCATAGTGATTCCCTCCTAATCCGCTCATCTGATCACCAAATTCTAGATTAATTCGATCCATCCTTGGCATGAGTCACTAGTTGATTGTATAAGATTTATTAAAATAAATAAAACATCAAGCATCCTTGTCATGAGTTGCTAATGCTCTAAGTTAGTTGGTAGATCCATTTTTGGACAATTCATAACAGATTCATTGGCTTTCTGCCAGAAATTCCCACAATGATCCTCAATTTGGAATTTCAGCAGCAAAAGCAGATTCTGCTGAACCTAAACTCAAATAAATTATATACTATTAAATAGTATCAAACTAGGCGATTATTCAGCAATCACGCCTGACTAACCAACACCTCTAATTCTAATACTATTTGGAGAATCCATCTGGTTAAAATCTCGACATGGGGATCAAGATTCTCACCCCACCTAATCAAGTTTTGGAGCTAAATGGGAACCCAGCCCCTTTTATCAAAGAAGCGTTGACCTGCCCTGAGATTTTTAAATCCTGCCTACATGAAATTAATCTCTATCTTACTAGTAACCTAATGAAAAACTCTCCAAGTCCCTCAATATGCCCCTATCTCTTGTGTAAAATTATGTCCCATTGAAAATACCACTTGTTATAAAATAGGCGGAATTGTAATATATACCATAAGGGATTTTGCACATGGTTTGACCCACTGAGCAATAGGACCAATGATATGATGATCATTGCCCTTAGAAACAACAAAATAAACTAATTTAATAATATGGAGCACTTTCTCCCACTATACTCTTTATTTAATATTAAACACAGCGGCCCTTCGCTGTTTCACTCTTCTTAACTCCTTAACAACAACCTTTCTTAATCATCTCGTCTTGTCTATATTGTAGCATCTTTGGATGCTACCGCTTCCATGGCTTAGTAATTCAATTCGCCATATCTCATTGGTTCTGGCTATTCTTCATTTGTTAATTTCGCAGTCACCTAATTTGAGGCGATTTCCCAACAGCCCAATATCGCCTTATCTTGAGGCACTTGAATAACCATTACTCATATTAAACTTGGCGGATTCTATCCATTCTGCCATAAAAAATTAGGGCTTATTGTCCAGTCATATCAGAATCGTGACATTACCCCCCTTTGACTGGACAATAAGGCTCCTATTGCATATACACCAGGAGGAACTTTGTATGCACTCAGTTATTGATCTGACTGCTAGCGGGGTCCTTGATAGTATAGGCGTCCACACCTGCCTTCTCAATAACTTCAAATGGCCCAATCCATATAATGGCCAACTTATGCTTCCTGCTGAACCTATTTTGGTCATGGAAGAGAACCATATCGCCTTCTTTGAACTGTGACAATCCGCTACAATGTACCTGATTGGTGGCCTAATTCCTAATCTTCTTGGCTAAGCTGAAGGAATATGCTTTGGTTTGCAATTTGACTAGAATGTTTGTGCGGTTAGTCAAATAGTGGTGGGGTTCCACTCCGCCGGTGTCTTCCACACACAAACAAAGTAGTGCCAGAAGAGCTGGGTGTCGGCCATATAGTATTTGGAAGGGACTCTTCCCCGTGGTGGAATGGTAACTGATGTTATAGACGAACATGGCAGTGGAAAGGAGGGAGAACCAATTGGAAGGTCAATCCATTACTAATTTTTGTAGAATGTTCACCAGAGTCCCATTCACCCGTTTGGCCATTCAATTAGATTTGGGGTAGTATGGGGTCATTAGAACCCCGCGGATACCCATAAGCTCGTTCAGTTTGGGGAGGATGTGCAAGGTGAAGTTGGTTCCATTATCAGTGAGAATAAACTGAGGGCATCCATGTCGCTAATAATGCACTCCATCACTAACTTGGACACTGAAACTTCCCCCAAATCTTCTATCGCCCTTGCTTCAACCCACTGGGTCAAGTGGTCGATAGCCACAAGAATGTACTTACACTGATTGGCTCCTGTTGGCAAGGGACCAATGACATCAAGGGAAACCGTGTGCCAAGCAAAATGTGGTTTCACTACCCAGTATGAAGTCTTACGGCGGAATGGCTTCTCCACTTGGCACTGATGGCAACAGGAAATAATTTTGAGCACATCAAAGCTCATGCTTTCCCAATAGTACCAAGGGTGCAGCAACTTCATAGTATTACACACCCTGCCATGTCTGACTGCCTTGTGTGCGCTCATAATGATTCCCAGTCATGCTGAGGGTCACAGAGAATTCACCATTGAATTGCCAATCCACTTGTACAGTTCCCCATTCCATTAGAAGGTATTTGTTTGCATCTTGTTTAACACTTTGATCACTTGGGGCGGTTCGTCGTCATATTTTCCACTGAGCGTCTTATTTTACATCACGTTGCTGAGGTCAGCCGTCACTGCAACAGTTGGCAATCAAGATAAACAGTCATAATTCTGATGCTTTGCTCCTGGATGATGAAGGATCTCAAAGTCACTAGCCTGCAGCCTATGAGCCGCTCATGCCAACTGACCTTCAGGTTCTTTGAGGTTCTGCAACCAGCGTAATGATGCGTGGTCTGTTACAACTTTAAACTTTACCCCATGCAGATAGACTCTGAATTGCTTATATGCGTAGATAACTGCTAAGCACTCCCGCTAAATCACAGTATAATTACGCTCATGTCAGTTCAGACTTCAACTACAATACGCTACAGGATGTTCCTCTCTCTCATCATCTTTCTGAGAAAGTACTGCCCCAACAGAGGAAAGGGATGCATCCATCTGAATGATAAACTCCCAATTGAAGTTCAGATAGCGTAACACTGGTGCACTGAACAACGCCATACAAAGTGTATTGACGACGTTTCATCCATTTGAACACAGCGTCCTTTTTTAACAACTTGAATAGTGGATCCCAATACAGCTAAAATTAAGGATAAAGCGCCAGTAGTAACCGACCATTCTCAAAAATACCTGTATGTCACGTTTACTATTAAGTGCAGTCATTTTGCTGATGGCCTCCACCTTAGCTGGCTGTGGTTTCAGCCCTTTAGAGTCTACCACAAACCCCAGGTATTCCAGATAATCTTTGAAGAAGTTACATTTTTGAGGTTTAATTTTAATATTCACCTCAGCTAGCTGGCAAAATACTGCTTCTAAGTGATTGAGATGCTCCAAAAAGGTTTGAGAAAAAACATTAGTCTTGTTGAGGTATACAAGAATGCATGACAGTTTCAGGTCATCAAGAATAGTATACATGGATTGCTGAAACATAGTCGGGGCATTGCACAGCCCTTGAGGCATCCGCGTCAGTTGAAAAAGGCCTTTGGAGGTAATTACAGTGCATTTTTCCTGTTCCGCCGCGGGTAACTCAATTTGCCAATAACCCAATATCAAGTCCGTTGCAGAAAAATAATGGGCTCCCCCTAACCAATACAAAGCATTGTTGATCCTTAGCAAAGGGTATGAGTCCTTTTTTGTAATACTGTTGAGCTTCCAGTAGTCTATTATACATGGTTGATGCCATCCTTCTTTTTTACAATCAGATTGGGAGAAGCCCATGGGCTTTTGAATGGTTCAAGCATCCCTTGCTCTAACAACTTATCAATTTTGTTAGTGACAATGTCTTCCACTGCCCTTGATTGGTGGATTGGCTGGGACCTTATAGGGGAATGATCTCCTGTGTCTACTCGATGGACCACACCCTAAGCACACCCTAAGTCATGATCATCGACAGCAAAAATCCCCTTGTTCTTCTGAAATAAAGCTATCACTTGGTCTTTTTGCTCTTCTGAAAGTCCTATTAAATTACTCCGCGGTACCACTCTTAGTACGCCAGCCAGTGTCTCGACTGGTAGACCAAATTTGTCCAACGACCTTAAATAATGAATATGAAGGACCTCATCTATTAGAATCAATTGTAAGTACGCTACAATTTGGTGTTGGCGGATTTTCATTGGTTAACTCTGAAGGTTTGCCAAAAAAACCTTAATCTTCCTCATGTCCCAGAAGTATAATGCCTGAGGCCACATGGGGCTTGAGTTGTAATTGCTGATAAGGCCCAATGACCTCCCCATAAATCCCAATAGGCACTTCCATCTCTAACTTGGTGTTTATGATTACTTGGTGTCCAGAGGGAATGGATATAGGCCCCGCCGCTCTAAGCGGTAGCCCTTGATATTCATAAATTTGATGGGGAAGGGTCTGAGTCTTGTGCTTAAGTCGATGATAGCAAACTGAAACCACCCCATCACCATATGAAAGGTTAACGTGACTCATATGTACTGAATCCTTTGGCGTTCTATGGGAAGTGAAGTAGATTGGGATCCGCTGCCCCAGAATTTCAAATGTCTCCAATGTCATATCAACAACAGCCCCAAAGTGGCGCATAAAAGCAGTTCTGATTAAAAGGTCATAGTTATTGTTTGGTAGCACTATGGCTGGGGCTACAATGACAATTGACCCAAATCGCAAAGGTAATGCGCTGTATGTTCCTTCAGAGACTGTGCTTTCCGCGCCTGCAGTCCCATACACCATATGATGCTCCACGTCAGGCTTCAATGCCAGCTTTGCCACCAACTTTGTGGACACTATGTTGATTGGGGCACCCATATCAATTATTGCACAAACTCAGGTTTTTGCTACAACAGTGTCACAGTAAGTACACTCAGAATAAGATACATTCTGATTGTTTAAAACATGGACATCTAACGGATCTCATTTTCCAAGGAAGCTCATAATACCCTCCCCAACTTTAGGGTATTCTTTAACAATAGCATTCACAGGGAGGGCCGCGTTCACCCCTTTTAAGAGAAGCGCATCAGCAAATGGATCTGGTTCATCAGTAGAGAATTGATTAAACATCTGACAGGCATAAGGCTGTGGTTGCTCCTGAGGGCCTGCTTCCACCGTGTCCATAAATTGCATTTGTGTCAACACATTCACCCCCCAACCGGCTGCTGATATAGAAAGGCATCGTCATACTGGGGACCTTCCACTGGATGTACTGGAATAGAGTCAGGTGGGACGTTTTGAGTTAGAATAGCGGAAGTAGAGAGTCCCATCTCTACTCAGCTCTGACTTTTCCCTGATTATTCTGTTCCTGTGGTATGGAATGAACCTGACGATGAAGATAACTTCTGGCCAAGTGCCCAGAGTGACCGCACGAGAAACAATTGATCCTGTAAGATCTGCGTCCATAGTTGTTTTGAAATGGGCCACCCCAAAAGTTAGGCTGGGGTCAAGCGGTGTAAACAGACCCTTACTGATAGTTGAACTGCTAATGGCAACTTGGTGCAAGTTGAGGCGTGCAGTGATAATAAGGATGATGGTTACTAAATGGACGCCAAACTGGAAGAGATAACTCTTCTGAATAAAAAGGTCCAGCAGTGGAGGGGATAGGGTTCCGCTCTATTTTGGGTGGAGGGAAGGTAGCAGATAACTGACGTAAGATCTGCATGAGTTTAAGCAAAGGTATAATGACTTCTAAATATGGAGCCAAGGTATTGAAAAGCTCATGGTATGGTTTCACAGCGGAGGTCAATGCTATGCATACATCATTTTTGGTTAAAGTTCCTTCCCCAATTAAAACATGGGCTTCCACCATAAAGTGATCAGCAAATGTGGTGAGGGTCTCATTATGTTAAAACCCAATGGCTAAAAACTTGGCCTTCCGCTGCTCCATTTTCATGGTCCCTCCAAATAACCACAACACAGTATCTTTCACATTTTGATAGGTAGCAGTACTAGTGGGGAGATATTAATTAACTTGGTCAGCGCTTTTGCCATCCAAGGAGAATATTAATAATTTGGCTTTAAACCAATCTGACGCTCCTTCTACTGCAAACTCAAATTGCTTATAAAACCCATTGATGTTCCCATTTTGATCAAATGGAGGCAGTTTATCGATATAAACCTCCTGAAGAAACTCCTTTTCCACTGGAGCACAGCGTCCAAGGCAAGCTTGAGTTCTGCATATTCAATAGTTGCAGCATCTTGGGAATACTCCTTGCCAGAGCAATCCTGATATGACATGGCTAGCAACTGAGGGGTGTTATTGGTATTGTGATTGATCAATGGGCCCCCTGTAGTGAGCACCACTGTTTTAAAATAGGCCAAATTGTAATATATGCCATAAGGGATTTTGCACAGGGTTTGGCCTACTGAGCAATAGCACCAATGATATGATGATCATTGCCCTTCTAAATAACAAAATAAAATAATTTAATAATATGGAGCACTTGCTCCCACTAAACTCTTTATTTAATATATCAAACACAGCGACCCTTCGCTGTTTCACTCTTCTTAACTCCTTAACAACAACCTTTCTTAATCATCTCGTCTTGTCTATATTGTAGCATCTTTAGATGCTACCGCTTCCATAGTTTAGTAATTCAATTCACCAAATCCCATTGGTTCCGGCAATTCTTCATTCATTAATTTCACAATCGCCTAATAGGAGGTGATTTCCCAACAACCCAATATCGCCTTATCTTGAGTCACTTGAATAACCATTACTCATATTAAACTTGGCGGATTCTATCCATTCTGCCATAACAAATTAGGGCTTATTGTCCAGTCATATCAGAATTGCAACACCGCTGATGTGAGTTTTTTGCCCTTTACAAGATTTAGGATGTGATCCACCACCCACAATAGCTCTAGTCAAATGTAAAATTGGAAACAATCTCACCCCTAATGAACTCCAGAATGTTGAAGACCTCCTTGAGTTGTATTGTGATATTTTTTCCTTAGGACCAGGTGACTATGGGAAAATGTCAGGGGTAATTCACTAAATTAAGACTGAAGCTCACCATCCATTTAAATCTCAGCCATACAGAAGATTTAAAGTTAAGAAAGCTCAAGTGGCCCTAGAGCTACAGCAACTGTTGGAAACAGGGTTACTTGTGCCTTTTAAAAGCCTGTGGGCTTCCCTGCTCTTATTGATCTAGAAGAAGGATGGTGGCCACCGTGTTGTTATGGATTATCATTGGCTCAATTCTATTACACAAAAGGACAGCTATCCATTGCCACATATAAAAAGATTTCTTATACTTAATGTCAGGTTCCCAAAATTTTTTGGCTATGAATCTCGCCAGTGGTTGCTGGCAAATCGACTTTCTGCCTGAAGATAATGAGAAATGTGCCCTCATTTCAAGTGAAGGACAATTTAAACCCACTCAAATGCCGCAGGGGTTATGTAACGCCTCTGTCACCTTCCAATGCGCAATGGTGGACTCTTAGGCGATTTGAAACGCTCCTGTGAGCTAGTTTATCTTGACAATACTACTGTTTTTTTCAAACCCAGTCTGAGAACATAGCCTATTTGAGACAAGTTTTACAGTGATTATGGCAAGCTTCGCTAAAACTAAAGCCGTCAAGATGCTCTTTATTTCAGAAAGAAATGTATTTTATGCCATAAGTAGGGAAGCTGGAATATTCCCAATGGATGACAAGGTTCTGGCCACTTTTAATATGTCCCCACTAAATCTCTACGTGATGTACAAGTTTTTTTTTGGTGGGGGGGACGGTGAGATATTATCACTAGTTTATTCCACACTCTGCCAAAAACTTTGAGCCTCTAGTATATTTATTGCTGAAGGGTATACCCTTCAATGGAAAGAAGAGCAATATGCCTTTGGCCTATTATGTGTAGCACTCTCCCATTTGCCTGTACTTATAAATCCTAATTTTGATAAACCCTTTCTACTTTTTACTGATTCTAACAATATAACTATCAGAGCTAGATGTCTCAGCATGATAAAAACTTAGTGGACCATCCCATCGCCTAATATAGAAAAACCTTAACCAGAGCCAAATGCAACTATAGCATTACGGAATGTGAATGATTGGTGGTACTAAAGACTATTAAGCATTATCAACCCTATTTACATGGAAATAATTTTAATTTAATTACTGACCATGCTTCTTTGCAACAACTGCAACAAACTGAAGGATCCTGATAGGAGGTTAGCCCCATGGGCGTTAAAAATCAAAGCTATGATAATTTTCCATTATTCATTGACCAGGGCCAAACACCAATCTGCAGATTTCCTATCCCAGCTTCCCATATTAACTTTAACTGACACTGAATAGGATTAACTTTATATCCTCCAAACTCAATCACATTTATGGAAGGATGAATCCAGACCCTTAAGAAGGAATTAGCGAAAAATTGGCTTATGTTCAAGTCAAAAACGGCCAATTTTAAAATCTTATGAGCTTTAAATGGGTGCCCTATGAATGACCTTCAGCTCGAACTGACATCACATTGGAGGGACATCTGCAAGTCAGCCATGAGGGAATTCAGAAACCTTATCAGTGACTAAAGACTCAATGTTATTGTGAAGGAATGCTCGTCTTAATCCAAGATTTATTAGAGTCTTGCCTGGTATGTAAAAGTCAAGCTGTACCTAATCCCCAACCTCAACATACAGTGGTTCCACCCTGTAAACCCTTTCAGACTATAAGTATTGACGTAGTGGGACCTCTATCTCGAGTCTCTAATGGTCATCAGTTCCTCCTCATATCAATGGATCATTTAACTAAGTGGATTGTAGCTGTATCTCTACCCTCTGCTTTGGCAAAAGCTATCGCCACATTTTTATATAATTAGATCATCACCCAGCATGGGTGCCATAACATAATCTTCTCCAATAACGGTCAAAATTTTATTATCACTGGTAAATCATTTAGCTAAACTTATGGGATCCACACAGGTATTCTTCCACTCCATAACGTCCTGCAACCAATGGAATGATAGAGCGTTCAAATTGTACTCTAACTTTAACTCTCCAGAAAATGGCCATGACTGACCCCCTCCATTAGCCCCAATATTTGTCTAGTGCAGTTCTGGCCTATAGAATAAGTTATCACTGAATAATTAAGATGTCGCCCTTCCAAGAGTTGTATGGAAGAAATCTCCAGCTGCCTTTTAAAGTGCAGGCCATGCTAGATCAAGATTCCCCTGAATCCCCCAAAGTTACTATGTGAAGTATCACCAATGAGATTATCTGACTTCAGACCCTGGCTTCTAAAAGCCTATCTGATACCACTAATAGAGAAAAGAATTGATTTTAATGACAAGCATGAACCTCTGCACACCTTATAACAGGGTGACCTAGTCCTTTTCTACCACCGTTGGCTTTAAGGTTGTGATAACAAATTGGAAACCAACTGATCAGGGCCCTACAAAGTTATTTATAAATGAGGTAATGAAAACTCAATTGTGGAGGTCTCTCAGGGCACCGTGGTAATTCTATTACACAGTCAATTTCTTTGGCCATTTCCACCCTGCGCCAATATCTAGAGGGGGGCTTTGTCAAAATTTCTACCTGAATCAGAAGATTTGCATGTGTCAGATGACAGGAATTAATCCCAGTCCAATGAAATAGACAAAACTAAATTGGGGATAATCCCTAACAAATTAAAGGCCTTTTGATATCAGAGATCAAACCTGACTTGTGAAATCAAATATTAATTACCCAAACACCCTAATATTAGGGGTTCAAACCCAAGCTATGTGGCGATCAAATCCTGTTTATCAGATGTGACCAACATGCTGCAGAATTCCTAATTGGCAATGAATATATATCTTAGCTCGGAACGTTTGGAGATTTACTGAGAAAACTCCATGATCTCCCATATAATGATGTTCACAAGCAAAAAATTACAGTCTTTTTGCCATTAATAATAAGGATTACCTCTATTTATTTAGGATGAAAACATAGTTAAGATATATCACTCAAGGAACTTTATCATGAGTGAATACTTTTTATCCAAGGAAAGAAAAACTTATAATCCAGGACAAGGAATAACGGATCTGTTGGCCTTAAAAATAAAGGACAAGAGGTTTAAAACCCCTTCGTCCCAACACTTATCACTTGCTGGGACATGACATTAATGCTGAAGTGGGATTTAGCCCTACGCCAGCCATTAGCAGCCTCCCTGGACTCCCTCATGCCATGCTAATGGCTGTTGGAGAATGGCTAACAAACCATTTGAGCCACCGCCTAAACCTTCCTCAATTTTATATGGAATTAGGTCCTCTTTGTTTTCAAATGGGTAAGTGCATGCGTGTAAAACGCTTTCCTGTACAAACAGATTGGTCCTGGAATCAGCCTCCACCAACACACCCTAGTCCACAAAGGAGGATTTTTAACTCCCGCCTTCACCCTCTGGACAGACCCCCAATACGTCCTTGCCTCTCAAACTTCTACCCCCACTGTGGAGTGTGATCTCAAGGCACTCTGATGGGACATCAAATACTCTATACTCTTAGAAAAAATGTCAAGTATTCAATAAGTTCTACACTGCTCATACAGGACAGGGGATCAAATTGGTCACACTTTCCAGCACAAGAGCTGCCCATGATGCGCCAAGCCAATTGACACCCACCTCCACCGTTTCCTTATCCTTCTCTTTATCTTCACTTTCTGGAACAAGTTCCATAAATTCCTTTGAGAGGAACCAAGGGCTAGGCCTCTGGTCCAGTGCATTATGTTAACCACTCACTCCCTGACTGCCACTGATCTTATAAAGTCCTGGCGTTTGGCATAACAATATAAATTATCCATAATTTGAATCTTAGAGCTGCTTTTGACCCCCATCTATGGACATTACCTTACATTATTACCCATTTTCAGGTGCATTTTAAGATGGCCCTTAAAATCTCTGCCACATTTCCAGCCAATGACCGGTCTATTTAATCAGATGATTGGTTCTGGCGGTTCATCTCCCCTCAGTTTCTCAATTTGTTTCCCATCCCTTCCCCTACCTAAATCTCTTAGTATCCCAGGCATATTCTTTTAGTTTTGGTGAATCCCCTTGGTTGGGACTGCCTAGTGCTAAAAAATATACTAAGCCAAAATGATAAGGGAAACAAGTTTATAGGGAAGGATGAATCAATTTATTTTAATACTAATTTGCTTATAGTATGATAGACAAGTAATGCACAATTAAAACTACAGGTCATTAATCATCTGGACTGAGGGCATATGTGGCTTAATCACTGCACGGGTTCAGTTTATGTGTTAGAACAGATCTCTGATATAATAAATAGATGGGCTGACAATATTATGAAGACCATTGTCCTGGTTGATCTCTTCACAACCACATTGAGTATGTCTTTCAACGCTAGACAGGTGCTAACGCTCTTCCTTCCTATACTTGAAGGTACTTAAAATCTTCCAGACAACAAGGGAAATACTATCCCTTCAACTCTTCCTATAGAGTTGGCAACTTCTGGAACAAGGGAAATCTTTCTTCTTCTCTTGACACAAGAGATCTCAAAATCTTAATAGTAATATATATATAGACAAAAGAAAACTATTATTAAACTCTAATCCCAAGAGAAAAATATAGAAATTATAACAGTCTAAATAATTATTATACTACAAGTCTGCTTATTGATTAAAAAAACAATAGATTTGTATAAGGAATTCAAACGCTCAACTCTTTTGGTGGCGCCCCAATGGGAATGGCAGCCTTCACCGATGGGTTAGACCTCATAAGTCGTCAAAACATGATGATTTACTTAATCTGTCTTGTCAGATTTCACTGCCAACAAAAAATGTCCCCTCCTGGTTTAAGTATCTGAATAACTTGTCCCAGCGTCTTCACTCAACCCTAGAGAATTATCCTTATTAAGCTAGCAACCTCCTTAGGTAATGGGACCTTTTATTCATTAACAGAAGGTTTACTTGCCTAAATGGTTAAACCACAAGTTGCTACCAGGAAGCGTTGTCAACGCTTAGCAACTAACAATAAACCCTTAATCAATTGGCGAAAAACCCCAATCTTTCATACAATTAATGAATTATCAAACATTAAATTAATAATTGAATCACATGTGAAAAATTGCTTGGAATCCTATGATGGAACATAGTAATTTTGAAGGATTCAATCCTAATTTATAATCAACATCCCATAAGGAATAACAATAAACAATAGTTATCATATTATATGATAACTCCCACATCACAATGTTAAATCACCTAAAGAATAAAGCAATAATAATATAATAATTTAAGCTGAATTATGTGGGAATACTGAAATCCCAATACATCCCAAACTTGACTAGATTACTCATCAGAGATAGATTCTTGGAGGCAGATGCCATTTTGTTCCTGGCCTGAACCATCCAGCATGGTTTATATTTGATCTCACATGGTCAATCTTCTTTTTCCTTGCTAGATGCATATCTTCATGCCCCTTCTCCTCAGTGCATTACCTCTTTGTCTCCTTCTTGCTTCCACCTCCTTCAAGCTTGGTTCCACAGCCACATGCCACACCAGAATTATTACAGTCAATCTCACCAATATTATGTTCTGGAAAACCTGTATAAACCAGTTCAGACTTTTATGAATCCAAGACAATTTAAGATCTACTCAGTCATCTTTCCTGATGCGTTCCTTAGTTTTTGTAATCCCCCAAACTGGGATCTCCATTTTTGATCAGAGCAGATCCTCTATCTCACCTCCTGCATCAGCACAGTAAACCCAGCTTTCAACACGTGCTGATCCTGCCAAGAATTCTCCCTTCTTCACTACTGTCTTTGTAGTTCATCCCCCTTCATCCACAAGACCATGGCAGGTAGGATCATAGCTTGATTCTCTTGATTGTGGAAAAAATAAAAATCGATATTACTTGAATAAATGTTTAATTTTTCTTTCTTCTCAAGGATAACCTCTTATTAATAGCTATATTTTTCATATTATCTCTTCCATTTTTTTCTTATATATAATATATCTTACATATTTTTTATATTTTTCTCCTAGATCCATTACTTTAAGTATTTGGTATGGACCAATTTAATATATGATCATTGATTATGTTTTTTAGCGTATAGGCATCTGTTGTCATCTTAGCATTAATCACAAATGGACCTGACCATAAGGCGTCCAATCTGTTTCTTCTTCCAAATCCATGAGTATCACAGTAGGCTACCCTATCTCCCACATGGTGCTCTTTAAGCGCTGGTCATATTTGAATGCCTGCTTCTTTTCTCTAATTCTTCTCTTCAGTGTCATGTCATATGCCTGTGATTTCAATTCAATCATGATGCTCGCCATTCAGGTTAAATATTGGTTTTGCGCTAATCCGTGAATCTGGTTCCACTGCTGAATAAAAAATGGGTGGTAGTGAGGCTCTTCATCCATATAATAGTTAGAAATATGTTTTCCATTTTAACATATGATAACTTTTTTTAACATGAATATAACTGAACTCAGATAAGATTCTCAAGAAGAGGTTTACCCCACTACCAATTTCTTAGCGTCATAGCCAGAGTTCCTTTCAATCTCAGTACAATTCAATTTTTTTGAATGGTAGGGAATGGACACCACTCTTCTGAATTCCATCAATTAATTCAGTCTTGTGATCGTGTAGAATGTAAAGTTGGATCTTTTATAACAAAGTAATACTTATAGGAATCCATATTGGTACACACTTGATCAAGCATGTATCTCTCAGTTCTCATAGAATCTACTCTGCTCAAGGCCTTTGGCTTGGCCCATCTGCTCAGATGGTCTATCTCACTATAATATACCTTACTCCCCCAGTACTAATACCAAGGGTCCTATCACGTCTATTGTCACTATGTTCCAAGCAAACCCAGTGTGTACTAGATGTTATCCCAACACATTCTTGTGGGGCTTGTGGAGTTGACATTCCATGCAACAGGCTATATAATCTGCTAAGCTGTAATTGACTTATTCCCAAAAATAATATTGGCGTAGATGATCTATTATTTTTCTTAGGCCAATATGCCCTAAAACTTTGTGTGCGGATTGAATAAGTTCTGAGCATTCTGATGGTTTACAAATTAAGTACCGTTTTCCATAAATTAATTAATACAGTTTTCCGTTCTTCATCTCGTTTTTTAGCCACTTTCTTAAGTGTGCTTCAAATCTCATTTGGTTCATCCTTGATATTCCCTTTGATAATTCATTGAAATAGTTTATCCTCTTGTTGGTAAATGACTTAAATGGCAGGTAATCTTGATAATCCATCAGCAATCTGATGGGCTGCTCATGTTCAGTGTTAAATATCAAGATTGTAGGCTTGCAGCTTCAGAGCTCATCAAATCAGTTGACCCTCTAGTTTTATAAAATTATTTAATCAGTGTAGAGATGAGTGGCCAGTCACAACTTTGAAGTGTGTCTAATGAATATGCACATAAAATTGTAATTAGGAATTTACACCGTGAGGCACTCATGCTTTGACACAGTGATCTTGCTTTCCACTGGAGTCAATTTCTGACTTACATATGCCACTGGATGCACTTCCCTATCATCATTTACTTGACTTAAAATGGATCTGATTGTCATTAATAAGGCATCTTTCTGAATTATAAACTCCTATTTAAAATTTGGGTACTTCAGAACAGGACTAGTCATCAGATATCTTCTATGCTCAAAGAATGCTTCATGGGTCTCCTCATTCCACATGAACCCTTTTTGGATCCTTCAGTAGGTTATGTAGTAGTTTGGTGATTCCAAAAAATCCTTGATAAATTGACAATAGTATACAACCATCCCAAGAAAGACTTGTATGACTTGAACACTCTTTAGGATTGAAATCCATTCAATGGCTATTATTTTCTGCATCTGTGGTTTTAATCCGCCAGAGCTTATCACAAAACCCATATACAAGCTCTTTTTTGAAGAAATGGCATTTCCTTGGCTTGATCTTCACATTTGCCATTGCTAGGCGTTTAAACACTTCCTCTAAGTGTTCCATGTGATTGGTGAATGTCCTACTAAAACTTTGATGCATCCAACTTCACCAAAATGCCAGACAACTTTAGGCAACACAAGATGTAATACATCACCATCAGAAAGTAGCCAGCGCATTTAATAATCTTCAGGGTATTCTCGTCAGCTGGTATAATATTTGTGAGGTGATTATTGCACACTTCCTTGATCTTCTTTTGGCAAGTATATCAGCCAATACACTGAGATTAAATCCATCGCTGAAAAATACTTGGATTCCCCTAGGCGATTGAGCGTGTCATCTATCTTTGGCAGTGGATACAAATACTTCATAGCATTTTTATATCAATTGTCAGTAATTGATCACCACTTGAATTGATCCACCCTTTTTCTTCCCAATTAAGATTGGCTTCGCCCATGGACTTGATGAAGGTACAATGAGCTCATGCACAATCAGTTTAATGGTTTCTTCAATGACTACTGCTTCAAAAAAGCCTTGGATTGGCAGATAGGTTGCATTCATATTGGTGTGTATTCCCAAGTGTCAACCTTATATATCATACCTTTAGCACATACAAGGTATGACCATCCTAGGAAAATATCACCCAGTATTTCTGATAATCATACCACTTCTTCCTGCTGATTTTTGATAACCTAGCCAGTTTCTCTCAATCAGCCAGTACATTAATGCTTTCAGCACATCCACCAGTAATCTCATTTCTGCTAGTGTTCCAATGTCATGGAACTCTTTGGTTTATGCCATTGGGATTAAATGCGCAAAAACAAAAACTTGGGTTTTCTCCACCTTCATCGGTTACTATCTCAAATTGGCCATTAGGAAATAGTTCACTTTTAGCCTGGCATTATATTTTTGGAGCTACCCAAGGCTTCAATCTCAAATTAGTTCCTTAGTGCTATAACTTCTCCATATAAGACGTTTCATGAATTCAATGTTTATACTGTTTTAACTATTAATTGCATTCCCAGTGGAATGGTATTTGTTGTTTTCATACCTAACAATATTCCACAGTTTTCAAGATTTTACTTTGGAATTTTCCTAATTTTTCTTTCAACCAACTTGTATTGGATGGGTGTTTGCCGCCGTTACAAATTAGATTTACAAATTTATTCTGCTATGTCAGCGGAGTTTCTCCTTTCTGCAGATATACCAAGGGCAAGTTTTACCCTAAAATTGTTGGGGTATCCTCCTCAAAATTGCATTCAAAATACTTTCTCAAGAATACCTTTTTAATGAGGATGCCATAATTTTAACTTGCCAATACTATGGCAGGAGCTGATACAACTGGCAATTTGGACTTAAGAGGCATTGGATTGTATTTCCAAAAGATTTGTATTATCAAATCTGACAGTTCTGTATTCATTCTGTTGTTCCAAATCTGGAGAGATCTTCATTTGCTTCACCAACTTTGTCAAAATGATACTAATGGGTGCTCCACTGTCAATTACATCCTGTAATATTACTTTATTGACTATAATGTTCATATAGATAGACTCTGGGTATTGTAATAAAGTGTTTACTGAGAGAATTATGGCATTATACACTGAATCTAGCAAAATATTGATAATTCAGACAAATAGGATTTTTTTCTTCATGCTAGTAGGGAGAGAAATGTTAAAATTATTAATTTTTTTCTTAGGTAATTCTTTAGTGCTTTCAGCAGTTCTAATCTTTTTCCCTAACTGACAAGCATATGGCCAAGAAACTTATTTTAAGTTTTTGAGGTCTATCCCCTTAGCCTTTGTGTGATTGCGTTTTCATCCAAATTCATAAACTGGCAGAATGGTTCAGGGGTACCTTCATTTACAAATAGATTAGATATATCCAAGTCATCTTTGAATAGTCAGGGTAACAAGATTTCAGAGATAGATTGTTCCATATCTAAACTGCTTCGATTTACTTGAATCCTGGCCAGTTCTTCTCTTTAGCTTATACCAGAGTTACTTGCTCTTTAGGCTTCTTATACCAACATTATGTGACAAAATGACCAAGATTTACACATTGGTGGCAACATGTTTATGTTTTATATGGTCCTTTGGTCTTATTTTCATTATTAAATCAGTTCTGCGGCTCCTTATTAGGCTCAGAAAAAATCACAGTATTCTGATTTCTGGTGGAAATGACTTTAAATGTTAAGTTGCTTCAATTGTTGCTCCTAACGTCTTGAGATATTTCACCATTGGTGATGTGGAAGTTGGTTTGAAAGCATCAAAACTATAGCGAGGCACAAATCTTTGCAGGGCTGAAGCACTGTTTTCATTACTATACGTTCATTGAAATCTAATAGAGCTTTTACACCAGCCAGGATTTGTGCTTTCAGGTATAATTGAACTTTGAAAGCAGATAATGTTTTGTCCCTGATTTGAATTCCCATAAACTTCTGCTTATGGCTAGCCATCAGCGCAGAACTAACAGACTCAGTCATGATTGCTTCTTTGGCGTCTCTGTATGTCCAATTATCCACATCAAGATGGTGCAACACCAGCTTTTGACAGTCAGTGTCTAGTAGTTCATCACAGATTCTGCTTTTTGTTAGTCACCATATCTTTATATTGTCATTCTGATTAAGCGGACAAATGCTGGTTCATTATCCCATTGAAACATAGATAATTTTGGTTTTCCTGAATTTTTCTGTTGCTACTCTGGCAGAAGACACTTGCTTGGCAACCAAACTAATAATAGGGGTGTCTTGAGGTTATCTCCAAAATTGCAGCAAAAGCTCCAAGCATATTTTTTAGGGGTTGTACTTTCTCAGATGATTCTTTGTGTGTCTCGTTGTCAGCTTTATTTGCCTCCTCCTGGGCACAATCACATTTGTTTTTTCAAGTTTTGTAAGCGCTTTGATATTGAGCTACATCTTCCTGAATCTGGAAAGATTGTTCTCTATTCGCTTACCTCTCAGTTTTCTAGAATATTAACTCTTTGATTAACTTGGTCTCCTTTCATTTCAAGGAGGCGACTTTCCAATATATGTCATTGTTGACTTTGCGACTTGTTCTATTTCCACCTCAGCTTTCATCACTTGATCATTCAAAGTTTATTATATTGACTTATGATGCCAAATTCAGTGCATTATTTTTCATGGTTTGCAATTCCATCCACAGCTTCCAAAGTTCATTCTTGTAAAACATTGTGCTGATAATTCTTATGTAGTCTTTGGCTTTAAAAACTCAAATGCCCCTGTAGTGTGTACCAAATGTAAACTTCTTTATGGTTACTTCACAGGTCAGTGTGTGCATTGACAGATTTTTGATATGATAAATGAATTGGTTGTCAATAGTATGAAGACTATTGTCCTAGTCGAGTTCTTTAAAACAAAATGTGTAAGTTTTGAGCGTTAAACAGGTTCTGACACTCTTCCTTATGATACTTGAAGGTACCTGAATCTTCCATACAACTATGGTAACCTATCCCTCCAACTCTTCCTATAGAGTTGCCAACTTCTGGGCCAAAGGAACTTCTCTCTTCTTCTCTTGACACAAGAGGTCTTGAGATTTTTATAACAATATAAAAGTAAATGAGGTGGGTCAACCTTGGGACAAATACCACGCCAAGTTGATAGCAATTTATAGACAAAGGAAAACTATCCTTCAACTTTAGTCCAAAGAGTGAAATACAAAAAGTATACCAGTAAAAATATTTATTACACTAAAAGTCTGTTTTATTCATTAAAAACAAGGGATTTATAGATGAAAACTGTTGTCCAACTCTTCTGTTGGCACTACAATAGGAATGGTAGCCTTCACCGATAAATTAGACCTCAGGAGTCATCCAAAGATGATGGTTTACTTCATCCTTCTAGACTGATTTTACCGCCAGCTAGAACATGACCCTCCTTGGTTTATTAACTGAAGAAAGTGTTCAACGTTTTTATTCAACCCAGCAAGGTATTTTATCAAATTAGCAACCTGCATAGGTAATGGACCTTAAACTCATTAACAGCAGTTTGCATTGTCTAAAAGGTTAAAACTCAAGTTGTTACCAAATTAGAGTTGTCAATGCCCAGCAACTAACAAAAACCCTTAATCAATTAGCGAAAAACCCCCAATCAATTTATACAAATAATGAATTTTCAATCATTAAATTAATAATTGAATCATTTGTGAAACATTGCTTGAAATCCTATGATGGAACAGTAATTTTGAAGGATTGAATCTCAATGAATTAATAAACCTACCATAGGCAATAACTACCAACAAAAGTTACCATATCATATGAAAACTCCCACATCACTATGATAAATCACCCCAATGAATAAAGCAGATATTAATAAAATTGACTAGCCAATTAACCCAGTTTCGCTTGGGTTTGTTATTTAAAAGATGAAATTAATCAATTGTTTTAGTTTTCATAATGGTAGATGGTCATCAATATGTTCATAAACCATAAAACATATTATATTATACAACCACCAACCACCTGTTGAGATTAATTAAACCTATTGAATTAGCAAAAACTATCATCCATTAAAGCAAAACAAATTGAATTATCAAATTAACCAAAAACTATTAACCACTTACCCAAAACCAAATATAAATAATGAATTAACTAAACCATTAAAAATTTACCTAGAACCATTGAGCCCATCAAATCAACTAAAAACGCCAATAAATTTACCAAAACCAATTAGTTGAGCTTATAGAACAATCAAAAACTAACATCCACATACAAAACTCATAAATTAATTTTTTATAACTAGTGGTGCCTAACCCAAGAGGGGAATCCTCCACTCATATTATTTAAGGGTAATAAACAAAATGATGTTTAAATAAAATTCTAGCATGGTGTCATGGCGTTAACTTAAGCATCCATTCTAGAAGGGGTAGAGGGGTCAGGGGGATTTTCATTTGGTGCCAGCTTCAAGTGGCAGGCAAAGGCAGACAAAAAAGAGGTTGGACATTGGCGACATGGGGCATAAGGAGAAAGGAGTGATGGTTCTCCTCATCAATGAGGCCAGCGGTATGTAATGCCTCAACATAATGGAAGAGTTGGTGTTCCAAAGGTAATTAATTCAGGCACTCAAGTAAAAGATTTGATGCTCTGGTGGGTTTGGGTAGTTGTGGTCATAAAGAAAATCTTTTTGTTGGTGCATGCGTTGCAAGCTGCAAAATCTAATTCTTCATTATCAAACATAGCATCCTCAGGGAAATTTATAGGGAAGATAGGTTTAGGAAAGCCCTCGCAAAGTGTCTCTATTGCCATATGGAGAGCTAGATGAAGGAGGGAGTTGGTTGGGGCAGCGACTGCATTTACATCCTATAAATGATTATGATTTTAAACAGGGAATTCATTATGAGAATGGGAAAAGTTTTGGGGAGTTAAATTGGGATTAGTGTGAAGAATTCTAATCAGGAAAAGTTAGGTTTAATTCCATAAGCAATTTCATCATTGTTGATCCATTCAAGGGCGTCAAAAGGGCTTAATAATTGCATCGCCGTTCCAGTAACAGAAATTATTAGGGTGGCAGATGATTGGCTGGTCATAGTGGACCATGGTAATTCCACCAGAGCATGAGCATTCATCTTCTCAGGAGTGGGGCGTGCAGTCAAACCTTTGGTTGAGCGGAGAAGTGGGAGCAGCACTTGTGGTGGTTGAAGATAAAAGAATTGATCCCCATGCAAAAAATTTAGTGAAATCAGTAAAAGGGCTTATGCTAGAGAGGGAGTGGCAGAGACAGCTATAGCGGAATACTCTGGGAACTTTCACTTTGTTTGGTCAAGGGAAAAGCACAAAGGACAAATGAATGGCCAGTCTTGACACATTCCAAGATAGATTATTGGGGTAAGATCTGATTACGGTGCAGGGAGAGTGTTAAAATTTGGGCACTTTATGTGCTTGCATGTGCTTTTTAGCCCTAGATTTCAGACATATAGTAGTTGTTAATCTATAAAGTCTTACTTTAAAAGCTTCTTTTGGTATATTGAGGTAAGGGTAAACCACCAGTGAATGTAAATTCTAATATAAAAATGGATACAATAATATAACGTTTGGCTTAGTAAATCAAGTGATTTCATTATTATATAACGCCTACCATTGCTTAAGATACTTCAGGGCTAATGGTGGGATGTGAGGGATTTCATGATAGGTGGAGGGAACTTGATTAGGTTAAATAACCCTTGGGACTATCAGAACGCTTGAAACACTTTTCATTGCAATATGACTTAATTTTAGATATTGGTTCCAAAGGGGAATGACGTATCCATGAGGTAGCATTTTAACATAATTTCGCAAATCAGCCATCCTGAGAATATTTCACCTCATCTGATTACCAGAGGTCTTATTGATTGATTGGGTAGTAGAATTTTCTTCCCTGTAAACCCCATCAGTTCTTTAAAATGAATGGTATTTCCTTAGGTGGCAGCACTAAATTTGAGTTAGTGCTTGGGCGGACATCCAAGGGACTTGGCCTGTTCTGCCAAGGGTTGTCTGAGCTGAACTAACAACATGCCAGCAATGTGGCCCAAAAGTTAGGAGTAGAATGATTAATTCAATAAGAAACATTCCACGGACAATTAAGTGGAAGCTCATTATTAAAAATCAAGCATATTCTTCGCTGGGACATTCTTAATAACTAGTTGAACGTCCATTTGTCAAACATTACCCCTTCAAGAATGTTGGGGGACGAATAAGGGTGTAGAAATCATCCATGTACCCACTTTATGGTAGCCCCATAATAGAGGGATTTGATGGAATATTCATCACCTCTCTTGTAGGTGACAACAGAAGGATCCTTCCCAAATAGACTAAAGCTTTTCATTTCTGGGAGTGATACGGTTATCATAACATAAAACTAAGTCAGATACCTGAAACGTGAGTAGAGGGGTTCTGAGCTCATTAGCGGCTTGACCCTCTCTGGTGACTGTTTTAGCTAAGTTAGTCATAGCATTAGATTGGAGATGGATAATGTGTCAGGCCAACCTCTTCATAGCCTTATCTGGATCAGCAATCTTTCCTGAAAAGACATTTTTAGCTAGCAGATCTAGCACCCTAGTTTCTCAGCTCACATAAGACGCATTAAGGGGACATCTGAAGGATCTATTGGTAGCTAATCCGATATGCAATTAGGGCACTAGGCAAGAATTGATCCCAGTGGAGTGTATCAGATGTGTCAAAATCCATAATATGGATACTAAGGTTCCATTTGCTCTTTCTATGGTACCATTTGTAGAAAATTTATAGTGAGCTGAGAAGAGTTACTGTTCTCCCATGGAGGTATCCATAATCTTGACCACTCTGGAAGTGAAAAACTTTCTTTTGTCACAGGAGGAGAACCTGGGGCAACCTTGGCGGGTGTAGATATACTGATGAAGAAAGTGGCGGTAGCTTTAGCAGTTTGGGCTGAGGAGATCCGCTGCTTCTTTACATTTTTTGAAGTGATCAAAACCTACCCAAATGTAGCGATTCCCACTGGTAGTCTGGGGCAGAGGACCTGACACATCTAAACTTATCATGTGGAAGGGTTGCTGAGGGGTAGTAGGGTGATACTAATCTTTGGTCGTGGAACTGGATTTCTTTTTTCAAATTAAGCAGACATCAGGAACTTTAATAATATTTTCAAGGTTCTCTCCCAGATGTACCAATCTTTAATCCACTCATGAGCTTTTCTCACTCTTCCGTGGCAAGGGTAGATTGGGCCTTCATAATGGCAGGTACACATTCTGAAGGTCGGATCTAGGGCAGCCAGTTTGCCCTACCTTTTTGTATAACTTCCCTCTCTCCACCTTGGAGTTGTGAGAGTGTATCACTAACGTTTTCTTGACACAATAATATTCATCACCCCAAGATCAGGGGACATTAAGAGATCATGTAATCTCTCAGCTTAACCATTATCCAAGTGAAGGACAGGCAATTGAGTCACACATTAACATTTATATAACGAGTTCCAGCTCAGTGTTTAACTTTATGTCATGAAGTTGGAGCCTCAATGCCCAACAAACCAAACATCCAATAGGATCCTTCATATTTTGTAGCCATTTCAAGGAGGCGTGGTCAGTAAACACAGTGAAGGTGGCTCCATAAAAAAGGGGATGGTAGTATTTGACAGCGAGTTTGACAGTAAGGCACTACTTTTCTGTGACACTTTAGTTACGTTCAGTCTTCAGAAGCATCTCACTGAAGTAGGAGATGGGATGATCCACACCGTTAGCATCCAATTGAGCCAGGATGGCTCAAACAGCATAGTCAGAAGCATTGGTAAACAAGAGGAATGTTTACCATAATCTGGATGGCACAGGATATGACGCTTTAATAGCAACTACTTTAGCATCTCAAATGCTTTTTGTTCAGCACTCCAATGAAAAAGAGTGTTCTTTGATAATATTCAGACAAGGAGCTCACTAAGCTGGGTGAACTTTGGGATGAATTGATGGTAATACCCCATCATGACCAGAAACGCCTGGATACCCTAAGGTTTTGGGGAGCAGGCATTTTAGAAATAGCTTCAACCTACTTTTTAAGGGTTGCATCTCTTCCTGGGAGATAGCATATCCAAGGAAATCTAATTTATTTTAGAAAAAATTACTTTTTAATGGCTTCAACTTGAAGTTGGACTCACGCAGGCATTAAAACCTCCCTTTAGATGAGTAAGATGGTCAGTAATTTTTTTGTAAAAGACAGTGATGTCATAAAAGTAGATTATCATGCGCTTGACTTAAGATCCCACAAGCCATGATTTATGGATTGCTGGAATGATGCGGGAGCATTGCACAACCCTTGAGGGAGGCGAGCAGGATGAAATATGCCTTCACTGCAAATGAGAGCACAATTCTCCTGATCTTGAGGGAAAAGGTCTATTCTCCAATATCCTCTGGCCAAATCCATAGCAGAAAAGTACTTGAAGCCAGAGTGTTTTGCAAGAGCATCAAAAATATGAAGATGGGATAACTATCTTTTTTGATGAAATTGTTCAGTTTTTCGTTATTCTATAACTACCTAATGATCTCCGTTTTCTTTTTATAATTAGAGAGAAAATGCCCAAGTGCTTAGGGAAGGTACTAGTAACCCAGCGTCTATTAACTGCTTTATATCTTTCCTCATCTTTTGCTCTTCAACTTTTGACTTATGGTAAGGTTTTGATAGGATAGGACTGGCATCACTAACATCAATTGTGTGGCTCCAATCCTTCATGTGCCCATAGTCATTATCAGATTAAGAGATAATATAACTGTAGGTATCTAATAAAGAGTGAACTTTTTCAAGCTCATCTGAGGTTAGTTCATCTAAAATATGAACGTTAGATAGAGCACATAACAGTTTATCAACAGGTAGGCACATTTCAAACATAGAACCAATGCAGTGAACTTCTTTGATATCCTCATGGGAATGAGCAGACATTTTTCTATCACCTGGTAACTTTTCATATGATAATGTCCTTATCCGAAAAATTCTCCAGCAAAATATTAATAGGTTGCAGGTAGGCATGATCTAGTATGCTAGGCTACACTTTAGGCTCGAAAGGACTAACTCAATCAATACTGGTTATGTGAAACAAGAAATTCTGGGGGAATTGTAAAGTAATCTTGGTTTCAATCACCCATTTTTCATCAGACTTAATTGATATCTCTTCTGAGGCATAAAAAGAAATAACCTCAAAGCATTCACGGAATCAAGAAATTCCTTTGTATTTTGTCTGGATGTTGTACAGTGCAGCGATAATACAGCAGATGGGTACTCAACTAAGCAGGAGTATTTATTGTTAGTTTCTTCATTGGTTAGTATTGGGAAAATTTATATTTGATCAGGGAGAGAAATCCCTGTTTCAGGTTGATGATTTTGTCATACTCAAGCAAGCTTGAGTGCCTATGAGCATATCATAGTTATAGTTATCCAAGGCCACAGCTGGAGCCAACAAAAAAGCTTTCCAAATCTGATGGGTAAAGAGGAGTAGTCCCAATAGCTCAGGTACTGGATAGACCATCAGTTCCATACTCCTGAGATTAATCTAAGTCAGGCGCAAACTTAATCTTCCTGATGAGTTTTGAGGAGATCATATTGATCAGAGAGCCATTGCCAAGGATATTCATCACCCATACCTTGCTGATGACAACCTCTGCCTTGGTTAGATTGCCCTCAAATTTGGGGGGAAGATCTAGAACCTCCTTTAAACTAGAAGTATAAGAAAGATTATGAGCAGTTTTAGGGTATCTATCACTAATGGTTTGTAAAGTATGAACCTGCTAATTAGGCTGAACCAATATTGCAAGAAACTGATAGGCATCAGCAGGCAGTGTTATTCACCTTAGGGCACCCCAGAACTTGGCTAAGATAGGTTTCAATGGGTATCAAGGCTTATTTACCTCTTCAGGGTTCATTCAACCTGGTATTCTTACTTCAACTTGGGCTTCTAGGACGTGATAGCCCAAGTCCTCATAACCCCCTTCAGATTCATCATAAGAGGGATATCTTATGCACATAAGATGAGTGATAAGGAAAGAGGTTAGAGCCAGGCCCATCAGGCTTGTGTGTCTGTTTCTTACGACCTAAATTTTTAACAGGCCTATTTTGGTTACAGCTATTGGCCTGGGGCGCTCAACTACCATTTTAACCATGGGTGAGGTCAATTTAGCGTCAATAGCCTTAGCCTTGGGCTCTTTGGCGGAGGTGTTGGAAGATGTGGCCTGCACCTTGGGGCAGGTTTCAAGATGCTAATGACCAGAGAAGATTCCAGGAGCGCTAGGGACAGCATCTTGGAGGACATGGCACTTGAGCCATTTCAGAGCACCTCTCAGTGGATTATGTAGAGTGAAGATAGGCTCAACAGAAAGTGCAGGGTGAACTTGGGGTGCAGAAGACAGAAGGGAACGTTGCCCTGTCACAGATATTGCACGACGGCCAATCGCCACTGGAAGAGGGTGGTCTGTTTTGAGTTATACTGTAAGAACAGGTTTAGGGATAGTAACAAGTACAGGAGGGGACAGGAGAGGTGTCGCAGACTCCTTCTGCTGAGATACAATTGGGGGATTTTCCATGGTGAAGACCTGTGGCTTCAATTTAATTTCTTTAGCAGTTTCACCTTCATGGAAATCCACGACATCCAATAATGCCACCTTATATTGTAAGCCTTCCAGAGGTGGCGTTTGACTAAAATAATATGCCTTGCTAGGGTAGGTTGATAAGCTAAGACAATAAGAATGGAGTAAATGGCGTCGTCAAGAGGTAACATATTTTAAAGTAACAAGGGCTGAGCTTTACCATAGAAATGATCAACAATTGTGGTAAGAAATTCTCCCTTTTCATGTTAAGGCACATAAAGGCCTGCTTTTTTCTCTTCAAACTCTGCGTTTAACCAAATTATTAAATAAGAGCTTCATTTACTTCCAGTTAGGTACAAAAAGGTGTCCATCTGAAGAACCATTACCTCTTAGGCTAGTTGATTTGGGCACTGGAGGATGTGCTTGATTTTAGGTGCTCAATCGCCCTTATATTCCAGATTCATATACATATAGAAACAAAGCAATGTTACCCTCACAATGGATAAACTTTTCATTATATGTGGGTATAAAGGAACCACGGTTACTTTTGATGAAAGTAGAAAAAGCAGAAGCAGCTTCATGAGAAACTGTAGAGGAATGCTGTTCAAGCTCTTTGAGTCATGGCAAGGCATAAGCTAATTGCTGTTCCAAAGCATCTGACTTGGGTTAACTTCAGCGGGGAGGTTAGAATGTTTTCTAACACAAACTCTCTCCATTTTACTAAAAAATTGTGGTGTACAGGTTGTCCCCTGTAGTGAGCACCACTTGTTGAATCTGGGCACTTTTTGTGATCAGAGGTGCTTTTTATTCCCAGATTTCAACAATATAGCAGTTGCTATAGTATTTAGACTTTTGAATTCTGCTTTTGATTTATTGGGGTATGGTTAAACCACAAGTGAATGTAAATTCTAAAATAAAAATGGATATAATAATATAGCGTCTGGCTTAGTAAAACAAGTGATTTCATTATTATATAACGCCTCTTATTATATAGGATACTTCAGAGCTAATAGTGGGATGTGGGGGGTGGAAGGCGAGTCAGTAGGGTGTACGGCTACCAACCTGAAGGTTGCAGGTTCAATTCCCGCCCTTTGCACATTGATCGGGGTGCCAGCCAAAGGAAGCTATTAGTGGTTAGTAGTTATAATAACATGAAAACCTAACCCATGACATAACCAGAAAAATCCGAGTCCCAATCCGGAGGTGAAAAACTTTCTATGACAGAGTTGACCCTGCTCAGGTTTCATGTCAATACTTTCTTTCTCCATTTCAGTAATATCCGTCCCCTGGTCGGCTTGCCTCAAATAAATAAATAGTGGGGTGTGAGGAATTTCATGATAGGTGGAGGGAACTTGATTAGGTTAAATGACCATTTGGCTTATAAGAACGCTTGAAACACTTTTCATTGAAATATGGCTTAATTTTTGATATAGGGTTCAAAGGGGTAATGATATATCCATGATGTAGCATTTTAACATATTCTGCCAATCAGACATCTTGAAAATATTTTCACCTCAGCTGATTACCAGTTGTCCTAGAATAATTGGCCAGTAAAATTTTCTTCCCCTGAAACCACCCTCAGGTTATAAAAAGGGGTGGTTTTTCCTTAGGTGGCAGCACTTAATTTAAGTTAGTGCTTTGGAAAACATTCAAGGGAGTTAGCTATTCTGATGAGGGTTCAGCTGAGATGAACAAACAATATGCCAGCTATTTGGCTGACAGGTAGAAGTAGAATGATTACTCTAATCAGAACCATTCTATTGACAATTAAGTGGAAGCTTAATAATAATAATCAAACACATTCTTCACTGGGACATTCTTACCAACTAGTCAAATGTCCAATTGGCTGACAAGGGGTATTGTGAGGTGGGTGTCATTACATAAGGAATAGATTGTCATGAATGTATGAGGCCCAGTGAGATGATTAGCGCCATTTGGAACCTTGAACTACAGCATAGGGTTGGTGCCATAGGCAGACAAGACCTCTGTGAGCTTGTGGTGGAGGCGTTTGGTGGAGAAGTGGGAGGGCAAGCTGGAAATTGGACCACCAGTGTGACCTCATCCAGCAAGTTGTTTGGATGGTTGGTATTGGTTTAATTTTATCAATTAATAGTAGCTGTGCTGCACCATGACGTGGACTTTACAAGTGAAGCAAAAACTTGTAAATTTGTCAAATTAAATGAATATCAAAACATTCAGCTAGATTGATATATAATTAGTATAATAATATATATTCTTTAAATCTTATATAGAACTGATAATAAATTATTAGGATTTTATTGAAAAACTGCCAAATAGCCCAGCTTTGCTTGGGTTTATAATTATTAGATTCTTCTTCAATTGTTTTAGTTTTTATATTGGTAGATGGCTATCCATAAGATTATAAATCATTAAAGCTATTGCATTATCCAACCACCAATTATCTTGCCAAAATCAATTAAACCTATTGAATTAGCATAATCATTAACCATTTAGCCAAAACCATTTACCCTGTCAAAGTAACTTAATTATCAACCATTTATCTAGAACCATTAGTCTAACAAATTTAATCATAAACCATCAATAAACTAGCTAAAACCAATATTTGAATTTATAAAACAACTAAAAACTAATAACACTAATCAAAACTTATGGATCTACTAAATTACATGATAACACAATGCTAAGTTAAATTGATATATGATTACTATCAAAATCATGTATTATTAGTTTATATAACAAACTGATAATGAATCATTATAATTAAAGAATTGGGAAAAAAGAACCTCCTTTAAAAAAAGCTCTAAAAAGTATAAAATAATCAAGAAATTATGCCTCTTCAATAAACCCCTATTTGAAGTCAGTGCCATATTTTAAACTGAATTATAGAATTTTGCTCACAAATACAAATTATATCTTATGTCTGGATTGGGTCCAAGTGTAAACTATAAGCAACTTAGAATATATAGTACTGAATATATACATTATAAATACCTATTATAAGTCAGTTAAAATATGGCGCTGACACTCAAAAAGGGTTTTATTGATGAGGCATAATTTCTAGATTATTTTATACTTTTTAGAGCTTTTTTTAAAGGAGGTTCTTTTTCCCAATTTTTTGAAAAGGTTCTTTTTCCCAAAAAACTTTACCTCCAGTTCTTCCCCCAAAAAAATTAATGTATTTTTAAAAAGTGGCTCTTTTTCCTACTTTTAATAAATATTTTAATTTTATTCGATTTCAATTTTATTCGAGGTGGGTTGACCTGGGGACGGTACCGCACCGATTAGGGAAGTGAAGAAAATGGGAAAGGAGGATAAAACCCGGAAAACCTCCATGCGCGGCGTATGATAGGCCAGGAACTCCATGGACCGCCTTTGCTATTCGCTATCTCGGTTCGGGGCATTGGCGTGCAAAACCAACACAGTCAAAATCGTCCCCTACCCAAATACTTTTAATAAATATTACTACTCTATATATCATTTTTGACCCCTTACTATTTCTCTAAAAAGTTAAAAATCATTATATATAGTATATATAGTATCTTATAAACAAATATACTAATAATTTATTTTATTAAATTTTGCTGATTTTATTGGCCAAATTATAGTAAATTACTGATCACCATCTATATTACTTCATTTCATTAAATTTAGATGATTTTATTTGTCAAATTATAGTAAATCACTGATCGTCATCTATAATACTTCATTTTATTAGATTTGGTTGCTTTTATTAGTCAATCTATGGTAAATTTATTAATCGCTATCTAAAATAATTCATTTATCAAATTTAGTTGATTTTATTGGTCAAAATATGCAAAACGATAGCCAACTATAATGATTTAAGCTCATCCCGCTATGATCTCATATTGCCTGGATTTTGAACATACCCCCAGCCATAGGACATATCAAAAGTGCTTCGAAGCATCGCTTCACCGATGCCGGAATTAAGTTTATCCGGAGTTGTATTAGTCCCACAAGTATCCATCGCTTCCGAGTCCATTTTGTATATACATACTAAATTAATGGGCAGATACATGACCAATACTTACAAAAGTAAAATGGGACCTAAGTTAGAGCATCCTCTATTTTTGAAGAAGATGATTATCCAAATTGGTCCTGTATTTTCAGTTATGCGCGAACAAACATAGAAAAAATATACAAACAGGTCGAATTATTAACCTTCTTCTTTTTCAAAGTCGGTTAAAAATAGCGTATTACCATTCCCAAACTTTTAAAGTACTTGTGCCAAGTTTAGTAGTTTTTAGTTTACTTTGTTCATGAGATAGTGCACCCTATATAAATATATAAACAATGATATGTTTAAAATGAGATTTCCAGCCTAAATTTTCACCAATACCCTGGCTTAACCAGATTGTTTGTGGCCTTAACATCTGCCAGATGATCCTAATTGATTATATTTTAACCTAATTGATGGCCATCAATAAGTTTAAGCAGAAATAAAATTCCAACAAATCAATATAGTACCTCCAAACACTCAACAAAACCAATATGAACCGATTACATTAATTAAAAACATCAACCTCTTACCTAAAACCATTGATCCCATTGAAACTACCAAAAATCACCCATCACTCAGCAAAATAAATTGAGCTATTGACTTTACTAAATCATCAATTACCTGAAACTATTAAGCCCATTGAATAAACCAAAAAGTGACTTCAAATTTTACCTTATGACAAAAGCTTAAATGCATGATATATGCCTTATAACTGAAGGTTGGTAGAAACTTTCATAATATTTTATTTATTTACTGCTATGATATAATATTATCATCGTGTTTTGTCATTTAACATTTAAAAGCATAATAACTGAGATGGTTAGATTACTTAGATAATGGCTGGATTAGCCTAACTAAAACTGTGTATGACAGCAGGCAAATAATTGTTGGATAGAATAAAATCTATTTAATTTAGATTAGACTAGGTAGCATTTAGTTGTAGTGGTTTAGGAAATAATATTATAAATAAAATCATTTAAATGAATGTATATTTCAATCTCTAATTCTAAACTAATTACCAATCAAATAATCTTGACACTATATTCTATGAAATATATAAATTTGTTCAGTTGATTTAATTGGTCCAATGTTTCAGGTATAAGATTGGTAGTTTTTAATTTATTAGTTTTTAATATATAGTTAATTTTATTGCATATATCTAATAAGCTTTCTGATCTTTCCATATTATCATATTTTATTTTATATTTAATTTCTTGGTCAATCTATGCTAACTTTACTGATCACCGTCTTCAATAATTCATTTATCAAATCTAGATTATCTAATTGGTCAATCTATGGTAGATTTGCTGATCACCATCTAAAATAAATTATTCTATTAAATCTAGTAGATTTTATGGGTCAAATTATGCTAAATTTATTGATTTCCATCTGCAAAAATTCATTTTATCAATCAGGTTGATTTTTATTAGTTAAATTATGAAAAAAATGATAGACCTTTCTATTGGTTTAAGCTCGTCACGCTATAATCTCATACTTGCCTGAACTTTGAACATACCCCTCAGCCATAGGACATATATCATATCAAAATATATCACCTACCACTCAGCTCAAACTAATTGTTGAACTTACAACACAACCAAAAACTACCAACCGCTTATCAAAACTTATAAAACTATTAAATTAAATGAATGCAAAAACGCTCACCCAGATTGATATATAATTACTATTTGAAACATATATTTTTAGCACTTCTATAGAAAAGATAATGAAAAAATTATTAAGATATTATTTAAAAAATAGCCTAAACATTTTCAAACTTTATAAAGCACTTTTGCCAAGTTTGGTGATTTTTTATTTATTTGTTCATGAGATAGTGCATCATATATATATATAAATAAACACAATGATATCTTTATAAAAAGAAAGTTTTTGCTTAATAATCATTGATACCCAGTTTAACACAAATTTTTTATGGGTTTTAAATTTATCAGATGATCCTAATCAATATTTTTATATTGGTAGATGGCCATTGATAAAATCAAAAATTATATTCTATTGAATCAATCTAAAAAAATTATCAACTACTCAGGTAAAACCAATTTGACCTATCAAATTAATTAAAACATCAACAATTTTACTTGAAACCATTATGCCCAATAATCAACCTAAATCCATTAACCACCACCCAGCTAAAACTAAGTATTGAATTTTTAAATCACCCAAAACTACCAACCACTTATCAAACCCTATAAACTTATCAAATTTACAAATACTAAAACGCTCAGTTAAATTAAAATACACTTGCCATTAGAATCTTATACTTTTTTCAAACTTATATCTAACTTTTACTAAAATCATTTTTTTGAAAAATAGCCTATGACCATCCCAAAATATATAAAGTAAATTTGCAATTCTTGATGATTTTTGGTCCATATGTTTGTGAGATCGTGTGTCTCACAGATAAATACATATGCACACACATAGAATGATCTTTATATATTAAGATAGCCTATTACCATTCCCAAATTTATAAAGAACTTGTGCCAAGTTTGATAATTTTTCGGTTTATTTGTTCATAAGATAGTGCACTCTTATAAATATATAAAAAATTATATTTTTAGAATGGTGTCTTTAGTCCAATTTTTACCTATACCCCAGTTTACCCAAATTGTTTGTGGGTCTAAAGTTTACCAGATGATCCTACTCAATTAATTTTTATCTTAATAAATAATTATTATTAATTTTAAGAAGAAATCAAATCTATTGACAATTAAAACAACCAACCACTTATCAAAAATCAATTGGATATTAAATTAACTAAATCATCAATTTCTTATCTAGAACCATTGAGCCCATTGAATTAAACTAATTCACCATTCCACTCAGCCAAAAATAATTGTAGAACTTTTAAATTGACCAATAACTACCAACTGCTTATCCAAACTTATTTTCTATCTAATTAGGTAAATACCAAAACACTCATCTAAATTGATATATAATTACCTTTAGAAACATATATATAATTTTAAATTTTATATAGAACTGATATCAAAATTATTATGAGTTAAGAAAAAAGTATATTACCTTTTAAAACTTTATAAAGTTCTTGTGAAAAGTTTGGTATCTTCAACTAACTTCAATAAAACTTTTCTTTCTTGTTGCAACCACTAATTGTAACACATTCAATTTAAGACTAGGTAAGTTTGATAATCTCTTTGAGGAGATTAGTATGCACCCAATGTCAGATAGCAGTTGGGCTAGAAAAGTAAAGGGCACAGGGTCAAGCTCTGTACCATCCAAAGTTTGTAAATGCCCTGATAACACTTGAGGCCTCAATAAAAATAGAAAACTTTCAGTTAGTATTTCCCTGGAGATTTTAGCCTGGCAAGTGAAGTGTAACCAGTTCATCAATACTCCGCATTCCCAGCCCCTGTCATCAATGGAGCACAGGATTTAAGTTTTCTGGGATATCAGGTAAATGGCACTTTGGGAAAGATTCTGTGGAGATGTGCACAACCATTTCCCAAAAACAGTATATGTAGCACTGCACTCCATGACCTACAGTTGGTTGGATCTCAGGTTTAAAAATAAACAAGCTCAGACAAAGCTGCACAGGTGCATGTGGTGGTAGACCTCCCAGATAGTCAATGGGTGGTCAATATAAAGTGAACATGATGGATGTAATGCACTGGCTCCTTCTAATGAGCCACAAATGAGTTGGGCAACAGGATCCATGTTAAAGACCATAGGGCTGACAGGACTCCTGATACTACTCTCCTGGTGCACGCGCTACAAGATTGGACAAGCACCCCCTGAAAGACAGTTGCAAGTATGCTTAACCCAAGCAACATGCCTTGACTCCAAGACAAGGTATAGAGGGAGGCAATAGCCCTCCCAAGCTCACTCTCAAAGTCCAATTCTTGTTGATTTAAGCCAAACATGGATGCAGTTAGGCAATATCTTTAAAATAAACCCAAATTATAAATATATGAATTTTAAGTTCTTTTATTTGATATTTAGCCAAGTTGATAGAAAACAGAACTGAGGAGCCTCCAGCTCCCAGTTCCTTCAATATATACACATGCTAAAAGCTAAAATAAAATATAATATAAGCTTATGGTGCCAACTTGAATGATGTTTGGTGTAAACTTTACAGCAGGATTGCAGAATCTTTACTCAATGATTCTGTGCCAGTTCCAATCCTCAACGGTTCCGCGCCAGTTTCATTTTGAATCCCAATTGAACCGCGAAACTCCCAAGCACCCATTTCATTCCATTCTCAATTTGAATCCAAATCGAATATCAAAACTACCCATTTTACTCGTTTTCCGTTTTGTTCCGACTTGGATGCCCATCTTGCTCCTTGGCCTAATCCAAGCTCTGGCCCCTTAGGCATCCTTGCCAGAACCAACGCCCCCTCCTCCTCCATTCATACAGACACAGCCTGCCCTGTCTTACCAAAGATCAGGGCAATGTGATGCTGAGGATAGACCTCAACCGTCACAATGGACCAGGTCTGTCACAAAATTGACCATGGGCTCCATTAGTGTGCCAGGCCAACCAGTATGAAGACTGATGGCCCTTTGCTATTTCACCTTCATTGGTGTACCAACCCCTACAAGTCCTGCATCCAACCCACTAACTAACCACCAACGGCTTTGCCTTTAGCCCCAGGCATCCTTGGAGTGTGCCCCAGCAAGTCCTGCCCCCTTTCTGGGTAGTTCAGGCACTTCCGCACTGCCCCACACTTGCAACCCTTCACCAACCTATCTAGGCATACCCCAGCGAGTCCATCCCCTTCCTGGGCAGCTATGGCAACTCCCGCGCTGCATCCCACTAGAGTTGGCAGCCTGTCAGCTCATCCGCTGGTAGCCAGATGGCCAGGTTCCCACTGGTTCCTCATAGGGAGGAGGCATGGGAGCTGGCAGCACCAGCTACTATAGGCGTGATCACCCGCGCCTATCAGGGATCTCCTTATCCTATCTACTTCTTCTTTAACAGGGTATTAGCAACTATCAAATAAAAAGTAAGAATGGTGCAAGAGAGATGTTTATTAGGAGGGAATAAATGACTATCTATACTACTTTCAGGGCTACTGCGCTCAGGTACTCTTTGGCCAATCAACTACTGGAAAACCCATTGGCCTCTTGATTCCAAATCTCTATCAGATCATAAACTTTATTCATTCATACTCATGGCAATTCCCTCCAGATCTGCTCATCTGATCACCAAATATTAAATTAGTTCAATCCATCCTCAGCATAAGTCACTGGTTGATTGTATATAAATTTTTAATTAGTTAGGACTTTGAGCATCCTCAGCATGAGTCACCGGTGTCCAATTTAGTTGGTGGAACCATTTCAGATGATTCATAACGGATTTATCAGATTTCCACTGGAAACTCCCACAACAATCTTCAGATGGCATTTTGGCAGTGAACGCAGCTTCCTCTGAACCTAAACTCAATCAAACATATAACAGTAAATAGTCTTGAACTAGGCGATTAGCTGGCAATTACACCTGACTAACCAAAACCCTAATTTGGATACTATCGAGAAGAATTCATCTGGTTAAAATCCCAACTAGGTCTAACCAAATTTTTGTAACATTTGACTTTCCCCACAACTATTAAGCGCACAGTGCTGGAGCACCACCTAATGGATGGGCTTAAGGCATATGGGGAAATTCACTTCTTTGAAATACCACACGTTATGCTCATACTGGACCTACGCACAGGCAGAGCAATTGCTGGATCACCCCATCCACAGTCATTGCAGAAGATTTGACCCAAATCCCCCACACTGCAGTCGTTTTAGCTGATGGGCAGGAATCCCACCCATTCCACATCACAGTGGATAGCGCACCCCTATCTGCACCTTTTATCACGCTTTTGGCCACAAGGCCCACACCCGCCCACCAAGGAAGGCATTACACAAAATGAAGTCCTCCCCAATACAATGGGCAGTGCAGACTCCCATTATGAGCTGGCTATAGACACTGACGCCACCTTCCCATGGGGTGCGCAGGGGTTGATACATTCAGGTTAAACCCGTGTTCCTGAAGGAGCACAAAAAGGCCAAGCAGGCCTGCTGAGTGCAGCCAAGGCAGCAGCCACAGCTGCATCTGTGATCCCACCTGCCCAGACCCATGATGACATCGAGCATTTGCCACTGAGGCAGCTCATGAATCCGTTTACCAATAAGATTTGGCCAATCAACCTGAGGACTCGATAGGTGAGTCAGATTTACCTGAGCAGAATTACCAAGCCTCAATCAAAACCAATTCTACCACACATTTTCCTCCTGAATTTTTGTCAACCCATTAATGGTGCACATCAGGAGCACACCATTTCGAAAGTTTGTGCTAAATCTCATAAGATAAACTCCAAAAATGAAAATAAAACCTCCAGCATGAAAGGTACCCTCAAACCTTTATACACAGGATGACACTTCAATTGCATACAAGTTCTTCTAATTAAGTGGTGCTGGAAGGGCAAGGGGCCCTTCCCATTGCAAATAAGGTGCGATGGGGGAGCCTTCACAATAGGGATGTTGAATATTGCTGAACTCAAGGACTCACCATCCTGGGCTAGAAAACTGAGAGTTTTAAAAAATAATTTACCTGTGGATATTATAGCCATCCAGGAAGCCCACTGTCCACATGGTGCCAAGGAAACATATGCAACTATGCTCCTCCCCTCCCTTTCTTTTTGGTCACCACAATGTGAGGTGCTTATATGTGCAACCCATAATTTTAAATTTTTTTAAATATTTGTACCTCAATGGCTGTGTTCTTGCAGTGTCCTTTTCATGGGATGACGAAGTGCACAATATCATTAATATTTATGCCCTGACCTGTGCGTGGGCTCACTAGAAATTCCTCTCAGCGATACTTCCCTCCCACTTCCCCCTTACCCATTTATGGTGGGTGACATGAACTTCTTGGCTTACCTGGCCACTGATTGCTGTCCTTTAGCCTGCCCCCCGCAGGGCACATAGAACTTTGCGTTCTAAAAGCCACTTTGGGGCTGTTTGATACTCTAACTAAACATGCACTGCTGCTCCCCAACATGTCTCATCCCCATGTGCACAACGGTCAGCTTAGGTCTATGTCCCACATTAACCTTATTCTTTCCCCATTGAACTTTTGGTCTCAGGTTGCACACTTTACAATGCTAAAGATCAATTATATGACCACAGGTTGGTGTCAATTTCTTCTCTTTGTTACACCCAGCGGTACAGGTGCCAAGGTGGTGCAAACTTCGCCCAGCTGAGATCACGTCACCCAGGTTTTCACATGGGTGGACACCAAAACTTCAGCACTGAAATTCACCACACCGTTCTGTGCAGACCCACTTTATACCTGGTCAACCTTCAAAGTGAACACCATCCGCCAAGCATGCCACCTCTCATTGCGCCACTCTCAAGCTGCCTCAGTGTCATTTTGCGCACACTTGCAGAAGTGGACCACCTGGAGTCTAATGTCCCTGCTGCAGGCTACAGCCTGGCTTGGGATCACAAGTGGGCAGAGGTGTCCGCTCATCTCAATGCATTGGTAAGGCAACACAAACATCGCATTTGTGTGAAGTATGAGGAAAAAATATAACAATGGGTAACATGTGCTCCGCCTACTTTATCCAAAATTTCTTCACACCGTGACAGAGCTTGGCCCGCACACAGGTGAGGCAGCCAGACCATTCCATCGCAGTTACTCTGGCTGGAGTGGCAATCAAAGCTCAAAATTATTACTCTGAATTTTATCACTATGATCCAGTTGAACAGGACAAAGTTGACAAATTTCTCAATAGTGCACATATCCACACCATTCCCCATTATCTAGAGTTGATGAATTTAATTTCTTGGGATGAACTCTGGTATGCTGTTCATGGTGCGCCGTACAGGAAATGCCCAGGTACAGATGGGATTCCTTATGAGTTCTATAAGAGATATTTTAATTATTTCTCCTCTTTGCTGCTTGCCTCAATAAACCAGTATCTGTTAAAAACGCGCCTCCTTCCTTGGGGCCAGGAGGCGTACACAATTACGCTGTATAAAAAAGGGATAAACTGGACTTGGCCAATTGGCGCCCCATATCATTTACTAACACAGATACTAAATTATTTATTATGATTATGGAAGATCGTCTAGGGAAGTTTCTTCTGAAATCATTTCCTCTGAGCAATCTGGTTTCATTTCCAAGAAGTCTATATGGGACAGCATACACACTGTAGCCAACGTCTTCCAATCCATTGCTACTTGGAAACTTTTTTTAGACCAGCAGAAGGCTTATGATAGAGTTAATTGGGATTACCATAAAGCCTGCCTCCACAAGTTCCACCTCACCCATCGATTCATTAATTAGGTGATGTTCCTTACAGAATATGCCACCATGGCTGTGCGGGGCACTGGCTTCCTCAATTATGTGGTTCACCCCCAAAGGGGCCTCCGCCAAGGGGACCCTTCGATCTCACTCTTATATAACTTCAGCCTCAACCCACTTTTACGCAACATGACTGACTGCCTTACTGGTGTTCACGTGCAAGGCCAAGCACTGTTTAAGATGTTGGTGTTTGCTGATGATTGTGTGGTTGGGGTGTTTAACAATCAAGATGCATGTGCATCTGAGAATAATATCCGGTTTTACTCCAAGGTAAGTAACGCTGCACTTAATGCCTCCAAAACTGAAATCATTCTCCTTAGTCAGTTACATGCCCTCTGGTCACCAGCACCCCATTTCCTACCCGTTTCAGCAGCTAGCTCATGGGTTCACTTGCCCCGCCCACCCCATACCTCCCCGCTTGTGCTCCCTTTTGTGCCAAGGCCCACTGCTGGTCCAGTACGCCATTTAAGTGTGTGGCTGGAGGCGGGAGGGTATGACTCATTGGTGATGGAACACCTTATTATGGACAATGTCACAAAACGCAATGCCTCCCTTAGAGCCCACCAAAATTCCCTACAAGGAAGGGTTGTGCTGGCCAACTCTATGCTCCTATCTAAAGTTTGGTTTGTGGCCCATGCTATCGCCTTTTCCCCATCTTTAATTACCTCGTTATATGCCCTCCTGCAAGGATAGCTTTAGTTAGGCCGCCCACCGCCAGTGCACCTGGATGACTTATTTTGCCCTCACCATAGTGGTGGTATGGGGCTGCTCAACTTCAAGGCACATGCTGCCAAAATACTTGGCACCTGGATCACTACAGTCACCAACCCCACACTCCAAGCCCAACACTGGTCACGTGTGGCCATCTCCAATTTGTCCCGCACCCTGAGCTTCAGCAATCCTACATACCCCCATTCTCTGTTAAAATATCTTGCCTCACATCCCACTGCTATAGGCCCGCATGGGACGTCACCCCACTTCAAATGAATCATCCTCTTCACGCGGAGCGCTGAGTGGAGAATTCGCATCTGTGGGCACACCACCCAGTGGGGTCGCCCTACTCCCCAAAACACACAGGAAGTACAAGACTAAGCCGTTCTGAACAGTTTGATACCAAGGAGGTCCCTTATCATGGATAGGGTGGATTATCTGGACATGTTGGACATCCCCTACTCCCTAGAAACCCAGAAAACCATATGGAAGTACGGCAACCACCCTCTTTTACAGCTGCATGTTTTTTCCCATGTGTGTCACTGCTTGAAATGAATACTATACTGCTGAGTGCTCCAATGCATCACACTCCTCATGTGTTGTGTGTGACCAATATGGGACTTTGGTCTACCGCCTGGAAGAGTGCCCTCCATCAAAAGCGATCTGGCATGAGGTTCTACGTCTCTTTTGCCAGGAGCAATCGAAGCCCTTCAGCCTATCCAAAGACATCTTTACCTTGTCCTTGAATTCCCCTATACAACCTTCCCTCTGAGCCTTAGTGTTAGCAATTGCAATGTGGACTAAACACATGGTAGTCTTGGATGCCATTTCAGGCTCTACTCCCACCCTCAAGGAAGCTGTACGCCGATTCCAGTCACGCCTTTTGGACCACTTTCAAGCATGTTTGATTGACTACCTACCGTCCCATTGATGACAGTTGGTCTCATCCTGGTTTCCAGTTTGGTTCACCACCTCAGACCCTTCCTTTCATACGTGGTCAATAGTGGTGCAAGCCTATACTCATGATACCCCCTTCCTTTATTTGGCGTTCCCACTGGCAACAGGGGACAGCGTTAGCTTCTCTGGGGTGCCTTTAGCTTAGATTAGTGCTTTTTAGTTTACATATCAGAAGTGTCCATCTCATTTCCAGCCTTCCCCAAATAAAATTTAAAATTTAACAAACTTCAAAAAGGAGAAGGTTATCAATTTGTCCTGCATATATGTTTTTGTTTTTCTATATTTGTATGCGCATAACTCTGAAACTTTTTAACTAATTTGGATAATCTCCTTTTCAAAAAAGAGGATGCTCCAACATAGGTCCCAAATTACTTTTGTAAGTATTGATTCAGTTTTTATCAGCTCCATACCTTTATTAAAGAAATTGAATTATGAAATAAGGACAAGAGGACATCGATGAATCCCCCCCTTGGGTTGGGACCATCTAGTACTAAAAAAAGAAATAAGGGCAAGAGGGATGGAAGAAATGGGGATTTTGGCCTGTGAATTAAAAAGCTGGGAACAGGAGCAACTATTCAGGTAGCATTGCTGACCATTCCTGGTCAGCAATCGCCATTGCTAGCCACGGTATGAGTGATGGCAGGATTAAACGCCATTTAATCTTCATTCTGAAGTGGACTTGTCAGGCTCGGAAAAGTGATCTGGGTGCAAAGGCTAATCATGAGGCTCAAAAACATCCAACTATTATTTGCAAAATTTAGAGATTCATTTAAGCTGCTTGGAGAAAATCTGAATTGTCTTCTGTACCATACCCATGTAATGGGGGCTCTTGTGGCTCAATTTTTTGGCCTCAATTGCTGAGTGTATGACTCATATACAATAATGTTATAGGAAGGTTCAGAGTAGGATCAACTGATTTCTAAGTGTCTTAGAAAATAAGAGGTCTTTTGAGGGGTGTATATCCAGCTGCTGATGCTTTCTGGATATCAGTATCTTCATGATTGACCAATAAATATTAAACATACTGAATCAAAAATAATGGTAGGCAATATCTTCCTCAGGTATAGCGCATACTGAGCAACCCTTGTAGTGGTACCCTGGGCCGCAGTGTTTGCATGTTTTTATCGCTCTATATAAAATCCTCCAGGTGGTGAGCGTTGGTTGAAGGTTACAAGCTTGTTATTTAAGCCAAGAACCAACTCCTTGAGGTTATAATTGGTGTCATGGTCTTCCTTTGCCCAGTCATTAAGGATTTTGGGAGTGAGGGTTGTTTTGGTGGTGCTTTCAGGAGGGGTCACCCAATAATGATTGGCGAATTATTCTATAGGACTTAAAATTCTTTGTCAGCTGATTGGTTCCCTATCTGGTTCTGTTCCTCCCATGTCGTAGTTGCAGCCATTGCTGCTCTCTGGGCTTCAATACCCCATCATATCTTATTCTCTGTATGCAACACATTTGATAACGACCAACTTCCCAGTCTCACTGCCCTGTTGCATAGACTCCAATAGCGGTTTTGGTGGCTCTTAAAGAGTAGTTGAGGGTTATGCATCATCCACTCCCTAGGGGATTGTGATGATACTCCATCTGGGATCCCTTGGATTTGGCTTAGTTGACCCTCCACGCTAGCGCTGAGCAGTGCATATGTGACTGCATCATATGGAGAAAAGCGTTGGCCCAGATCCATTGGGCATGTACCCCAAAATTAAGTAGTCACATACCTCTTAAGCGTTTGGGCTTAAATAGGATGTTCATTTTGACTGGCGCTGTGTGGGCATTAAACCACAGGAAGGTGCAGATGAGTGACTTGGTTTTCCCTTCCAAGCCTGGGCTCTGTGGTAGAATGTGAGCCACATACCAAAGTTTTAGGAGTATGAAGACATTTAGCGCTTGCACCTTCCCTTTGAGGTTCAAGCGGTCATTTTTAGTAGGCCATCTGAGATGACATAATGGAAGCACTGCTTGTTCCATCGCCTCAACAGCTGGACCCAATTCAGTGAAGAGTAAATCTAAATATTTGAACGTTTGTGTGGGAACTAAAGGATTTATGCTCAATGGCATAGAAATGATGTTGCCCTATTTTAAAAATTACCATCTTATAAATATTAATTTTTCATTTGACGCCTGTTGGTACAGGGAGAGGTGTTCATTGACGCCTTTGAGGTCATTTATGAACCAATCCCCAACGCAGTATTGTCTGCAGATGCCTGCATTCTGATAGGGTACTGGTTGGTATGGTTGATGCACGCAGTATTGCTTCTGCTGCTGCTAGTAGGATGTTTTTGGCAAAGTTAAATAATATTGGGGATATGGTATCACTTTGATTAAGACCATGTCCAATTGGGATTGATTCTGTTATGCTGGTGACAAGAATGACTCTTGTGGGGAGGCCTGTGTATAGCATGTCGATCCAGTCAATAAAGGTGACGGGAATTCTGATAGCGTTCATTGCTGCCCTCAGGAATGGCCACGTTACTTGATCATAAGCCTTCTCCCTGTCCAAAAACTTGAGATAGCCTTTTTTAATCCCATGTACGCCCTGTAGTGCATTTGAATTGATTGGATAATTTCCCATATAGTTCACCCCATAATGAACCCATTTTGAGATTTGTGGATGGTCTACAGGGTGGTACACATCAGTCACTATATGAGGATTCTTGTGAGAATTCTGTAATCGACATTTGATGGTGAAATTGGGTGCTAGCTCCAAAGGTGCCACAGAGAACTTTTTTAACAGCGTAATTTGGGTTTTGTTCCCCCCTGGTATTTGACACTTGTGAGACAGACAGTGGTTAAAAAGAAGGGCAAGTAACAGTGCCACTCGCTCATGGATAGCGTTAACTATTTCTACTTTTATGTTGTTGGGGCCTGAGGGACTTATTTTTTTGGCATGTCCTTAAGTGCCCATTTTACCTCCTCTACCGCGATCTCAGCAACTAGATCATGCTTGGAAGCAGGCGAGCATCCTCATAGTGTCAGCTCAGCCAAGGTTAGTAAGGCTTCTGTTGCCATGCTATTTGGTTTGCTAGTGTGGAAGAACTCGTCATAAAGCTGCTAAACTTCACATTTGATTATTTTCAGGTCACTGGAAATGACGCCGTCAGGTGTCTCTACCTTCCAGATTCTGGATCAGGTCTGTATTTCTTTCATGCTAGCCAGGTTCTCCCAAGTCATCATCCCCAATATGCTTTGATGGCGGAAGGTTGCATTCTGCCATCTTTCATTATCCTGTTTCCAAAGGAGCGCTTATTACTGTTTGTGTTTTTTTCTGATACTTTCACCACCATACCTTGTTGTACCGCCGCTCTCACTCCAGGGTATCCAGGGTATCCAGAGTACCCTTTAGCTGTTTAGCAACAGCATTACTTTTGTAAGCTTTGGTCTTCTCACACTTGGCACCATCCCTCATGAGTGTAATGGACGGGGCTCCCAAGGCCCAGCCCGCCACCACCTTAAAATCCACCCCCATATATATGGCCATACCAACTCTGGATGGTCCTGTCCTAGTGGATGGCCTTGCTGAGCACACCAGGCTGAGGTGCGGTGCACTGGCCTCTGTCGCCTCAGGCCTCCGGGCTGAGGTGCATCTCCTACGGCCTCTGTCACCTTGAGGTCACCAGGCCAAGGTGCGGCCAACCAGCCTCTGTCACCTCGGGCCACTCTGGCTCCTCCCCTCTCACCAGAGAAAGGCCACTCTCAATAGGATCCCAGCGCATCCACCCCCTTTCACCTCCTCCTTATCACACTGCCATCCGCGCCCCCAACCTTGCTTAAATAAAATAATAAATAAAAATTAAATAAACAAGTCTAGAAAGTGCTGCCTTTATTAGGAAGCAAACCTGGAGTTGGAATAGAATTCCAAAGTGAGGTCCAATGGGGCTGACCTTGCTTTGAAATAATTCTTAAAAAGGCTAAATGAATTGTAGGTAATGAGGGGTGCAAAAGCCTCTGGAATTGATGGCATCCAGCAACTCAACGGAGAATTGGAGGGGAACCTCAGAGCGAACAAACAATCAAATAAATTTTTTACATAATTTTTATTCCGTTATCAACCCAAATAGGAAAATCCTACTCATAATAATGGAATTGCAACATCGATATATATGAATCTCATAGTCCCCACCTTATGAAATTCATGTAATGATTGTCAATCATTACATTACCCCCTATAAAACCTGGCGTATCCCCGCCTGAACTGGCAAGGCAGGCAAGCAGCGACCAACAACTTTTCAAAGGAGGACCCTTTTCTGCGAGCAGCTTGGGGAAATTGATTGGAAGTCCAGAGCCCCTGGATCAAATTAATGGGTTCTCTGGAGGTCTCCTGTTAGGCACAAGAGGCCATCAACCGCTAGCAGTCCAGCCCATCCCCCAAGCTCCCCATCCCCTCATTGGAAGACCCCACAAACCAATGAAAGGGACCAACAGCCCATTGCAATGCTTGAGACATTGACCGCGGCCATCTTGTGGGCTGGCTGGTATCCAAAGCCCGATGAGGTAAGTTTGACTTTGGAATTATGTAATGGATGGGGCTCCCAAGGCCCAGCCCACCACCGGCCCTAAACATTCACCCCCATATATGGCTGTACCAATTCCAGATGGTCCTGTCCTAATGGACGGCCTTGCTGGGCACACCAGGCTGAGGTGCATCTCCTATGGCCTCTCCCACCTCAGGGTCACCAGGCTGAGGTGTGGCCAACTGGCCTCTGTCCCTTCAGGCCACTCTGGCTCCTCCCCTCTCACCAGGGCAAGGCTACTCTCAATTTGATCCTGGCACATCCACCCCCTTTCCATCCTCCTTATTGTGCTGCCATCCGCGCCCCCAACCTTAATTAAATATAAATATAAATTAAACTAAATAAACAAGTCTAGCGAATGCAGCCTTTAATAGGAAGCAAACCTAATATCAGAATAGAATTCTAAAGTGAGGTCCAATGGGGCTGACCTCACTTTGAAATACTTCCTAAAAAGGCTAAATGAAATGTAGGTAATGAGGGGTGCAAAAGCCTCTGGAATTGATGGCATCCAAGCAACTTGATGGAGAATCAGAGTGGAACCTCAGAATGAACAACTAATAAATAAATAATTTATTTAATTTTTATTCCGTTATCAACCTAAATAGGAAAAACCTACTCAGAATAACAGAATTGCAACCATAGACACACATGAAACTCATAATCCCCACCTTATGAGATTCATGTAACAATTGTTGATTGTTACAATGAGCTTTTCTTTAATTCTTTTCCAGAGGTCTAGGGGATCCATGCCCTCCTGGTGGTCCAGATATGCTATAATTCAATTTGAAACACTTTTTCAGCAGTAAAGCAGCACTCCAGGTCCCACAACGTGGAGGGGAATATTGGCCACTCTCAAGGTGGTGGGTTGTCACCTAGATCAATGGCTACCTGCACTATCATTTGGTCACTCTAATTTTCTTTCTCGTTGCAAACACTTTTGCAACCTATTCAATTCAAGACTAAATCTAGTTTAATAATCTCACAGAGGAGATTAGTCTGCGCCCATGTCTGGGAGCAGTTGGGCAAGCAAGGCAAGAGGAGCAGGTGGAAGGCCCGCGGCCTCTAACATTTGAAAATGCCCCGGAGAATCTGGAAGAATAGAAAAAAATCTCAAAAAACTGGCAGTCACAATTTCCCCAGAGATACTCGCGTGGCAAGCACAATGCAACCAGTACATCAGCATGCCACACTCCCAGCCACTTTCGTCGGTGGAATTTGGAGTCCATATGTATCTGGACATCCAGAAAACGGCCTTATGGGAAAAATTTTGTGAAGATGTACAAAAATTTTCCCGACTGCGGTGTACGTTGCACCTCACTCCATGTCACGCGGTTGGCTGGACCTAGGTTTCAAAAGCAAAATAGCAGCAGACGAGGCTGCAGCGGTGTACATAGTGGTCAACCTCCCTGAAGGACAACGGGTCATCGAAACCAAATGCACCAGATGGACAAAATCAAACCAAATTTTCCTCACATTTGACTTTTTGCCTACTACAGTAAAACGTGACATTTTGGAGCAACACCTGAAAGATGGTCTCGCCATATATGGCGAAATACAATCTTTTGAAATGCAACGTTTCACACTGATGCCACACCTGTGCACCAGCAAAGCCATCGCAGTTCTGACCCCAACTGAGGAGATTTTGAAGGACCTAACCCAGATCCCACACTCCACCTTTATTGACATTGCAGGGCATATCACCCACCCATTCCGGGTAACCGTGGACAGCGCACCCCCCATTTGCACCCACTGTGACAAGTTCAGCCATAAGGCGCACGCATGCCCCATCAAGGAGGGCGTCACATTCCAAGAGTACCCCTCGGCGGCCATGGCCAGCGGAGAGGCGCACTACGAACCAACTGCAAGCACCAAGGAGGCTTTCCCATGGGGAGCACAAGGCTGCTACCTATTGGTAAAGCCCATTTCCCCGCAGGAGCAGAAGAAGGCCAAGCAGGCCCGTAGGGCAGCAGCCAAGGAAGCGGCCAAGGCCACCACCACCATCCCATACTCACAACGCCAGGAGGACATGGAGACCTTTGCGGCAGAAGTGACTCAGGAATCCATCACCCAATCAGATTGGGAGGCCCATGCTGAGCGGGCCACTCAATCCAAGGATCCAATAGGAGATTTGATCTCACCCAATCGCTGCACCCAAGCTCCGGTTGAAACCAACTTGGGACCTATCCCAACTGAAAATTTTTTTTTGCCCCACTCGACGGTGCACTGAACTTATCCGCATCACAAAAAATTCATCTGACGTCAGGAAAACAAAAAGTGAAGGCCAAAGCCAACGTGACTCTTTCCACAAAAATTAACAAAAACCCTGATAGCGTTGCTGCTAACACCCACACTGCTGTGAAAGCCCGTGGGGACCTTGAAGAGGCTGGTGGGCCCAGGGGCCCACCCCCTCACACCTAAGGTGCAATGGGGGAAACCTTCACTCTAGGGATGCTGAATATCGCCGGACTCAAGGCCTCCCCATCCTGGGCTAGGAAACTGAGTTTTTTACAAAACAATTTACCCGTGGATATCCTGGCCATCCAGGAGTCCCACTGTCCATGAGGTTCCGAGGAAGCTTGGAAAACAATGCTCCTCCCATCCCTATCCTTTTGGTCAAAGCACTGTGGGGTGCTAATTCAGAAAAATAATTTTTTCAAAAACACATCCTTAGAAACATTCCTAAATGGCCGAGTGCTCGTTGTCACCTTCTTGTGGGCTGACGTTGCACACACAATTGTCAACATCTATGCCCCAAACGGTGCACACGAGCATCAGGAATTTTTCTTGTCAGTCAAATCCCTCCCGCTACCCCCCAATTCTTTCCTAGTTGGTGACATGAACTGTTGGCTAACCTCACCATTGGACCGGTGGCTGCCCTCACCCCATGCCCCACAGGGTCACGTAAAACTACGCATTCTAAAAGCCACCCTTGGGTTAATGGATGCGCTGCCACGACATGCCCCACTGCTCAAAACATGACGCATACCCACTTCCACAACAGCCAATCAAGGTCCATGACCCGCATTGACCTTATTCTTTGCCGGCGAAATTCCAACCCCACATCTCCCACTTCAAAACAACGAAAATGGAATTCTCCAACCACCAACTGGTCTCGATAACATACCACTTACCAGTCACAGTTGCAAAGGCCCCACATTGGTGCAAAATCCGCCCCCCTGAGCTCACGTCACCAGGATTTTCCACATGGGTGGAAGAGGCAACTTTGGCGAAATTGTTTGTTGCACCATTTTGCGCAGACCCCATTTCCACATGGGCAACTTTCAAAGAGGACACCATCTGCCACTATCGCCATCTCTCCTCCAGATGCTCATGAGCCACATCGGCAGTTATCTCATGCACGCTGGTGGAATTGGCCCACTTGGAGTCCAACAATCAACCACAGGATACAGCCCTGCATGGGGCCGGAAGTGGGCGGAGGCAGCCGCCCACCTTAATGCACTCGAAAGGCAACACAAACATCAGGTTTGTGTCCAATACAGGGCCACACGCATCACTAAAGGCGACAAGTGCACCGCATACTTCTTTAAAAAATTTTTCGCACCACACCAGAGTGTGGCCTGCACACAGGTGCGAAGATCAGATAATTCCATTGCGGACACACTGGCTGAAGTGGCAATCAAAACGCAAAGATATTACTCTGAGTTATACCGAGCTGAACCAATTCAGCCAGCCGAAATGGCGGAATTTCTTGACTGAGCTCATATCCGCACCATTTTCTGATACCCAGAAATAATAAATTTAATTACTCCAAACGAATTATGGACAGCCATTCGCGGAACGCCAAAACTGTAAATGCCCAGGCCCAGATGGCATTCCATATGAGTTCTACAAAAAATATTTCAAATATATATCCCCATTGCTGCTAGCCTCACTCAACCAAAGCCTGTTGGAAATTCGCCTCCTACCAGGAGGACATGAGGCCTTTACTGTCACATTCTTCAAGAAAGGGGATAAGCTTGACTTAGTCAACTGGCGCCCCATTTCTCTAACAAACACAGACACCAAAATTTCAACTAAAATCATGGCTTACCGTTTAGGGACTGTAGCATCTGCCACAATCTCCCCAGAACAATTCGGTTTCATCCCCAGAAGGTCAATTTGGGATAACGTGCACTCTGTGGCTAATGTGTGTCAGTCCACAGCCTCTGGGGCACTTGTATTCTTGGACCAACAAAAGGCCTATGATAGAGTAAACTGGGAATACCTTAGGGCCTGCCTCCATCAAAGCCGCCTACCCCCCACTTCATAAACTGGGTGATGCTGCTCACAGAATCTGCGACAATGGCAGTGCATGGCCCAGGCTTCCTAACGGAAGTAGTCCGCCCTCAAAGGGGCCTGCGACAAGGGGACCCCCTCAGCCCACTCTTATACAACTTCAGCCTTGACCCACTACTGCGAAATATGAATGCCCACCTCACTGGGGTCCATGTGCCAGGCCAAACCCCAGTCAAGATGATGGCATTTTCAGATGATTGCGTGGTGGGGGTGTCTAATAACAAAGATGCACGCGCGCTTGAAGCCCTCATCCAGGAATATTCCCGGGTAAGCAACGCGGCACTGAATGCCTCCAAAACCGAAATCATCCTCCTTGGTCAGTTTCAGAACTGCTGGGTCCCAGCAAGTAGTTCCCAACCTGGCCCATCTGCTCGCCCACGTCCACGCCTTACTAACTCAACACACACCACTCCACTGGTGCTCCCCTTTGTGCACGTCCTACCATAGGATCGGTACGCCATCTGGGCGTGTGGATGGAGGCAGGTGGATACGCGTCAGCAGTAATGGAGGGCTTATACTGGACAACGTGACGAAGCGAATAGCCTCTCTCAGAGCCCACCCTACTACCCTCACTGGCAGGGTAGTTATTGCCAACTCTATGCTCCTATCCAAAGTCTGGTTCGGAGCCACGCCATCCCCCTTCTCCCCAAGCTTCTTCAAATCCCTGTATGCTTTTCTGCAAGGATGGCTTTGGTCAGGCCACCCTCCACCAGTACGGCTAGAGGTCATGTTTAGCCCTCATCATCATGGTGGCATGGGACTGCTTGACTTCAAAGCCCATGCCGCCAAGATCCTGGGCACCTGAATCGCGGCCGTCACTGCTCCTACACTCCCATCCCTACACTGGTCCCGCGCGGCCCACTCCAACTTTTCCCAAGCCTTGAGCCTCAATAATCCATCAAACCCCCACTCCCTGATGAAAAACCTCGCATCACACACATCGGCCACAGGTCCTCACGGGACCAAAACCCACTACAAACGAATCCTACTCTCCATGCGAAGCGCAGAGTGGAGAATTCAAATTAGTAGACATACAATCTGAAGAGGCCGCCCCTCTCCTCAGTTCACACAAGAGGTACAGGGGCTACCATCCATGATGGCGTGATCCTCATTCGACCTCAAGTCCTATCCAGGGTGGACTTCCTGGACATGATGGACATCCCTTATTCCACTGAGACCCAAAAGACTATCTGGAAATACGCACACCATCCTCTGTTGCAGCCTCAAGTCTGCTCCCATGTGTGGCGCTGCCTGAGGCGGGTGTATCATACAGCTGAGCGCTCTAACGCTTTACACTCATCCTGTGTCGTGTGTGACCAGTATGGAACGCTGTTCCACCGCCTGGAGAAGTGCCCCACCTCTAAAGTAATATGGAGCGAAGTCCAACGTCTGCTGGGCCAGGATCAAACGCATCCCTTCAGTCTGTCAAGAGACTGTTTGCTTCATCAATGGCCTCCCCCTTCCACCCTCCCCCTCCGTGCTCTGGTGGTTGCAATCGCCATGTGGACTATCCACACGATTGTATTGGATGCCATCGCTGGATCCATCCCCACCCTCCCAGAAGTTGTCCACAGATTCCGGTCTCATTTGGTGGACCACTTTCAAGCGTGGATGTTTGGATATCTCCCACCGCGTCGCCAACGGCTGGTCTCCTCCTGGTTCCCAGTCTGGTTCATCAAATCAGACCCCTTCCTCCACACGTGCTCAATAGTGGCTACGGCCCCTTCACATATTCCCTCCCCCTCCCCATAAGTGGCGTTCCCGCTGGCAACAAGAGATAGCATCGCTTCTCTGGGGTGCCTCCCCTAGTACCAAGTTTATCTTTCCTGAGTCATATTCGGAAGTGTCCGTCCCATGGTCGGCCTTCCCCACAATAAATTTAAAATTTAAAATCATGTGGTCACTCTCTGCATTTATGGAGACTTCACGATGTGATGTAGCCTGTCTGAGGTCGGACAAGACTAGTACATAGTCCAGTCTAGAGTCACTAACATGCTCATCTTTAGAGTATTACTCTCACCACCATGAGGTTTGCAGGATCATACTCCTCATCAATCATCAGACACATCCCCAATGTCACAAGGTAAAGCAGCATATCTTCCTCCATACTAGGGACCAGCTACTAGTCAGTAATATGCCCTTACTCGCAATTATCCAACAATTAAAGTCAACTGCTATAATTGTTCCAGTGTCAGTTTCTATTTCTGACAGCAATTTCCAGACTTGCTTGTTTTCTTGGGGATTGTGTGATGCATATACATTAATCACTTGGAGAGTCTTGTCAGTTCTCTTATCATGGTCTATGGCCACCAGAGTTCTTCCAGAATGTGTCTCCTCCACAGATTTCAATTTGATGCTTTTGTTCATAGTGATGATCTTCACGTGGTCCGATCAAAGCACCTGGCACTTAATCTGTTGAGACCACATGTGATTTTTGGCGTCTCTTTTTGAGTTTGGGGTCATTCCATGCTGGGTGTATGCCCATGGTTCATATAATAAAATTAGGTCAATTTGATTGTTTGCTTTTAAATGGTGTATTTTCTTCACCCATGTTTGCATGCTAGCCATCCACCTAGAATTTATGGTTGCGATGATTATTGATGGCTGCCTGACCCATGGGTAGGAGGATTGTTTGGGTTATGCATTGAGTCTCAAACATAAGTTGTTTTTTGTGGCAGGTGTCAGGAGGGGTGGTAGGTTAAAAGTGTACAGTTGGCACAGTTTGTCAGGACAGTGATTTTGTTACCTGGCATGGAGTGCGCCAGGTATTCTGTTGCCATCCCAGTCAACTTGTTTATTGAGAGGGGTGACGGTTTAAGTACAAAGTGGTGCTGCTGCTTTTGAGAGGGAGGGAGAGTGGCGGAATCATCATCAAACCATGACGAGCCACAGTGCTCAGCTGAGGTTGCTAACTGCCTATGTGAGTTGGTCTTGGTGTATAATTCAGGGGTTTTTGCCTTTTTTGGTCTCCAAATCGGTTGGACTTATAACAGGGGGGTTGTTCTGCCAGGGGGCCGATCATTTGGAGACCTTTTTCATGACGAACTATTATAGATCTTTTTGACCCCACTTTCTGCCAGAGTAGTTCCACCTTCTCCACCCATTCCGCCTGGGTGGGGTGGGCGTTCAGGGACGTCAGTTGCATTTCCTCGTCCATCCTATATGACTCTGGGTTTGGGTTCATGATTGGCTCATCATCAGCCTCCAGGCGCTTTGCTTTCTCGCGTGCCCATACTTCCTAATGAGTAAAATCCAGCTCCTTCTGCTGGTGTTGCATGCACATGATCTCCATTAAGCTACAGGGGATCTATTACTTGGATTTAGGGCAAAAGAATGCTTTAGATAAGACTTTGGTGATTCCGTTTATGAGTTGTACCTGTAGTCTCAGGGCAATTTGCCTTTTTATAGTGACACTGCGCCAATGTGTGTCCCTTCTGGTAACAAAATTGACATACCTGTTTGGAGTCCTCTTGTTAAATGTAGATCATCCTCTGGAGGCCTGGGATACAAAAAACAGGGAAGAGCTATTTTTTATTTTCATCCAGGGTGCAGAATTGTACCGAGCTTCCACTGTATGGGGATAAAGACACTTTTTGATGTAGTTGCTTCTAGTTTTTCAAAATTTGCTAACCTCACTATATTATGACAGTCTAGTGAAAATTGCCTTATGACCCCCTTCACAGGCATGGTCCTTTGGTAAGTTGTGAAAGGTCACCCATTTTGCCATCTAATTCGTGCATTGAGTGGGTTTGATATGCAAGTAGGAATCCTTATATTTTATTCCTACCTCTAACAGTCGTTTCCAGTTGAGTTTAGTGGGGAGCGAAATGTTAATATAGCTGCGCTCCAGAACCCAGTGGTGGTCAAAATCACCGCCAGCTAGTACATTGTCAAGCCTCTGGTATTTTGCGAATATCAGATCTGACCATTCCTCTTCTCTGACCAATTGGAGGTAGATGCTAATTGCATCCTTAAGGTAGGATTTGGGGGCCTGCCGGTAGAACCTGCCAATGATAAATTATGATAAAGTCCACATGACTCCCACAACTTTCCACATCTCCTCATGAGAAGCGGCCGCTGCACTATATGATTTTGTTTACACAAGGTGTTGGAGCTCCCCTGGGTTTCCCATTGAGGATCCAGATGATTGCTTCATCTAAGCTAGATCCTTAGGTCAAGAAAGCTTGCACTTAGTGCATATGGATACCTCATTTGTGGATAATGATGGCCATAGCTGCGCCTATTTCAAGGGCTTGTAACCCCAATAGAACCAGTGGCAATAAGCCAAAGAGATTTCAAGTAAGTGATGCCTCTGAGCCGCATGACTTATGTAACTATCCAAGCAGTATTTCATGTGTTATGGCGCTTCCTTGGCACCAGTACTGGACAGTGACGCTTTTCCACCCTGCGCTAGTAAACAGTCGTGCTGCTTATACCAGAACCTCCACTTCGCTCCACTGAAAGTCTTCCTCAGGGGTAAATCCCTCCACTACATAGGTTTTGGACATAGAGGGCTTGGGGAATAACTGTTTCCATTCATGGATCAATTTGACCTGAATGCCCATCTTTAGCCAATTCTTTCCAGAATCAGGGGTCACAACCCCTTGCATGGCCACTGCTGTTTGGGGCTGAATATTGAGTTCAAATCAGGTGTTGGCTATTTCAGGGGTGAATACTGCAGCATCCTAGTCTTCTGCTGCAGCCAGAGGGGCATAATTCCACCAGAGGTTCAATTTTTTCCATAGTGAAGGATTGGTCACGCAGAGTTTCATGAATATTCTTCATTACCCCCAATCTGGCCCAGTCCCATACTTGCTCTATTTTAGTATTGGCGCAAAGCCAATACTTCATCTCAGCTGGGCTAAAGCCATTGCACTTCAGCTAATAGCAATTTCCAGTGACAACTCCAAGAATGACCCACATTCCACTTTTTCTTTGCCCAACCTGCCTGTAGCATAGTAGATGCTATGGCGGGGGGATCCACATCTAATACCAGTGCAAGGCTTTGGTGGACTTAAACCCTTACATAATCCACAGTAGCGCCTTTTCAGGTGAGAAGGTATTGCTATACATTAGAGGGCTGTCTCAGCAGAGAGAGCATGGCGTGCCCAGTTGAGCATTATCATAGCATTAGGGAATTTTTTATGTAGAATTTAATTCTGACAGCGAAAGACATGAGTTTTTGGCTGAAGCTACCATTTTGCGGTGATATCCGCCTTGTTGAACTCCATGGCATTAGAGAGGTCAATGTCTCATCTAGCCATATCATAGCATCTCTGGGCTTTAAGCCCTCGTAGACTGCTGCCTTCACTGCTTGGTGGTCCACTGGCAAATTTCATTCACTTGATGGCCTGCTCTGTGCATATGCATGACAATTTGAAGATTATTACTAATTTAATAATGATTTGCTTACCAATCCACTGCTGTATGGCTCCAGCAGAGAATTTGTTTGAACGCCATGTTGCTGCTGTAGCAGGGTATATAGCTTTCAAAACCCATTGGGTCGCCGTTGCATATGGGAACTGCAGTGTTTCCCACTGCAACACCTCATGTGCAGAGATGCCTCTATGGGTAGCATGTCCTTCTGCATTGAGGTGTATTTCATTAATGTGTTATGGGGTGTGATGCCTGTTACATGAATTGGTTTGGTGAATATGGGCTTTTTGCTTTTACTTTCTTTTTGTTAGTGAGTTTAGATTTTCTGGAAAGTCTGCGTTAGATCCCAAAATGACTATAGTTTCATCTGGGTTTAGGTCCAAGAAGGAATTTGTTAAATAGGAGGACCAATTTTTATCTGGGATATCTTCTGATAATTTTTTCGCAGTATTATTGAAATTGGAGGTACCTGAAGCAATCATTGCAATATCAAGACTTGGGCCCCATAAAGGGTTATTCAATTGTGATATTGACTTTTGTTGGGGACAATTGCTGACCATTTTCTCCATCTTCATTACCATTGGAGATTCCCTAAGTCACTTTAACCTAATTGGGCTTAGGACCTAATAAGGGTAATTCATCAGGAGGGTCTAATTTTTGTTGGGGATTGTTGCAATTAGATTGCTTCCAGCTTTATTGCTATTGAAGATTCCAAAAGTGACCTTAGTTTCGTTGGGTTCTAGGTCCAATAAGGGGTTAGTTTTGATTGAGGGAAATTATTTTTGTCAAGGAAAGTTTCCAAAATATTTCTCCAGTAGCATTGATATTTAGATCTCCCCCAATTATCATATTTTTAATTTGGGGCGATAATTTCCCTGCATGGGGAGCGAATTATTGGGGGTTGGCCCCCAAGTCTGTAGAGCTTCCTCCCTCCCTTTGGAGGCTGGGTGCTAAATATTGGGGGTAGTGGGCTGAAAAAGGACTTTTTGGGGAGTATTACCCACTAGCACCTTTACTTCACCCTGAATTGCCTCATTAGTGAGACATCCAGTCTCTGCCAAAGTGGTGGAGTTGGTGCCCCTTGAGGTTGAGATTCCTTAAGAGGGTTTGTGTCCCCAATCTAATAGTTATTTCTTTTTTGCACATTGATTGTGGCGTTTGTGGCCGAGTTTCTTTATTGTACTCAAATCACATCATCAACATTTTTATTGGTTAAGTTTGTTTGTTTTACTTGAGCCTCATTGCCAACCCTTTTATTAGAATCAATGGATGCACCCTCACTGGATGGGTTGTTAATTTGGTGGGAGTTCTAATTTTTATTAAAAAAGAAGTTATTATAGGCTGTCAGCTCTATGAACTAAGCTGTTCTGGGAAAGATTCCCTTTTGTAACAGCTTTTTTAAGTTGAGCGTACTAATCTAATTTAGGGAAGTAGGCGAGACATTTTTTTTGTTTTTGGTAAACTATACCAGGTCACTTTTTCTTAAAAGTGACACCAACACAAAAGAAGAGTGTAAGGAATTTAAGTATTGGTCCAGTATATAACCATTAATTTAGTAAGTATATTAAAATTGACTGAAAGCAATGGATTTCAATTGTGGGAATGTTCATTGCTGGGTAAACTTAATTCTGGCATTGGTAAAACAATAGCTTTGAAGCAACTTTTGACATATGTCCTAGGGCTGGGGTATGTTATAAACACTGGCAATCATGAGATTATAGCGGGAAAAGCTTAAATCATTAACTATGGCTATAGTTTTTGCATAATTTGTCCAAAAACTCAACTAAATTTCATAAATTGAATTATTGTAGATAGTAATCAGTAAATATAGCATAGATTGACCAATAAAGTCAACTATTTATAATAAAATGAATTACTGATGATGATGACCAGTATAAATAGTATATGTGCCCAATAAAATAACCAAAAATTAATTAAAATTAATTATTTTAGAGGCAATTATTAAATTTAGCATAGATTGACTAATAAAATCAACTAAATTCTAAAATGAATTGATGTAGATGGCAACAAGTAAATTATGCATAATTTGAGCAATAAAATCAACTAAATTTAATAATAGGAATTATTGTAGATGGCAACTAATAAATTTAGCATAGATTGACCAATAAAATCAACTAGATTTGACAAAATAAATTTTTAGTATATTTGTTTATGAGATGCTATATATAATATCTATATACAATGAGTTTTATTTATATAGTGATATAGTGAGGGCTCAAAAAGTATATATAGAGATAGTTGTTCTTTAATAAACTTGGAAAAAGAAGCACTACTAATAGTGCACTTTCCTTGGAAAAAAGAACTGGGGCTAAAGTTTTCTTTTGGGAAAAAAAGAACCTCCTTTAAAAAAGCTCTAAAAATTATGAAATAATCAAGAAATTATGAATGCTCAATAAAACTCTTTTTGAAGTTGGCAAAATATTTTGAACTGAATTAAATATGCACTATAATATATATAATCAGCACTGTATATTCTAAGTTGCTTATAGTTTACACTTGAACTCAATCCAATATAAGTTTTTTTATATATTTGACAAAATTCTAAAAGCCATGCTGGAAGATGGCAACTTCAAAAGGGTTTTATTAAGAATTCATAATTCTCAATTATTTCATACTTTTTATAATTTAGATGAGGTTCTTTTTTTCCCATTTTTTTATTTTTAATTGTTCATGAGATAGTCATCATATATAAACACATAAACACAATGATATTTTTGTAAAGAGATCTTTAGCTTAATTTTTGTTGATACACAGTTTTATCCATATTTGTTTATGGGTATAAATTATTTCAAATAGTACTAATCAGCTTTTTTATACTGGTAGATGACCAACAATAAATTAAAGGAAATCAAATATTTCAAATAATATAAAACCTCCAACCACTCATCCAATATCAATTGAACATTAAATCTACTAAAATTTCAATCACTTACCTGAAATCATTGAGCCCATCAAATCAACCTAAATCTACCAACCGCCACTCAGTTAAACTTATTTTTACTTTTAAATCAAACAAAAACTTCCAACCACTTATCAGTCCCTATGAACCTATCAAATTAAACGAATAAAACCAAAGCTCTCAGCTTAAGTGATATATGATTGTCATTGGAATCATACTTTTTCAGTATTTTATATTATTTATCAGAAATTAATTACTTTTTTGTGAAAAATAGCCTATAACTTTTCCCAAAATTTATAAAGTAATTATGCCAAATTTGATAATTTTTGAAACGTTTTTCTTCACTTGCTAAGGTTTCTATCAGGCGTTAAATACTGTAATTGATATTTAACTACCTTACAGTATAGCTAAAGCTTTGAAATTTGGCACACTCATGTATCTCCAATGACAATACAATAATCCAAAAAATACCAGTTTTTGGAACATTTTGTTTGATATTAGACTTGTTACTTCAATTGTTCATGGAATAATGCGCCTTACAAATGCATCAATAATTTTTATATATTAAGACTAGCATTCAGATACCTGTGCTTTTCTACAGTGTTTATAGCTTACCAGATGATTAAAATCATTTTTTAGTTTTTAAATTATAGATAGCCATCAGACCTTTGGCCAAACCTAAAAAACTTATCAATTTAACCAAAACTGATAATCACTTGCCAAATAAACTAAAACCATAAATAAATATTACAAACAGATACCCAAAACTAATTAAGCTTAATGAATCAACCATAACCACCAAACAATTGGCCAAAACCTATTATACCTATTGAAACAACCAAAAATCACTAACAACTTGCAAAATCAAAAATGACCTATTGAATCATTTAAACCAACTATTTATCATCCAAAACCAATTGAGGTTATTAAATCAACCATAAACACCAACAACTCACCTTAAACCAATCACAATTATCAATTTAATTAAATTACCCACTTACTTACAAACATTAATCAATCTGATCAGTCAAACTCATCTACCTGGCCCAAGTAAACTGAAACTACCGCCAATCAACTAAAAAGTAACAACCACTAAACCAAAACATTTATCCATCAAATAAGCTGATTAACAACCAATCTACAATCCTAAATTAATGCAGAAATAACATAAAGCTAGGATTCTTACAATAATTTTGTTGACAGTCAATTTGCAATCTGAGGTCTGATATTTGACTTAGTAATAATCAATTGTAATCTGAAGTCTGACGTAAAAATGATGTAAGTATAGGATCCCACCAATCATTTAGAAATAAATCATGACATTTCTATTCAATTATTTTACAACAATGGCTCATAATGATAAGCTTTTCTTTTAAATTACTATCACTTTTAGTAAACGATTCAATTCAAACAGAACAATTTGATAATCAGTACCAGATGAGATGAACATGATTAATAAGCAATACCAAAATTGGGGAAATGTGGTAAAGGGTAGTGGACCTGGATATCTCTTTCTGCTAATCATCACTTTTCAAAAATCAATTCAGCCTGAAATTTAGCTCCACTAAAGAGATTTACGAAAACTATTAGCAAATATGGCGGGAAACCCCGCAAAAGAACCCGCAGGCTATGCCAAATGAGCCAGCACCACCCCTCAAACGAAGCAACCCTCGGTTACCCACCTCAGGGTCAACCAGAATCACCCGCTCTCAAGCAGCAGCCATGAAAGCAGGCACCACCCCTCAACCTGGAGCTACTTCAACTAGCGCTAGTTCACCTGATCGCACTTCTGCAACCTGCACGCCTAACAGCTCTGTGTGCGCTGCCTCCCACCAACTTGCTGGGCCCCCTCCAACCAATGAGGCCATCACCCACGCTGTTTTAATGGCGTCTGCTCAGTTGAATGCAACTCAGCCCATCCAGGCATTCACCTCCCCCATTGTGTCAGCTAATTCAGCCCTATCTATTATTGCTGACGCCGTGTTTCTGGCTCCCTCCATGAGGGGCGATACCCAACTACCTGGTCCCCAAACCCTCAGATGTAAGGTTGGATTAGCCGCACATTCTGGTTCACTAAGCACCAAATTGGGACAGTCTACTCTTCCCAATGAGGATTCAAATGGTTCAGATTTTGGAACTTCACACCAGTTCCAATCTCACCCATCCCATTTAAACCCCGTAATTGGCACTTCTCAAGTCGGCACTTTACCTCCATATGCTGAAAACGACCAATTCACCAATCAGCCAGTGAGTTCTGCCTACGAAATCACAGCAAATACTCGAGCTGAATTTACCCAAATAGATTGGGATGGTGATGAAATATCTCCCTCCTCCCAATTGGCTGGAGTTAATTCCAATCTGAATGGGCCTCCCAAATTTAGCGAGGCCCAACAAACCGCCCCTCAATTTAATATGACGCCAGCAATTGCTGTAACATTCCAGCAACAAGGGAACTCCACAAACATGTCCAAACCACCAGCTCACACTCAACCCGCAATTGCAGCCCAAAGCAAACACAAACGTACCAAAGGAGCCACTGGGGCGTGGCAAAAACCTCTGGCACTAACGCTACCCAAAGCTGATCCCCGTGAAGTGGCATTTATTGCTGATGTTAAGAAGAAATGGGCCGAAACTAGAGCGCAAAAAGCTCTACCTCGCTCAACCCTCTCCCATGCAATTCGCCTTTATTATGGGCATAACCCTGTTGATTTCTATACAGAGGATTACTTCTCATACTTTGCAGCGATTGCAGAGACATTCTTAATTAACACCACCATCCATGAATCAGTGGAGGGCCACTACATCGATGTGGACTTCACTGAAGCTGCCCTTGCTGACCATGCTGCTACCCTCCAGGTTATTATTCCACGTGGATCTCTTCGCATCTCCCGCACACGCTCATACTGGAGAAAATTTAATGGGTTACTTTTTCCAACCTACCAACGACTGTTGATCCTGAGTCTCTTAAACTGGCACTCCATCGTGGTTTAGTGGAGTTTGGGTCTGTTCTTTCAGTGGACTTTAGCGTCCCCTCTTACTATGCTCCCAAACAAAGAGCTCGCAGTGCTAGGGCGTCGTTCATCCCCTCCCCCACTGTATCCCGCAACATTGAGGTTATTCCTCTTGTGGCGGTAGTTGGAGCATGCCCTGAGATCTTTTTTGTCGACCCTGATCAGGCGCGCCCCCGGTGTTCATGGTGTAACGCCCTTGGACACTTGTATAGTGGCTGCACAGCTCGAAAACAAGCCCTCTTAGCCACCGCCCAGGGGCCTAAACCAGGCCAAAAACGATCCCACGTGGCTGCAGCAGCAATTCCACAACCCACACAAAGGGTTCCCGTTCAAGACTTGTCCCCTGAGGCCTTACGCCTAGCAGTTGAAACAGCTAACCCCACTATTGGTATGGGATACCTTCGCGCTAATGCCCCCCTTCCAGTGGGCACCCCCTCCAATCTCCCAGAGTCAACTCCCTCTCTCACCAAGCGCAAGGCATCTCCCACAGGGTGCCCCTCGTCAGACACCCCCACTCAGGGCTCCGAGGCACCCCCACCAACCTCCACCAGCGATTTATCGCATCAACCCTCAGCTTTCAATGGAGCTATGCCCACCAGTATGGACTGGCAACCCGCGGCCTGCGGTAGAATTGCCACCTCAAAGAGTCCTACCCCAACCCCACAGTCCATTTCACGCGGATCCTTTGCAGTGTTGGAGGGAGTGAATATGGACTCAGACTCATCAAATGGGGACACCGCAGAGGTCACCATTGAGCACCCTCAGGTCCTTCCCCTGAAACGGAGCGGGGGCAGCATCCTAGGCTGGCTTACTGGGTCCTCCGCCCCCCACCCTCTCCTTCCCCTCAGAACCCTCGACGCTCCTCATGGATTGCAGATAATAGTCAAGCTAAAGGACTCAAAACTAGCCGCCTCACAGCAGCAGGTTTAAGCGCTGGCAACCCCTAGGACATGGAGGGGAACAGCTATGAGTCCCCATGGCAGCACCCTGGCCCTGCAATCCATCAACGCAAATGGGTTATGGGACTTTAAGCGGAGAGCCCGCCTCCTCCAAAACTTCAGGTCAGCACAAAATGACATTGCTGCTGTCCAGGAGCCCCATATCTTCCCCCACGAACAATCTGCATGGAATGAACAGTTTGGAGGAAACTCCTTCTGGACAAACCATGCTGCCCTTATTGTTTTAAATCCCCAGGTTAAAACCCATTCTTTTTCACAATATCTAGGTGGACGCCTCATACTGGCCAAACTCACCACTCCTGACTTCTCCTTCTTCGCTGCAAGCATCTACCTGCCTAATGCAGGTCAGGAGCAAAACCGGCTCGTGGAAGAGCTCGTCCAACTCAATCTCCCACGGAATACAGTCCTCTTAGGAGATTTCAAAACAACCATAAGTCGCGTCCGTGACTCTTACCCCCCTGCAGCAAAGGAACGCCCTGGATCAAGACGCCTCCAGGATTTCCTTCGCCTGAGTGGCTTTATAGATGCGCTTCCACCCTCCGCGTCTGGCCTAGGTTGCATGACTAGGATCCAGTATGATGGAGGAGCTTTCCAGTCAGCGTCACGCATAGATATGGCACTGATTGGCCCCCTGTTAATTGGCCGCGTCTCCTCTCACATCTCTCGTGACAACCATCTGAGTGGTCACAGGTCACTCACCGTTGTCCTCACCACCACACTTAGACCGTCGCGTAGGTTCTGGCCTAGGGTTGCCCCAGCTCTTCTCAACAACCCCTTCACTAAGGAGAAGCTGTCTATGACTATCCGGGAGACTCTCACCTCCCCCCATCTCACTTGCTTGACCACAAGGCTAGATGGGCGGTGACCAAGGAGGGCATCACCCGCGTTGCTTACAACTGTGCCAAAGCCCAGATGACTGCAGCTCGCGCCAGAGTCAAAAGGGCGGAAGCCAGAATCAGACATCTAGAGCGAAACTGTCAGCCTTCGCCCTACCCAGATGGTTGGAAGAATGGGAAGCGGCGCAGGAAGCACTCCGCTTGGAGCTCACACTGCAGGAAGAACGGGCAGCAAACTTTACAACATCTCGTTACTATGCTCAATGGGAACGCCCCACCCGCTTCTTCTTTCAGAAACATAAAGCCCGGTCAACAGTGCAGGATATTACTGCACTGAAAATTGCACTACAACCACTTCAGATAAGGAGGAAATCACGCAGGAACTACACCGCTTATACTCCAGCCTCTTCCATGCCACCCATGTGGACCCATCGGACATCTAAGACTTCCTGTGGCGGGCTCCAGAGCCGCCCATTGACCCACGGGCTGATGAGGCTCTACTGGAGCCTATTTCCATCCAGGAGGTGATGGAAACCCATCTGAAATCCCCACGGCTTAAAGCCCCAGGCCCAGATGGAATACCCTTTGAGGTGTACCTTCTGGAACCTGCAGTGATAGCCAGAACCCTCCGCGACCTCTTCGATGCACTCTTGGTGAATGGCGAGGTCCTCCCCGACTCCAGAGGCTCAATCACGACCCTCATTCACAAGAATTCAGACCGTGAGAACCTGGCGAACTGGCGCCCTATAGCGTTGATTAACACAGACCACAAGCTCTTCACGAAGCTTCTGGACAACCGCATCACCAAATGGGTGTCACCTCGCCTCTCCCCATCCCAGCACGGTTTTATTCTGGGGAGGTCGTTATGAGACAACTATAATGACCTTCACGTGACTTTGCCTGCTAACTCTCGTAAGGTGAATGGCTTTGTGGCTCTCCTGGATATGGAGAAAGCATATGATCGGGTAGCCTGGAAGTATATTGATGCTTCCCTGGCCCGCTTCCATCTCCCACCCGCAGCTAGGCGCTGGATATCAGCGCTCTATGACCAGCTCCACACCAGAGTCCTGGCGCCAATGGGTTTTACAGTGGCAGTACCAGTTGGACAAGGTCTCCGGCAAGGGGACCCCCTGAGCCCTATCCTTTTTAACATCACCCTTGACCCCCTCTTGGCCTCCTTACAGGACAAGCTAACAGGGATTCTGGTCCCAGGTAAAGCCCCCACGCGCACCATAGCTTTTGCAGATGACACTGCCATTGCATTTGGCTGCCCTGGGGATCTTGCCCTCGCTGCTGTGACCATTGAGAGGTACACCAAGGCGTCCAACGCCATGGTCAACACCTCCAAGACAACAGTTGTACAGGTCGGCTCCCCCACCTTCCCCCACCATTTGGTATTGAATCTGAGCGCGGTACCTTCCGTCACCTGGGCGTTCTCACCAACCAACAAGGAGTTTCGCTAAAAGACAATGAGGACTTGCTCCTCGCAGCAGTTAACTCCAGGATTGCCAGCTGGAACCGGCGGCACATCACCCCCAGGGTCGAGCTCTGATGGCCAATGTGTTCCTCCTCTCTAAAGTCTGGTTCCTATCGCAGGTCTGCCCATTCACAGATGCCTTTTATACACGGCTCAATGTACTCCTCCGCTGTTGGATCTGGGGCTCAAACCATCCACCAATGGCCCTCTCAACCATTGCCTGAACCTGCAATGAAGGGGGCCTAGGGCTTCTGGACACGCGATCCCACGCCACCACAATCTTCCTGAAGTTCCTATGGCCGATTGTCTGGTGGGACGCGACCCCCATGCCCCAATGGGCGCCCGCCCTCCGCCAGTCAGCGTCAGCAGCTCTGGGTCTTCCTAGAGCATCTCTGACCTCATTAGGGGAGTGGCTCACAAACCACCCAGGCCATCGCCTAAAACCATCCTCATCCCCCTACTGGAACCAGGCTCTCCTTGCCCTGAAACGAGTAGGCGCGCGGATCCACCATGCCTTCCCATACAGAAGGGAAGGCCCTGGCCTCAGCCCCCGTCGCCATGCAATTGTGCACAATGGACAAGTTGTCACAACTCGCCTCAACCCCCAAGATCGTCCTCCCATCCGCCCAAGACTCCTTGAGCTCCTCCCTCCCTCCGTGAGATTTGACCTTAAGGATTTGTGGAAGGACGTCTATCACCCCATCCTGTCAGCAAAGGTGTCCAACACCTTATGGAGGGTGCTCCACTGTTCATACAGGACTAGGGACTGGACTGGCCCTACCTTCCAGCACCAAAGCTGCCCCCGCTGTGTGGAGCATATTGACTCCCACCTCCATCGTTTTTTCACCTGTCCAGGTGTCGCCGCGTTTTGGCCAAAGGCTTACGCGCTCCTCCATGCTCAGCCCTGGTCTGGACACCCTGTGTAAGACCTTATGTTCGAGCAGACATTGCCTGGTTGCCACCGACCCCTCCGTGTCCTCGCCTATGCCACAGCCATCTGGACCATCCATAACTCCTTCCTTCGTGCTTCCTTTGACCAGCAGATGTGGACCCTTCCACACATGATCACCCACTTTCAGGTACACTTTGAGATGGCCCTGAAGGTCTGCACTATGTCGCCAACCCTCCCCCGCTCAGTTGTCACTGCAGCACGGCTCTGGCGCGCAAACCCCCTCCCTTTCTCAATGCCTCCTCCCTCCCCTTCCCTCGCCTCAGGCTCTTAGAAGCCCAGGTGTAATTCAATAAACATCGATGAATCCCCCCTTGGGTTGGGACCATATAGTACTAAAAAAAGGTAGTGGACCTGGATCTGCACCACCCAAAGGCATCACGCGCACATGAATAAACGAAAATAATAGTAAAAACAAAAAACCCAAGTGGTGCACCCCGCAGGTTTTGTGGATTTTTTAGTAAAGTATTGTAGTTCAATGGAGATATCCCACTCTCAACTGCTGTTTTCAGTTGAACATGAGATATGTATATTCTTAGGCACATAGACATTGGAATGTGGGAAAAATTTGTGGAAGCCCAACAAAGATTATTTCTGCACATGGTGTACTTGACAACCAATACTATACACCGTGGTTGGTGAATCTTGGGTTTGAGACAGCAGAAGAAGCAAATGAAGCAGCAAAGGTCAGAGTAGTGGTAGAATTTCTGACAGTCAACGTTTAGTATCAACCAAATGCACACGTTGGACAGAATCCAAAGATTTTCATAATCTTTGACTACCTTCTGACTACACTGGCGTGCAAAGTAGTTAAACAACATCTCCAAGAAGGCTTGAAATCTATGGAGAAAGTAAACAATTCAAAATGCAAAGATTGCAACTGATGCTGACCCTGAGCAATGAGAAGTTATTTTTAATCATTTCTCTGAGCCAAGAGAAAGCGGAAGATATCACAAAAATCCCCCACATCACATTTTTATTATTAATGGGAAAAATCCCAATTATTCTGCACAAAAGTGTATAGCGCCCCCCATATGCAACCACTGCCAGGATTTTGGGCACAAGATTCATGCTTGTCCCATAAAAGAAGGCCTAAGCGAAATGGAATTATGTGAGGAATAAATTGGCAAAGATGACTTAGAGTACGCCAAAATCACTGACATCACACAAGAATTCAACTGGGGAGAATTTGAACAATATAAAATAATTGACCCAATTTCCACAAAAAATTGAAAAATGGCCAAACAAGCTCACAAGTTGGCCGCGGCCAAGGCAAAGGCCTCAGCGAAATCATCCACATCACCTGAACAGATCCAGGAAGACATGGATGAACTTGAAACAATGAGCCAATCAAATCCCCCTGAAAACCAAAAAAACAAATCCAAACAAAATGGATTTGGCGGAACCCAATTTGGAAGCAAATGTGGCAAAACAAGGGTTTGGCACACCCCCAAAATTGTGGAGCACATCTCAATTGGGAGTGAAAATCAACAATGGAATGCGCAAAATAAAAATGTGGCCAATAAGAGCACATAAGTGCACTGCAATGAGAAATAGAAACCCAACAAAGTCAGGAGAGGTGCAAAAGCAGCAGTAATGAAAGGGGCAGAATAGATCCCAATACCTATTCATAATTATGCGACTTGCAGCAAAGATGCAATGGAGTCTAATGAGGGCGAGGGAGTAGGGATGGGGGCCCTGCTAACCGCTCCTGAGGCGCATCAGGCGTCTCAATAGAGATAGGGATGCTGAACATAAAAAACTCAAGGCCTTACATCCTGGGCCAAGAAGTTGAGTATCCTGCGAAACTCATCTGTGGATATCCTGGAGTTGCAGGAAACCCACTGTCCACAGGGAAAGGAGGAGGTATGGGAAAACATGCTCCTTCCAACAATTTCGTTTTGGTTACAATACTTTGGGGGATAGTACATGAGAACCAAAAAGTTTAAAAATATTAATAGAAGTTTGTCTTTGGATGTCCGTGTACTAGTTGTTACCTTCTCATGGCACAAAGAGGTGCACACAATAGCCAGCATTACACACCAAACTGTGCAATGGACTGTCGAGAGTTTTTATCAGCTCTAACGCAACTACTTCTTCCAGCAAACACTTTATCACTGGAGACATGAACTTCTGGATTAACCCAGACACTGACTGATGGCCACGCACAACAGAAACACAGCAAGGGCAAGTAAAACTTAGCATGCTAAAGGCCACCCTGGTACTATATAATCCATTACTAAATGGTACCCCTCCTACAGAACAAGACATGCCCACATGTGCACAACGGTGTACGTATTTCTATGGCAGGGTAGACCTAGTACTTAAACTGTTAGTTCTCAGGCACCAAATTTATAAATTCAAGACTACAAAAATTTAATTCTCTGACCACCGGCTAGCTTTGGTGTCCTTCAAACCAGCGGAAACAATTATCCAATCACCCAAGTGTTGCAAAATACGCCCAGGAAAGTTAGCTGACTCGGAATTATGTTCCTGGGAGGAGGAAATGTCCTTAACACAGGATTTTCAAACAACTTTCTGTTCAGACCCAATAATCAACTGGGAAAATTTCTAAAATCAACAATACAAAAGATTAAACTCACAACATCAAGAAGATACAGGGCAGCTTCAACCATCATCAAACACTCCTTGGCAGAAATTAATCACCTGGAAAACAATGTCCCAAGCACAGGATACAGCCCTGGATGGGGACGCAAATGAACAGAGGTTTCTGCACTGTTAAACACCTTGATACACGATCATCAACACTGAGTTGTGGTTTATTGATAAGAAAAAAACCTAAAAGACATAGAAACTTGTTTGTGTCAAAAGAGTGTCTGTAACTCTCTCGTTCCCAGAAAGGTGGTGTGGGATGCAAACCCACACTTCTAGGGAACTAGCCGTTAGGAAAATGGTTTTCTAGGCACCTCGAATGGTGCCAGTGCAGAAGGGACCCAAGGCAATGGTGTAGATCGCGGTATACAATACCAGGTAAGCGAGAACCAACACAACTTGATTAGACCCCAAAGGGGAGTCCATAATCAAGTGTAAATTGAAGCTAGGAGGCTTGGGTGCTTCGATCTGGAGGGGACCTGAGCGGCCCAAGGGAGCACCTGAGACTTTTATTATCTGGGATCGTATCAGTGGCCAACATAGTTGGAGACCTCCTTGAAGAGGTCCGCACCTAAGTTCACCCAAGGAACCATAAAGAAAACGTAAAAAATGGGTAATCTTATTTGTAAAAAAGTCAACCAACAAGAAGTGTTGGATGTGAAAAGCATATTTAAACAGAGTCAGGGTAATTATGGGTCTGTGGAAGCGGGCACAAGCATTGACGCTCCAATAGGCAAACGCTCCCATTCAATTTGGTAGAATAACCCAAAACTGTCTTATCTCGGGTGATCATTTGAAGTTGTATTCTACCCAAACTCATAATTTTGTAACTTAAACGAGTTTTGAACCCCTGTTCTACAATTAACCAAATTGAACTGTCTTTGTTTGTTAAGTAGATTGTCCATTTCAACGCCGGGGCTGATACAAGGGTTGGGCATTTTGAACCTCACTAGTACCAACCTGGCATATTTGGCTTGTACCCAGCGTTGGTCTAATGTGTGCTTGAGGTCAAAGAGCCTGAAGTTTCACCTTCTGGGCCTCCTGTTGCCCAGCCTTATCATTGGGGTTGGTTTCCACTATCAAGTTGTTCAACCATGACATTACCCTCTCCTCCTTCTTGGGCTCTCCTCTCCAGGGGCGTTCGCCTAAGAGAAGTTCTTATGTGTGGGAGACAACTTCATAGCAGCGACGGCTGGCTTGGAGTTTGATCCTGCAGGCTCAGGAAAATGATTACGAAATGACTTGATCAGAACTTGGGCATGTACACAGTCACGTGCTGGCACCCAACTGTTCTCGGCTGCATCAAACCCCTTCCAAGATATCAGGTAAATGAGTCATCTTTTAACATGATGGGAGGCTACTATTTCCTCCACATCCCACTCTGGCGCCCATACACGATATAGGCCTTGGGAGTCTCAGGTGGGGGCCCTCAAACAATGTCAATTTGCTCTCATGAAAGACAGAGAAGATCTGAAATGCAGAAGGAAGATCCAACTGGTATGAGGCATGACCCACCTTATTAACAACGCGTAAGGACCAATCCTCTTGGGACCCAGCTTTTGCATGGCTGCTTGATAGGGATGTTGCGAGCATCAAGCATCACGAGATCCCCTTCCTTGTAAACTGGACCCACTTGGCACTTACCATCAGCGTTCTTCTCATAAGCTTGCATAGCCGCCTCCAAACTTGTGGAAACCCCCTGGTAGACCTTTTTGATAGTCTTATCAAAGTCACCATTGCTTCAACTTTGAAACCACAGCTGGGCTCCATGTTAAAGACGGGGTTAAACTCATAGTTTGGCGAAAAAGGGGAAACAACCGATTGAAGAGTGCAAAGTGTTGTTGTAGCTTAACTGGGCCATGGGAAAGTGAGAAACCCAATCTGAATGATCCGCGGCGGTGTAACACCGCAGAAACTGTTTCAAGCACTGGTTCACACGTTTGGTCTGCCCATCTGATTGAGGGTGATAGGAAGTTGAACATCAGGGGAGAATCTTAAGAGTCTTACACAACTCTTCCCAAAAGATGGAGGTGAACTGGGGTCCCCAATCGCTCATGATTCCTTGGGGAACCCCATGAAGCGCAAACACATGTGTGACAAAGAGCCTGGCCATCTCAGCAGCGGATATTGTCATTCTACAAGGAATAAAGTGGGCGAAATTTGTAAAGCTGTCCACCATTACCATGATGGCATAATAACCATCAGAAATGGGTAATTCCACAATAAAATCCACCGATAGGGAGGTCCAAGGCCCTTCTGACTTTTGTACCGGTACTAACAAGCCCGCTAAAGGTTGATGATTGGGTTTCATTTGATTGCAGATCAGGCACTCTTTACAATACCGCCCTGCCTGAGCAGGAAAGCCCTTCCAATTGTAGGTGCGTTGTAATAACTCCAAGGTCTTTGATTTCCAAGAATGACCAACAGTGATTCCATAATGGTAATCCCAGATAATTTCCAGGCGCAGAGGTCCAGCAGGAACCCATAGGCGCCCCTGAAACCACATCATCTCATCCATTGTAATACTCCTGGATAAATCCTCCTGATTAAGAGCGCTCTTAGCGAAAACCTAATATATTTAGCTAATAGCTGCTGAGAAAGAACTACCTTTCTGAACATACTATATTCTGCTACATTTTCCAAAGATGCAAGCGATGGTGGGTTGACCATGGAATCGGGGAAGTTGAGGCAGAATCTTACCCAGTGGAATAATCAACTGGGTGTTATGAACTTCTACCTTCTTTGGATCGGGAGCCAAAGCAGGGTTGCGGCTTAAAGCATCCGCCAAACCATTCTCCTTGCCCTTGGTGAAATCATAGGAAAATGCAAATTGGGCAAGGGTCTCATGCCAACAGGTCTGCCGTGGAGTTAGAACATGAGGAGCGCGGTAGTACAGCAAGGCCTGGTGGTCTGTACGTACATGGAAAGGTTGGGAGGAGCCATTCAGGTGGTGATGCCAATAAGTCAGCGCCTCCACCACTGCTAATAACTCCTTGTCATAAACGGCATAGTTTAACTCAGGAAGAGATATTTTCCTAGAAAAATATCCCACCGGATGCATAGTCTTATCTTCGCCCACTTGTAACAAGGCAGCTGTTATGGCAAAGTTGGAAGTATCAGTAGACACAATGAGCTCCTTTGCAGGGTCAACATGGCGAAGGATGGACGTGGATAACAGGGTGCACTTCCCTACTTGGAAAGCATCCTCCAAAACGAAGGACCAATAGAACACCTTTGCACCATTAGCCCTATATATAGCGCTGCCACCTCGTAAAGATTGGGCATGAACTTCTTGAGGAATGTACACGTCCCCAAAAAACTTCTCAATTCTTTTACTGACGTTGGGGTGTTACACTAACAAATCGCCTTCTCATTGTCTGGAGTTATCATATGTCCTTGTTCAAACACGACGTTGCCCAGTAAAGTGACCTGTGGCTTGAAGAATTAACATTTGCTGATCTTTAGCGTAAGGTGGGCGGCCCTCAACCTCTCCACCACTTGCCAAAGGTGTACTGCATGGGACTCATGATCAGGGGAAAACACCAGGATATCGTCCATGTAGGCAACCGCGCATACCCCCAAAAAGTACCCCAACGCAACATCCATGCGGCGTTGAAATATGTCAGAAGCATTTTTAATCCCAAAGGGCATGACTCAAACTGTAAAAGTTCTTTTCTGGTGTGGAATGAAGTTAACCACCCCTGTCCCTTCTTTATCCGGATCTGTCTGAACACATTTAGGCAATCCAACTTGGAGAAGACCTTTTCCTTCTCTACATAACGCGCAATCTGTGAATCTAGAGGGATGGGATGGAGGTCTGGTACAGTAACATTGTTTAAATTCCCATAATCTATACAAGGGCGTAAAGTTCCATCGGCCTTCTCCACAAAGAGAAGCGGGGAGATGACAGAGGAGGTACACTGAAAGATCGCACCTTTGGCTAACTGTTCCTTCACCCACACTTCTAAAGCCTCTTCATCCCGGACAGTCAATGGGTAAATGGGGAAAGATATACGCACCAGATCCACAGTGAGCTTGAACTCAAAATTGAACTCAGAATGATCAGGTAGTGCATTAGCTGAAGCTGCATCAAATGAAGATTCCAACCCCTCCAAACAGGAAGGTAAGGGAACCTCCACCGAGGGCTTCAACAAAGGGGCAAGAGTAAGAGTGTGAATATTTGGCCAATGGGGAAGTTTGCCCTGAAAGTGGGCATCAGCCAAAGGAACAATCAACTGGTGAACATTCATCAAGGACAAGGATAGGGTGTTTTCAAAATTAGCCCTGACGTCAAACTTTCTCCACAACTCTACACCCAAAATATTGAGGTACAAATGGATTTTTGATAGCTTGAAAGTGGTTGGACAGAAGATAGGAGCCCATCTGGTAATCCACTAACCCCATGATTTTCAGCGTGGGATACCTTGAGAAGCCCCGCCTCTAACCATACCACCTGTTGAGTAACTCAACTCAAGTTAGTCAGCAAGGTCTTGGCCTATAAAATTTTCAGTGTCACCGGTATCCATTAAGATAGTTGGGCTGAACTTCCCCAAGGGGGATTTAGGGGTAGCGGTTGATAAAAAGTATCCAGAATGGGATTTATTCAAAGTAGAAAACGCCACCACCTCACCTGAAATTTCTTCCTCTGGCTTGAGCAAGCCATAAGGGTAAGTTTTGGAATCATAGAAGGGGGAAGTATAGTTGGCCACTCTTTATACTGAGGCCACATATCCCACCCCATTCTCTGCAGGTGCATATACTTTATCATATTTAAAATGAAGCTCTTTTTCCACCTCCTGAGTGCCATGGATCATCGTAGGGGTCAGATGAGGGTTCTCAGGGGTAATCTGATATACAGGAATAGGGTCCTCATCCAACCTGTAAGAGCTAATAAATGGATCGTTTTAGTATATAACGTTTGCATGATAAAACGCGTTTTCAGGCTCCAACGACCCCATACCTGCTCTGAGGGTCTGGTGTACATCATTATCCAGGGCCATCACCCCCAAGCCCAATGTTGATGCTTTGACAAGCATCACGGGAATGCAGCGCGATGGAAACCCATTATCCTTGTTCCATTTTTGGTTAAGTTTGGATCTAGACTCACCTGGACCCTCAACTTCTACCAAAACGGGGAGGGAGTCGGAGGGAAGTGCTTCACAATTAAAGGAAATATTACTAGTCGCAGAAGCAGTATTTATAGGGGCAGCCACAGGTGACATCATCTTGTCAGAATCATTTGAAACCTTTAATTTAGTTTTGGGGCTAGACCCTTGTTCAGCATCAAATTCAGAAAAACTCAAAGGTTTAGAAGGATAAGATTCCTTCATTTTGAGAGATGCACGTGACTCTTTGGCTTCCATAATTATAGGGTTCGATCTGGGTGAACTATGACGGCCAAATTACCTTGCCCCTTCTGGTTTGGGGCAGGGAAACCACCGCAAAGGGCTTCAACAAGATGATCAAAGTGGGAAGGGGGCAACTCCCAATTCAGGGAGTTTCACACAGATAGGTCTAAGGTTAAATGGAGAAATGACATTTTAACTTCGTCAAGCAATGATAAAGCCTGGGCTTTTACGCAGAATTCATTTAAGTATACTTTCACCAGCTGACATACTTGATGCAGCGAAAAGAACTTGTAGAAGAATGTATGGATGCTCCGTCAGGATGAGTTTGCTCCAAGAACTGCTCCAAGCCCTCCACTGATTGCCACAAGAGCGGATGAGCGCGAAACACCGCAAAAACCCAGTTGGCCACATCTGGAGACAGCTGGTATAACAAATCCACTCCCCACAAAAGTGGACGTGAACCAGACAAATTATTATTTCCCAATGAGGGTTTTGGCTCAAGGGAAGCCAAGGCCTGTTGAATTTCCGAGTAAATCTTGAAGAAAGGCGAAGAATTGTGACAACAGGATCACAAAGAGTCTGAGACCACCAGGTATGAGCAGCCCTGGGTGGGCACTTTCCAATTGGTAGTTGCAAGAATAACACCAAGATGCACCAAAAAAACCAAATGAGAAAACTGTGGTGATCACCATTATGGCAGTGACAAATGGCCAGCGCACCCAGTTTATGCATAACGAAGTCCAACATAGATAATGCTGATGCACATATAATAAAAGGGTTGGCTGACTAATGTCAAGAGAGTGTCTGTAACTCTCTAGTTCCCAACAAGGTGGTGTGGGATGCAAACCCACACTTCTAGGGAACTAGCTGTCAGGAAAATGGTTTTCTAGGCACCTCGAATGGTGCCAGTACAGAAGGGACCCAAGGCTAGGGTGTAGATCCCAGTATACAATACCAGGTAAGCGAGAACCAACACAACTTGAGTGGAACCCAGAGGGGAGTCCATCTCAAGTGTAAATCGGTGCTAGGAGGCTTGGATGCTTCGATCTGGAGGGGACCTGAGCGGCCCAAGGGAGCACCTGAGACTTTCATAATTAGGGATCGTATCAGTGGCCAACTTAGTTGGAGACCTCCTTAAAGAGGTCCGCGCCCAAGTTCGCCCAAGGAACCATAAAGAAAATGTAAAGAACGGGTAAGCTTATTTGTGAAAGTTGACCAACAAGGAGTGTTGGTTGCAAAAACCATATTTAAACAGAGTTAGGAAAATATGGTTCTGATGAAGTGGGCTCAGGCCTTGACACTCCAATAGGAAAACGCTCACATCCAATTTGGTAGAATACACTGAAACTGTCTTAACTTGAGTGATCGATTGAAGTTGTATTCTACCCAAACTCATAATTTTGTAACTCAAATGGGTTTCAAACCCCCGTTCTCCAATTAACTGAATAAAACCATCTTCGTTTCTTAAGTAGATCATCTGTTTTAATGCCTAGGCAATACAAGGGGCTGGCATTTTTCACCTCATTAGTACCAACCTGACCATATTTGGCTTGTACCCAGCGTTGGTCTAATGTGTGCTTGAGGTCAGAGAGACTGAAGTTACACCTTCTGGGCCTCCTGTCGCCCAGCCTTATCCTTAGGGTTGGTTCCCACTATCAAGTCATTAAACCATGACAGTTTGAGCTATTTTTCCATCAATTTCATGCCCAAAGAACATGGTAGCCTACAAACAGGTCTGACAACTGAATAAATCCATAGCAGAAACACCTGAAGAAGTTGCAACTAAAGTACACAGGTTCTATACAAATTTATAAAAATAAACTGGTCAAACCAGCAAAAATCAAAAAAATTGCAAACTCACATATCAACAACACAAATCAAAACAAAATATTTTTAATTCAATATTGTGTGAGGATTTATGGGAAGCAGTGCGCGGTGCACCATTAGGGAAATGCCCTTGACCTGATGGGATTCCCTATGAATTTTATATAAAATATTTTACTAACATATCTAATATTCTTTTAGCTTCCATGAACAAGTTCATTATGGAAATGTGCCTTCTACCTAGAGGCAAGGAAGCATACACTGTCACTCTATTCAAAAAGTAGATAGACTAAACCTATCCAATTGGCGCCCAATCTCCCTAAAAAATACTGACGCTAAGATATACACAAAAATTTTGGCCAAACGATTAGGGAAATTGCAACTGATGTGATATCTACATTACCATATGGATTAGTCCTAAGAAGAGCCATATGGACAATATTCACACAGTTACAAATGTCTGCCAATATAAAGCATCTGAAGCGCTTGTTTTTTTAGATCAACAGAAGGCATATGACAGGAATGAACTTGGCCTATCTCAGTGCCTGCCTTTAAAAATTTAAACTTCCTAATAAATTCATAAGCTGAGTGATATTTTTCACAGAGTCAGCCACCAAAGCTGGCCACGGAGCAGGTTTTAACTTACCTAGTTTTTCCACAGAGGGAACTTAAACAAGGGGACCCTCTAAGACCACTACTATACAATTTTAGTCTTGATCCTCTAATCCGGAATTCAAACGCTCTTCTCAATGGAATCAATATCTATGGCCAACCACCAGTCCAAATCAATGGCCTTTACTAATGACTGCGTGATGGGTATATCCAACAACTAGGATGCCCGCAGAATTGAAAAAGATACAAGAATACTTATAATAAGCAACGCATCTCTTAACTCTTAAAAAACGGAAATTATGCTCCTGAGGAAATATCAGATCCATTGGACACCATATACCCTGGGTCAACAGACTGATACAACATCATGACTCCTCACCAGACATAGGAGGCGAAGATCTGCAATTACACCATTGGAAATTCCCCTCAGTACCAAGCTGGCAGCTGGACCTGCCTGTCACTTGGGGATAGGGTTAGAGGCAGGAGGTTACGCCAACACCATTATGGAAAATCAGTTTCTAAATAAAATAACAACACGCATTGCATCTTTGCTTGGACATCAAACATGTTTAACAGGAAGGGTTTATGATAGCAACTTCCTGATATTACAGTCATATGGTTTATGGCCCATGCAATTGCTTTCTCACCGTCCTTTTTTTAAACAATGTATGCCCTAATACAAAGATGGCTTTGGTACAACCCTAATGCCCCTGTGCGCCTTGAAACCCTATTTGGTCCTAGGAGGAATGGAGGTATGAACTAACTAATTATGTAGAGCAAGAGACTCATATACTAAAATCCTGTATAGCTCAAGTGACTAGCACCGACCTTCCAGATATACATTGGGATAGAGCAGCAAGATCTAATCTTATATGAGCAATCTGATTAAGAAACCCAAATCATCTAAACACATTGATTAAGTAACTGACGTCTCACCCAACAGATGCAGGACCACATGGCACTCATGTACATTTTAAACAAATACTTCTAGCCATGAGAAGAACAGAGTGGAAGGTCCACATATGTTGCCAGATCAGTCACCGAGGACGCCCAAGGCTAACTCACAGACAGGAAGTTAATGGCCAAATAGTCACAGATAACATAATGAGACGAAATCCAAGAACCATTTCCAGGATTGATTATCTGGATTATATGGATATACCATATAACCTGGAGACCCAAAGAAGAGTATGGAGATACACACATCACTCACTACTATAACCTAGTATAAGGCACATTTATGGAGATGCATGAGGAGAGTATATTGCGCAGCAGAACAATCAAACGCTGCACACTCTTCATGCACAATATGTGGCAAAAATGGAAGCTTAGTACACCGTCTAGAACAATGTCCAGAATTAGTAGCTATCTGGAAAGAGGCCATGCGCCGATTCCAGCATGACAATGGACAATCATCTAGTTTGGCTAGTAACATGTTCGCTCTCAACATGGTGTCACCTATTCATCCCTACGGGCATTAATAGTAGGTATAGCACTATGGACAATCCATACTATAGTAATAGAGCCATTTACAGGAGCAACGCCTACCCTCCAAGGAGCCATCTTTTGTTTTCACTACCATGTATTGAAAGAATTCCAAGCATTGTTGTTTGAGAACATGACCCCATGCAGCAGAAGGAAAAATCATTCATGGTTCCCCATATGTTCCTAAATAATGACTTTTTTCTTCACTCATGCTGCATCTAAGGATAAGTCAGCATAAAAAAGCCCATTTTTCCTAAAATTGGTGGTCCTGGAGACAACAAGAGGGTCTATGAACACTCTGGGGTGTCCTTAATTATTCACAATTAATTATTATTTTTGCATCACTAGTTCAGAAGTGTACGTCCTCTGGCTGACCTTCCCCGAATAAAGAGATGATTCAGAATGACACTTTTCAGGAAATTAACAAGATGGTTTCCTCCTACTATGCTGAAGACTAGTATCAAATTAGTTTTTTTAATAGTTGAGCAATACTAGAGGAATCTTCCAAATATGGTAGCCTTGGAAAGAAGTTTGTTTGAAAATGGTATAATTTGATTACTAGTGGCTAGAAGCCATGGTATTTGGGAATAGGTTGTATCATTAAGTTACTAATAGTTGCCAGCAGATCAGATTCTGAAGATTAGTAATGGGAAATGCAGCGATATATTTTTCAATTCTGTAAAGAGCTACACTGAGCAAATAATAAGTGATATTATCTTCTTGGTTGAGTTTTGAGTCAGTGACCGCAGTGTGAGAGATAATAGTAGTGACAGAAGGTGGAAAGGGGATCACTTTTAGTTGGAAAGCTGCAGTGGAATCTGCAGTAAGAAGTTTATATATGGTGTAAACCCCTTGGCTTTAGCGGTATGATTTATTTTTATAATAAAGATTGTGTTAGGAAGCATTTTGCTTCTATTTATATATTTTACTATCTTTGTTTGAGAAACGGCAGTTATATATCACCCTTCCATTTTATCAGTGGTTTTAACCTCTGTGCAACAATCTGCAGGATTATATCTAATCCGTCAGATAATCTCTAGTGGTTCTCATTACAGGAGGCCCACTGAGAAACTTCAACACAGCATGAATACCTGAAACAATGTCAAATTTGAACAACCTTTGCCAAGTTCTTATGTATTTTGTGAAAGATATAGCGGCGAACCTAAGAAACCCTTTTGACGAGGAACCAACCCTATTTATCATGAGTGAGGCATCTGACATTAGTGACTCCCTGATAAAATTGAATTTGTCGCCGTATCTAGCTCTCAAGTCAGTGCAGCATGGATGATCCATAAATGTCAACTATGATCAGCTTCATAATAAGGAGTGGCTCCTCTGGGGATACCGCCTTTACAACGGGTACACCACTGAGAAATAAAATGAGCACGTTCTTTAATTAGTGAGATCAGGCTTAGTTATAAATTGTATATATCATATTTGGATGCAATCACCAGTTTGACGCACCATTTCATCTTACACGGTCAATAGAGTACCTTGTCGCTTATGTACAGCTGTCTATTTTTAAGCTCATAAAAGTCCTGGCTTAACATAATATTGAGATTTTAAATGTGATTCAATTTTCTCAGGCGCTGCAAAACAATTGTCTTTTGTTGAAACGCCTCGATAAGATATTCTGAGAGAAGAGGGTGACACTTGTCCAAGTAAAAACCATGTTGCCAACACCCATGGTTGGTTGGATCAGCTGGTGCCCAGTTAAACCAAGAGCTACCCCAGGTCATAGCAGAGTTTTTGAACCGTAGAGGCCTCACGCTCAACTGAACTATTGACGTGACTAAATTAGGAGAAATAAATGAACAGTTTATGCAAGAAATGACTGAATAAGTGCTTGGCATCAACTCTGCTATGGGTCACATCAGGGACCGCATTACCTGTTGGAGTGGTGAGTCGCCTACCAAGCTGGTTCCATTGCAATGGATCTCAGCTATCTGAGAGGTTCAATATATTAACCACTGCGCCGCTAAAAAGAGCTTCATTCCTCAGTTCCACCAAATTAGGCTGCTGTTAAATTGATTAGCTCACTTATAGGGCTTTAATAATGACATCAAGGTTGAAGTGTGGCCCTTTCATTTGTAAAGTCAGTGGAATAACTGATCTAAGGGATATTGTAGAAGGTGCAATGGCCAAATAAGGAACTACTTCGGGAATGATCTGCCTTAGTAGGTCAACTTGATGATACCTCCTGGTGTGCTCATTTCATTAAACGCCAGAGTTCCAGGTTTGCAAAAAACTCTTAATAATATGGTCGAGTGTCTTAAAAACTCGAGCAGAAACTGTCCGCTGAGAAGAATTAAGCAGAAATTTAAAAAGAGAGATTGATAAGCCTAAATAAGATGCCAAGGAGGGGCACTGCAAATGTGGTTCAGTTAATTATAACATATTGTAAAACTGTTCGCTGCTCAAGGTGGTGAGGGAGTCATGTTGTGGATGTCTTGACTCTGAGGATGAATACTACGAGTCCACTATTGAGCTACCCCTGGCCGTTGCTATAATTCTGCACAAAGAGTCTACCATTTCTCACAAGACCATGGCGGAACCAAGTTCTGTCCCACGACCTACCTATGCTTACCATATAAGGGGTAAGTTTTCCAGGCTGGAGACTGCTCAATTTTCTCCCAGAACCTTCAGCCTGGAATGAGAAGAAAGCATGCTCACCAAAAATTGCCTTATATAAACAAGGAGGCAATATGCATGGATTTTTAAGTGGCTCATGTTTTCTATCAAAGGAGTTTTGGACCACCAAAAGTAAAACTGCTAAACTCCACATTAGATGTTGAGAGAACTGATCAAGCAACCTGTTACCTGAAGGATAGCTCCATGACATACAAAGAGGTCAAAGGTAAGGTTCTACACTTGTTGGTGGGGTAGAAAAAAAACGCAATGAAAATTAGACTTCTTTATAATCAGGTTTTAAATGGAATGAAACCCTTTGCAATTGCTGACTTCTTAACCTTGGAAGCGCATGTGTTGGTAGGGGTGGGAACAATATAGCAGGAGGTTGTCAGTATTGCTATGACTGCGGCTGTGAAACCACAACAGTGGTGCTAAAATGAGATGGTTCCAGTTCTACAAGAAGATGCCCCTTACTTTGGATTGTCAACTATCTGCGGCGATTGGCTGCAACATTTGGCCCACCCAACACATACTGGAAGCCATAAGTGACTGTTACTGAAGCTTCATCAGCGGGTGGCCAGCATCAACTAATTTAAATCCTCCAGCTAACCCCTGGCCAAAATATAGTATTCTGACCAACCTGCGACTGACTTATGATCATTCATCCCATCCACGGCCACTCTTTAATGCTCTGCCCCACCCCTGGCCAACTTATATTTTGGCCCAATTTTAATAATGTCTGGAAATTGGAAACCATTTTGGGATAACTTGTTCTTAATGCTGCCAGTAAAAGCAACGTGGTGAGATGCCTTGCGAAGTGAAACATCCATGCTGTTCCTCCAAATTTGGATGAACAGAGAAAAGAACAAGCGTAGTAGAGATGGGACCTTCTACTTCCACTGCGTTATTTATTTTCTTGCCTGACCACAATGAGATTCTCTATGTTGGCTCTCATAACCCCAATGATGTATTTTTCTAATTAAAACTACTGATGATGTAAACGTGTTAACTCTCTCCCAAGCCAAGAAGGCCATCATAGAAGAGATCTGTCAAGAGATTAAAAAACCATATGATTAATAAATCCTAGAGCGTAACTTAGCAGACGAACCCCAAAACTCCTCTGATGTGGCCTTGTTGGAGGGCGTGAACGTCGTCATCCCTTGATGAGTAGATCGTGAAGGAGTACTCCCAGGTAAGGGCGCGTATTATGCACTTATTGATTGGAAAAATTCCTTGGATGTTAATGCTTTAAACAATTATGGTTCTTTATTTCAAGTATACTTATTATGCCATTTTTGTGGAAAAAAGATAAAATATGTGCAATGATAAATACTGGCGTCCTGATCAAAATAGTGTCAACAAAGTTGGTATCTAAGCTGCTGTTGAAACCAGATGTGGGGCACTGTGGTATACAGGACCACGCAGGTGAAAAGTACCACTTTGGAAGGAGAGTACAGTGCACTGCCTCTTTGGTCTGGGTCAATCGCTGTCTCCTAGCCAACAATTGTATTGCTGAACCAATTATGACATGTTAATTGGCGCCACTTTCATGCGCCATTTTGGTGACATAGTTGACATGATGGAGGAAATCTTTGAGACCCTGGGTCAGCGGATCCCTGTCTACTTCACGTCAAAGGGTGTACCGAGGGAATTCGATAAAGATGGGCAAATAAACCTTGCATAATGTGACGGCGTAGTTTCTTTACACTACTGGCAGTTGAAGCGGCGGACTAGGGTTCTTCCTAATCAAATATACTAATACCTAGGGATACTGATACATTTAGCGTGTGCTTCAATGGTACCATCCGGACTCCAAGCTATTATAGGAACAATCTTAAAGTGGAGATACTAGAGGAGTTGTATGGGGAGGGCCTTAGCCCTTATCAACAATCACACTTTAAACCTCATATGGCTCCAGGCATACTAGTATCTGGCCCTATGGAAATCAAAGTTCTTCTTGCCAACCTGCAGTAGGATCCTCCTATGGTCTAGAGGCATCATGTGATGACTTATCTAAGCCTGACTCCTGTTGATGAGGTCTTTCATCTTAATAAGCTTTGGCTCATTAGAAGAACTTGACGTCCTCACAAGAATTTAATCATCGTAATGGCAGTAATCCACATGAAGCTTTGACGGGGCTATTGGAGGAGCAACAGATTAAGCAATGACATCATTTGATAAATATTTGGGAGTTCTTTACATCCCATGACCATGATTTGTGGTGCACTCATAGCGTTGTCCATTGAGTGGACACAGGGGACCACCCTCCTATTTGGTCTCAGCCAATACGCCACTCTAGGGCTGTGAAAAAGGTAGTTTCTGACAAAATAGAGAAGCTGTTGTTGCAGGGTATGAGTGAGCCATCAAAAAGTCCTTGGCTTCACCTGTATTAATTGAAAAAAAGAAGATTGGTACTATATGGGTATTGATTGATTATTGGAAACTTCACAGCATAACTAAAAAATATTAGTATCTGCTACCTTGAATTGATGATGCATTATATTTTCTGGGCAGTGCTCACTATTTTTCTGCTATAGGTTTATCTCAGGTTACTGGAAGATTGAGTTGCCCATGACAGAATGAAAAAAGTGTACTATTATTACCTCAAAAAAGGCTATCCCAACCCACTCTTATGCTGCAAGGATTATGTAACGCCCTGGCTACATTTCAAAGGGCCATGGACACTTTCCTAGGTCTCAAGCTGGCATGCTTCTTTTTTACCTTGACGACATTAGCGTTTTTCACGGACATTTTCAGAACATCTGGAACACCTGAATGAAGATTTCTGTCAGCTCATGGATGCTAAAATTATTATCAAGCCTCGCTAATGTTATTTTTCAAAGAGCAACTGGGTTATCTTAGGTTTGTGGGACGCCAGAGGTCTTTGACCACAACTGCTAGGTAGAAGCCATTATCAAGTTGGCCAGACCCTATACTAAAGGGATATCTAAGTCTTTTTATGGCATTGTTGGATACTACCGTCATTTTATTCCCAATTTCAACTGTATCAGGCCACGCTCTTTGAGCATCTGAAAAAGGACACTAAACCAAATGGAAGAAATGATGTCAGGGCACTTTAGACGCTCTTTAAATGGCATTTATCAGCGCTCTGGTGGTGCAGTATTTAAACTTTGAAAAAAGTACATTCAGACGACAATTCCCTTTCCACTATAGAACTATCCTATCGCAGCAGGATGAAGATGGGGTAGAATATCCCATTTCTTATTGCAGAAGAATTTTAAACTGTCACAAGCGGAATTATATCGTGAATGAATGGTAATGCTTAGCAGTTATTTACGCTTACAAACAGTTTTAGTATATCTATATGAGTAAAGTTAAAGAAAGTGGCCAATAACGCTTTGTTACACTGGTTAAAAAACCTTCAGGTGCCAGAGGGGCACCTCACATGGTAGCGCGCAAGCTTCAAGTATATTAAATTGAGATAATCCACTAGCTGGGTGCAAATCAACAGGAGGCTGACTGTCTATCATGCTTAACAACCGTCTCTATCATGGTGGATATCTCTGATATAAAGTATAAGAAAATGATCAGCAGCCAATATGTTAACAAGTCGCCTCAAATCATTTGGATGCTGGATAGGATGAGGATGGTTACATTTTTAGGGACGAGGAGCTATTTAAGAAGTTTGCGAGGTCATGGTGAGCTTCATGAAACCATATGCCTGGCTAGGTATTATCTTTTAATTTTTAATTTTTAATCTATTGCGGGGAAGGCCAACCATGGGACGGACACTTCTGAATATGACTCAGACGAGACAAAACTTAGTACCAGGGGAGGCACCCCAGAGAAGCGATGCTGTCTCTTGTTGCCAGCGGGAACGCCACTTATAGGGAGGGGGAGGGAACGTGTGAAGGGGCCGTAGCCACTATTGAGCACATGTGGAGGAAGGGGTCTGATTTGATGAACCAGACTGGGAACCAGGAGGAGACCAGCTGTCGGCAACGCGGTGGGAGATATCCAAACATCCACGCTTGAAAGTGGTCCACCAAATGAGACCGGAATCTGTGGACAGCTTCAGGGAGGGTGGGGATGGAGCCGGCGATGGCATCCAAGACAATCGTGTGGATAGTTCACATGGAGATTGCAACCACCAGAGCACAGAGGGAGAGTGGGAGGGGGGAGGCCATTAATGAAGCAAACATATCTCTTGACAGACTGAAGGGATGCGTTTGATCCTGGCCTAGCAGACGTTGGACTTCGCGCCTTATCACTTTAGAGGTGGGGAACTTCTCCAGGCGGTGGAACAGCGTTCCATACTGGCCGCACACGACACAGGATGACTGTAAAGCGTTAGAGCGCTCAGCTGTATGATACACCAGCCTCAGGCAGCGCCACACATGGGAGCGGACTTGAGGCTGCAACAGAGGATGGTGTGCGTATTTCCAAATAGTCTTTTGGGTTTCAATGGAATAAGGGATGTCCATCATGTCCAGGTAGTCCACCCTGGATAGGACATGGGGTCGAATGGGGATCACGCCATCATGGATGGTAGCCCCTGTACCTCTTGTGTGAACTGAGGAGAGGGGCAGCCTCTCTGGGTTGTATGTTCACTAATATGAATTCTCCACTCTGCGCTTCGCATGGAGAGTAGGATTCGTTTGTAGTGGGTTTTTGTCCCGTGAGGACCTGTGGCCGATGTGTGTGATGCGAGGTATATCATCAGGGAGTGGGGGTTTGATGGATTATTGAGGCCCAAGGCTCGGGAAAGTTGGAGTGGGTCGCGCGGGACCAGTGTTGGGATGGGAGTGTAGGAGCAGTGACAGCCGCGATCCAGGTGACCAGGATCTTGGCGGCATGGGCTTTGAAGTCAAGCAGGCCCATGTCACCATGATGATGAGGGCCAAACATGACCTCTAGCCGTACTGGTGGAGGGTGGCCTGACCAAAGCCATCCTTGCAGCAAAGCATACAGGGATTTGAAGAAGCTTGGGGAGAAGGGGATGGCGTGGGCTCCGAACCAGACTTTGGATAGGAGCATAGAGTTGGCAAGAACAACCCTGCCAGTGAGAGTAGTAGGGTGGGCTCTGAGAGAGGCTATTCGCTTCGTCACGTTGTCCAGTATAAGCCCTCCATTACTGCTGACGCATATCCACCTGCCTCCATCCACACGCCCAGATGGCATACCGATCCTATGGTAGGACGTGGCACAAAGGGGAGCACCAGTGGAGTGGTGTGTGTTGAGTTAGTAAGGCGTGGATGTGGGCGAGCAGATGGGCCAGGTTGGGAACTACTTGCTGGGGCCCAGCAGTTCTGAAACCACCAAGGAGGATGATTTCGGTTTTGGAGGCGTTCAGTGCTGCGTTGATTACCTGGGAATATTCCTGGATGAGGGCTTCAAGCGTACGTGCATCTTTGTTATTAGATACCCCCACCACGCAATCATCTGCAAATGCCATCATCTTGACTGGGGTTTGGCCTGGCACATGGACCTCAGTGAGGTGGGCATTCACATTTCGCAGTAGTGGGTCAAGGCTGAAGTTGTATAAGAGTGGGCTGAGGGGGTCCCCTTGTCGCAGGCCCCTTTGAGGGCGGACTACTTCCGTTAGGAAGCCTGGGCCACGCACTGCCATTGTCGCAGATTCTGTGAGCAGCATCACCCAGTTTATGAAGTGGGGGGTAGGCGGCTTTGATGGAGGCAGGCCCTAAGGTATTCCCAGTTTACTCTATCATAGGCCTTTTGTTGGTCCAAGAATACAAGTGCCCCAGAGGCTGTGGACTGACACACATTAGCCACTGAGTGCACGTTATCCCAAATCTACCTTCTGGGGATGAAACCAAATTTTTGGGGAGATGGTGGCAGATGCTACAGTAACTAAACGATTAGCCATGATTTCAGTTAAAATTTTGGTGTCTGTGTTTGTTAGAGAAATGGGGCGCCAGTTGGCTAAGTCAAGCCTATCTTTTTCTTGAAGAGTGTGACAGTAAAGGCCTCATGTCCTCCTGGTAGGAGGCGCATTTCCAACAGGCTTTGGTTGAGTGAGGCTAGCAGCAATGGGGATATATATTTGAAATATTTTTTGTAGAACTTATATGGAATGCCAACTGGGCCTGGGCATTTTTGGTTTGGCGCACCATGAATGGCTGTCCATAATTTGTTTGGAGTAATTAAATTCATTATTTCTGGGTATCAGAAAATGGTGTGGATATGAGCTCAGTCGAGAAATTCCGCCATTTCAGCCGGCTGAATTGGTTCAGCTCAGTATAAATCAGAGTAATATCTTTGCGTTTTGATTGCCACTTCAGCCAGTGTGTCCACAATGGAATTATCCGATCTTCACACCTGTGTGCAGGCCACACTCTGGTGTGGTGCGAAAATTTTTTTAAAGAAGTATGCGGTGCACTTGTCGCCTTTAGTGATGCGTGTGGCCCTGTATTGGACACAAACCCGATGTTTGTGTTGTCTTTCGAGTGCGTTGAGGTGGGCGGCTGCCTCCGCCCACTTCCGGCCCCATGCAGGGCTATATCCTTTGGCTGGAATGTTGGACTCCAAGTGGGCCAATTCTGCCAGCGCACGCGATATAACCGCCAATGTGGCTCGTGAGCGTCTGTAGGAGAGATGGCGATAGTGGTGGATGGTGTCTTCTTTGAAAGTTGCCCATGTGGAAATGGGGTCTGCGCAAAATGGTGCAACAAACAATTCTGCCAAAGTTGCCTCTTCCACCCACGTAGAAAATCCTGGTGATGCGAGCTCAGGGGGCGGATTTTGCACCAATGTGGGGCCTTTGCAACTGTGACAGGTAAGTGGTATGTTATCGAGACCAGTTGATGGTCAGAGAATTCCATTTTCGTTGTTTTGAAGTGGGAGATGTGGGGTTGGAATTTCGCCGGCAAAGAATAAGGTCAATGCGGGTCATGGACCTTAATTGGCCATTATGGATGTGGGGACGCGTCATGTTTTTGAGCAGTGGGGCATGTCGCGGCAGTGCATCCCTTAACCCAAGGGTGGCTTTTAGAACGCGTAGTTCTACGTGACCCCATGGGGCGTGGTGTGAGGGTGGCCACCGGTCCGTTGGTGAGGTTAGCCAACAGTTCATGTTGCCAACTAGGAAGGAATTGGGGGGTAGCAAAAGGGATTTGACTGACGAGAAAAATTCCTGATGCTCATGTGCACCATTTGGGGTATAAATGTTGACGATTGTGTGTGCAACATCTGCCCATGAGAAGGTGACAACAAGCACTCAGCCATTTAGGAATGTTTCTGAAGATGTAAATTTGAACAAAATTGTTTTTCTGAATTAGCACCCCACAGTGCTTCGACCAAAAGGATAGGGATGGTAGGAGCATTGTTTTCCAAGCTTCCTCAGAACCTTGTGGACAGTGGGACTCCTGGATGGCCAGGATATCCACGGGTAAATTGTTTTGTAAAAAACTCAGTTTCCTAGCCCGGGATGGGGAGGCCTTGAGTCCAGCGATATTCAGCGTCCCTAGAGTGAAGGTTTCCCCCATCGCACCTTAGGTGCGAGGGATGGGCCCCCAGGCCCACCAGCCTCTTCCAGGTCCCACGGGCTTTCACAGCAGTGCGGGTATTAGCAGCAACGCTATTGGGGTTTTTGTTAATTTTTGTGGAAAGAGTCACATTGGCTTTGGCCTTCACTTTGTTTTCCCAACGTCAGACGAATTTTTTGCAGTGCGGATAAGTTTGGTGCACCGTCAAATGGGGCAAAAAAATTTTTTTTTGGTTGGGATATGTCCCAAGTCTGTTTTGACTGGGGCTTGGGTTCAACGATTGGGTGAGATTGAGTCTCCCATTGGATCCTCAGATTGAGTGGCCTATTCGGTATGGGCCTCCCAATCTGATTGGGTGATGGATTCCCAAGTTGCTTCCGCCGCAAAGGTCTCCATGTCCTCCTGGCGTTGTGAGTGTGGTATGGTGGTGTTGGCCTTGGCCGTTTCCTTGGCCGCAGCCCTATGGGCCTGCTTGGCCTTCTTCCACTCCTGCGGGAAGATGGGCTTTACCAATAGGTAGCAGCCTTGTGCTCCCCACGGGAAAGCCTCCTTAGTGCTTGCAGTTGGTTTGTAGTGCGCCTCTCCGCTGGTCATGGCCGCTGAGGGGTGCTCTTGGAATGTGACGCCTTCTTTGATAGGGCATGCGTGTGCCTTATGGCCAAACGCGTCACAGTAGGTGCAAATGGGGGGCGCGCTGTCCACGGTTACCCAGAATGGGTGGGTGGTATGCCCTGTGATGTCAATAAAGGTGGAGTGCGGGATCTGGGTTAGGTCCTTCGCGATCTCCTCAGTTGGGGTCAGAACTGCGATGGCTTTGCCGGTGCACAGGTGTGGCATCAGCGTGAAACGTTGCATTTTGAAAGATTGTATTTCGCCGTATATGGTGAGACCATCTTTCAAGTGCTGCTCCAAAATGTCACGTTTTACTGTAGTAGGCAAAAAGTCAAGTGTGAGGAAAATTTGGTTTGATTTTGTCCATCTGGTGCATTAGGTTTCGATGACCCGGTGTCCTTCAGGGAGGTTGACCACTATGTGCACCGCTGCAGCCTCGTCTGCTGCTATTTTGCTTTTAAAACCTAGGTCCAGCCAACCGCGCGACTTGGAGTGAGGTGCAACGTACACCGCGGTCAGGAAAATTTTGTGTACATCTTCACAAAATTTTTCCCATAGGGGCTGTTTTTGGATGTCCAGATACACACATACTCCAAATTCCACCGACGAAAGTGGCAGGGAATGTGGCGTGTTGATATACTGGTTGCATCGTGCTTGCCACGCGAGTATCTCCGGGGAAATTGTGACCACCAGTTTTTTTAGATTTTTCTATTCCGCTGGATTCTCCGGGGCGTTTTTGAACGTTAGAGGCCGCGGGCCTTCCGCCTGCTCCTCTTGCCTTGCTTGCCCCACTGCTCCCAGACATGGGCGCAGACTAATCCCCTCTATGAGATTATCAAACTAGATTTAGCCTTGAATTGAATAGGTTGCAAAAGTCTTTGCAACGAGAAAGAAAAGTTGGCTAGGTATTATCTTGAATGCACAAAAGGCGGTAGAGCTCAGAGGACTATGTAGAACGTTGGAATTCCTGAGGCCATGATAGTACTGGAAAAGTATGCAATTTGGCGAGCTTGAAATAAACACTTGTTGCCAGCAATTTCAAGTAAAGAAGCCTTTCACAAGAAAACCACTTATTTTCTGGTTAAACCCCATTTTTCTTGGCATATAGTATCCATAAACGTTGTGGGGCCCTTGTCAATGGGTGCAAATAACTACAAGTTTATCTTGGCAGTGATAGATCACATGAAAAGGTGGGTAGAAGCATGAGCAATCAGCGATTTGGGGGCTGTAACCACTTCCAAGTTCATTATGGAGTGAGTCATTCAACGGCATGACTGCCTGCAGTTCATACTCAAAGATAATGGAACAAAATTCATCTCACATGTCCTTCTTAAGCTGAACGCATTGATGGCAATCCCTGATTTTAACTACTCCATACCATCTGAAATCTAATGGGACCGTTGAATGGGTCAATGGAAATTAAGTAAATATCTTTAAAAAGCTTGTGAGGGATTGATTATCTGAATGGAGCACCCTTCTCTCCACTGAATTTTTTACATATAACATCAGCTATCACTCGTCAACAGGAAAGAATCCTTTCCAGCTATTCTATGGTAGACACCCAGCTCTGCCTCTGCTACTTTGTTTTTTTAGAAGATGCTGGTGTGTAACGATTCTGATATGCCTGGGTGATAAGACCTAAATCATTTTGACAGAATGGTAGGATCCCCCAAGCATGATATGAGCTATAATTATTCAAGCGCCTTATGATGAGGTGATATTAGTTCAAAAGGATCGTATTGGATTGCATCCAATTAGGAGATATGGTAATGTCAATGATTATGGAAAATGAGTGGAACGCCTCAAACTAAGGCAATAGCGAATTGAATACAATACTCTACCAGAACCAATGAGATATGACAGAACTGAATAACTAAGCTGAGAAATGGTATCTTCTGAAGTCGCTTAGATAAGCAAGAAGAGACGATTGAAGAAGGGAAGTGATAGTAGCTTAGAGTGAGTGGAACAGCGAGGATCTGCTATATGTATACCAGATTAAATAAAGAGTGTTATCAGAGAAATTGCTCCATATTTGCCAAAAGTTTATCCATTCTTTTGAGGATGTCAATTGGCATATTGTCAGTATTATTGCTCAGTGGGAATAACTCTATGCCTAAAACCCTCAGAGTATCTCTGGTATACTGCCAAATTATAACAGTGGTGCTCACTACATGAGGGATATTAATCAAATTACACAAAACAAATCTCCCGTCACTTACCATGTTAAAAAAGGCTTGCTTGGACAGGGGATCTTCATGACATAACACCCCAATTGAATACGTGGAACTCAAAATTTTCTTAAACGATGTACTCAAATGGAAGGATAGGCTTTTTCAGGAGGTTTGTAGTGATAAGTTACCTAAGTTAAATTGCAATTGAAATATTATGGGTTCTTTAAGTGATTTGAGTTTGCAACATAAGGAGCCTCTGACTTGTGTAAGGCAAAACTGTTAATATCCACCTTGAATGTTGGAAGTGCCAACCAAGCACCTGTTATTTTCCAAACAGTTCCATTTCATACCAAGAAGTAAAGCACTGTGTTGCAGTTTTTCAGGTTACTGCAAAGATGTCACAGCGGAAGGCTGAATTCTTAACAATTGGGTTTTAGCGTAATGGGACTCTCACTGAGTTTGCTGATCAATTAAAATGGAAGCCCAAATATTAATTGGGACAGGAATTTATTCAAATCCGACATATGTATTGCGATGAACTCCGCTGTGGAGCCATACAAAAAACTCTAAAACGTCATGACCATGATGTTGGATGAAGACGTACTTTGCTTAAAATTTTTCAGTCTTTGCAACCTATATCCTCCAACTTCTCTCCGCCCAAAACAAATTAGAACCCTTCTGCTACCATTGCTAGACCATCTTATTTGGGGAAATTTGCCTGTCCAGTTCAAATTACGCCTAGTTACCCCAGCAGTTAAACGTCCACCCCATAACTGCTTATTGTAAACAGTCTAACTACCACCCCGGCCTAATTATGCTGACCGTCAGCAGTCATTCTATCGCCCTAATCCTGTTTATGCTGAGCACCTTCAGTACAACTTTCCACATGAACCAACTTACAATATTCAAGGACACATGCCCTATGTGGTAGATTGTTTTGAATGTGGTTGCCCTGGGCATCTGGTATGAGGTTGTTTAATCACCAGGTCCATTATTTACAGCAGGACTAATGCGACCAGGGAAAAACCAGAGAGGATTAGAGACGGGACTATCTACTCCACTATCTTTGATCCAAACGGTCCACCTTAGTCTACTGAAGTATATGCAACTGAGCCCCCCAGTACGATGATACATTCTTATATCAGCAGCTGGTGGGGGAGTATATGTACTGACACAAACACAAGCCAAGGACACAGTGGATGAAGGATCTCTAGGGCACCCAATGCCATACGCATATCAAATGTTTGAGCCAAGTTCTTTAGAAAAACTGAAACTGTCTGCAGATGCACTCTTTCTGAGATGAGTAGACGTCGCTTTCCAGTGGACGCTATTGTTAAAGGGTACCCTAAAGTTGGTGATCTATTATGAGCTTCCCTGAAAAAGCGATCCTTTAAATGTCCATTTAGTAAACAGTCAACATTCATCATACTCAGAGTACCTTTTGTTACATTGTTGTAGTAAAACCTGAGTTTATGCAATAATAAATACAGGAGCTCCATTTAACATAGTTTCCACTAAGATGGTGGCGAAGTTAACATTAAACCCTGATGTGGAACTAAATGGTGTATGGGACCGCTGGATTAAAAAACACAGTCTCTGTGGGAGCTTACAGCGCGCTTCTACTGCAATTGGATCAATTGTTGTTGAAGCTCCAGTGGTATTTTTACTGAACAGCAATTACGACCTGTTGGTTGGAAACGCTTTTATGCAACACAATGGTGCTGTCATTGATATGATGGTGGAGACTTTTAAATTTTGGGGCAACGGATCCCAATTTATTTCACTTCCAGCAGAGTGCCAAAAGACTCAGTGCACACAGGACATATCAACCTTGCCTATATTGACAGGGTTATTCCAGTTTTATCCATCAACTTAAGAGCAAGACCCTTCACTTCCCCATCAAATATGAATATCACCGGCTACTGCTCAGAGCATCTGGCCCTATATCCATCCCCTCTGGGCAGCAAGTAATAATAAACATCAAGTTAGAGGTAGAAGTGCCTGCTAGATTTATGGGGAGGTCATTGGGCCTACCAGCAGTCATGGCAAGAGCCCCACATGGCTCCAGGTATTTCACTCCTGGGACACGGGGAGATCAAGTTTTTGGTAGCGAATCTCCAGAACAGACCCATGTAAATCTGCCAGCACCAAATAGTGGCATTTTTCATTTGACCCCAGTTGAGGAGATCCCACATGTTCATTATTTTGGGTTGCTGGATGAAATTTGTCTGCCCATTAAACATCAGCTTGGCGTAATAGCAATCATACTGCATTAAAATTTAATGGAGTTATTGGAAGGCCAGAAAGATCAGGTGGAAGCTTAATTAAAAAATATAAGGAGATCTTTGTTATTGAAGATCATGATTTAGGGTGCACATGGGGGTGTTCAATCAGTTGGACACTGGGATCATCCTCCCATCAGATCTCAGCCAATCCGCTGATTGAGGGCAGCTGAGGACGTTTTCACCAAGGAAATTTAAATGCTGCTGGACAAGAAATGATTGAACTGTCAAAGAGTCTCTGGGCTTCGCGAGTTCTAATTGTAAAAAATTGGGACAGCACCAGCCACGTAGTAATAGGCTACCAGAAGCTCAATAGTATCACCAAGAAGGACTCATACTCCTTGTCGTGGATTAATGATGCTTTATATTGGTTAGGGGGAGCTCATTACTTCTCAACAATGGATTTGATATCTGGTATTGGATACAAGTTGCTCATGGCGGAACAGAAAAAATGCCATTATCACGTCCAAGGGGCTTTTTCAACTGACCCATATGCCCCAAGGGCTGGTAACACCCTGGCTACGTTTTAATGGGCGATGGACACTAAGCTTGGTGACTTAAAGCTGTTGTGTGTCCTCATATACCTCGATGATATCAATGTATTCTCCCATATGTTTTCTAAGCACCTTAACCATTTGGAGGGGTATTCCACAGCTGGCTTAGGCCAACATAAAGATCAAACCTCGAAAATGTCACTTTTTCAAGGATCAACTGGAGTACCTCATCTTTGTGGTAGATGCAACAGAGCTGAAACCTCAACCAGCTAAGGTGGAGGCTATTCATAAAATGACTACGCCTAACAGTAAGTGGGACACTCAGGTATTTTTTGGGATGGTTGGCTAAAATCGCCGCTTCATACCCAAATTTAGCTGTAATGGAGGACTGCTATTCAAGTTATTAAAAAGGATGCCATGTTTGAATGGATGGAACTTCATCAACGCTCTTTGATACACTTCAGCTGGCGCTAATCAGTTCACCAGTGTTGCATTATCTGAACTTCATAAAGCGTTCAATGTTAGGACGGATGCATCCCTTTCTGCTGTAGGGGCGGTCTTTTCTAAAAAAGCGATGAGGGGGAGGAGCATCTCATACATTCTTTAGTCATAGATTGAACTGCCACAAACGCAATTATAGCATGTCTAGTGGGAGTGCTTAGTAGTAATCTATGCGTATAACCAATTTCAGTTGTATATGCATGTGGTGAAGTTTAAAGTAGTATCAGATCACGCTTCATAATGCTGGTTGAAGAACCTTAAAGAGCATGAAGGGCGCCTAGCCCGATGTGCCCTCAAACTGAAGGCTCATGACTTCAAGATCCTCCACCGCCCTGGAGCAAAACATCATAATGGTGTTCGCTTGTTGAGACTACCAACAATTGAAGTTATGGCAGATTTGAGTGACATAATGTACAAAAAGATTCTCAGCGGAAAATACAATGATGAATCGTCTCATTTCATCAAAGTATTAGATGGACTAAGGGCCAATATAATTCATAAAATAGGCGAGTTGTACAAGTGAATGAGGAACACTATGGTGAATATCCCATGGCCTTCCGCATGACCAAACATTATAATGATTGCACACCAAGCAGTTGGACATGATGGAGTATGCAAGGCCCTGGAATTGTTGTGACCTCAGTACTACTGGGAAAGCATGCAATTTGACGAGACCAAAACCATTTTTATGCTACCTACAGTGTCAAGTGGAAAAGCTGTTCTGGCAGAAGTCTTCCTACCAGCTAGTGAAACCTTACTTTGCTGGAATATGGTTCCTTTGATGTCGTGGGGCCTTTGCCAACTAGAGAAAATTGATCCAAGTATATTCTGGTGGCGATTGACCACTTGATTAGGTGGGTTGAGGCATGGGCAATACACAATTTGGAGGCAATCATGGTGGCTAAGTTTGTGATGGAATTTATAATTCAGCAACATGGCTGTACCCAGTTCATCTTAACTGACAATGGAACCAACTTTACCTCCCACATCTACCCAAGCTCAACGAACTGATGGCCTCCTTGGGTTTTGATGACCCCATATCAACCAGAATCCAATGGGATGGTTGAGCGAGTTAATGGGCTTTGGTAAACATACTCTGTAGATTGGTTATGGATTAACCTTCTGATTATAGCCCCCTCCTTTCCAATGCTGTTTTTTCATACATTAGTTATCATTATTCACGGGGAAATTCCCCTTTTAATTATTATATGGGCGAAGTCCTGCTCTTTTGGCGCTGCTTTATGATTGTGTAGAAGATACTGGAGGAATGGGTCCCCACTATTATTTGACTGACCTGGCAGACACGCTGATAAAGCTGCAAAATGAATTTTTATTCATGCATCATAGCCAAGAAGATTAAGAATCAGGCTGCCAATAAAGTGCAGCATTATGCAAAGCTCAGTTCAAAGATGGGGATATGGTTTTGTTCCTTGTCCAAGCATCTGTTTGGGCGGAAGCACAAGTTGGCCAGCATCTTGATTGATCTGTTCAAGATAATTGAAAAGACATGCGTTGACACCTACACCATCAAGGATCATTTGAGCGGTCAGATCATCAACTGAGTGAATGTGAAGTTCCTTCGGGCTTATAAACAATAGGAGAATTATTGTTCAGTCAAGGGGGGTAATGTCGCAATTCTGATATGACTGGATGATAGGCCCTAAGTTATTATGGCGAAATGGGTATAATCTTTTGATCAAGGTATAAGTTACAATTATTCGAGCTCCTTGAGTTGAGGCAATTTTGGGTCAAAAGGATAATTTTGAATTACCTCCGAATCAGGCAATTAGGTAATGTCAATGAATGATGAATAATGAGTGTATCACCTTGAACTAAGGCAATAGCGAATTAAATATCATACTCTGCCGGAACTGATGAGATATGGAAGAACTGAATTACAAAGCTGAAGAAATGGTATTTTCTGAAGTCGCTGAGATATAAGCGAGATGAGACAATTGAAGAAGGGAATTGTTAGTAGCTTAGAGTGAGTGGAACTGCGAGGATCTGATATATATATATCAGATTAAATAAAGAGTGTTATCAGAGCAATTGCTCCATATTTACAAAAATTTTATCCATTCTTTTGAGGATGCCAAAAGTTATATTGTTAGTACTATTTCTCAGTGGGCATACCCCTGTGCATAAAACCATTGGCGTATCTCTGGTATACTGCTGAATTATAACACAGTGGAAAGGACCTCAACTTTATCTATTTAATATATACTTCCACACTTACAAAACTTCAGACTGAAGCGTAGAATTTCTTTTTGGCCAGAAAATTAAGGAGTACGATTCTGATCAATGATGACATAGTGGACTGCCACAGTTCACAATAGAAGAGAGTGTCTTGTTCCTAGACAATCTTGGATTTGAGCAGTGGAATAAGATAGCTAGAATCAGGATCAGACCCTTCAATAAGTAGAATAAAATGGGCACTGACGTCTAATTGATTAAAGAACTTGCAAGTGGTTAGATTAACAACTAATTCCATGCTAAGCTTCTCTGGACATATATATAAAAATGAACCACCTGGAAGGACCCATACACCACTGATGGAATAGGGATTGTTCCTCTCCTGGATATAGATGAGCCCCTCCAGATTTTTAGTGGAGGATTAAATGTAAGTGACTTATCAAAGGAATATCATCTAAATGAGGGAAAAATGTCAGAAAATTAACCAGATGGTTTCCTACCGCTATGTTGATGACTAGGATTCAATCAGTTTTGATAACAATAGTTGAGCAATCTTAGAGGAATTCAACAGGTCTGGTAGCCTTAGAAAGCAATTCAATTGTAATCAGTGTAAATCAATTACTGGCAACTAGAAACCAAGGATAATTGAAAAAAGATTATATATGTTTATTTTATTAATGGTCACTAGATACAATGCTAAAGATTATTAAAGGGAAATGCAGTGATATGGTTAAAATTTTGTTGAAAGTTATACTTGAGCAAATAGTGATTGAAACTACCAGCTTAGTGAGTTGTAGGTCAGTGACTGCAGTGAGAGATAATAGTATTGACAGAGAGTAAAAAGGGGCTTACTTTTAGTTAGAAAAGCTGCAGTAGAATCTGCAGTAAGAAGTTAATATATGGTGTAAACCCCTTAGTTTTGGCTGTTTAACGCTGCTTTTTAATAAATATTGTGTTACAAGAAGCGCTTTGCTTCTACTTTAAGTAATTTATAATATCTTTGTTTGAGGAATGGAAATTTTCATATCGCCCTTCCAATGTATTAATGGGTTAAAACTCAGTGCAACATTATTCTGGATAGTATCTAATCTTCCAAAAATCAATAACACTGAAACAGCTGTTCTAACAATCACTTCAAATTTTACCAGAAAAGTCATGTAAGAATGATGGTGAAATAAAATTGTGTAAATCTCAAAGGTTGTTCACTAGAAATGATGTTTAAAACCAGTTTCATCTAGCAACTTCTCTTTATAACTGTTAAGACTAAGCTGGATTATGTGGACATGCCAAAATCCCAACAGCATGACTATTATATATAGATTCATGCATATAGCTCCTCCAGCAATGACTTTAACATGTTTGTCGCCCAGTGTTATTTAGTTGATAACTCATGGGACCCAAATGTGACTTTTGACAAATTGTAAAATGCCTGGATGTGAAAAAATGTTAAAAAAATTACAACCTATTGTCCCAAATTTCCAAAATCACCACAAATGTGTTTGGACTGTTTCAACGAATACCATATTACATTTTAATATAATGTGATTTTTTACTATAAATGTAAATTAATAAAAAGCATAGAATAATATATTTTTATAACATTATTATTCTGTATATTTTAAAATAAATCTGGTCTGGTATGCTTATATGTATCAGTTCTTAATTTTTATAATCACATGTAACACCAATTATGAGCCAGTCGTTCTCAGTGCCTCTACTGCTACTTCTCCACTTGCTACCTCTTCTGTATCAACCTTCAGCAACTTTCCATAGTCAAGCTATGAAAAGTCATCTTAAGTATTCTGGTCTGTATATAAGCCTCTATTTGGCTGTCTAACCTCAACTCAGTTCTGTATTATTGGTGGAAATTTGTAACAAGTCCCTCCCATGTTATTACATATAAAATAATTTTTATTTTTAAATTGTTTAGAGATGCAGATGGGTTTGCTAACAGATATTACATGTCTTTCTTTTCTGTTTTAAAGATTCTTGAATTTAAAATTCTGTGATTCCAATGTATATTTCATATTATATTTCAGTAGTTATTACATTAATCTTCTTATATCTAAATTTTTTCTAATTTTTCCTAAATAAGAAGACATCACCCAACCCTCAACTATATCTCCTTATACCATATTCCGCTGATGCCCCCACTCCTATGCTATCCGCCATGGTCTACCAGCTAAACCAGGTGCCAATAAAAAGTTGCCTGTAAAAATATACTTTGGTTGTTATTGGCAAGCAACCCTAGTAACCTTTTTACTGAACAGATTCAGTTTCCTCGTGCACTTCATCACATTGTATATTAGAATGAAATATTAATTGATAATATTATAGAGACTATTATCCATAGTTGAGTTATGAAATATTATATTTTGGCCCAATGCTCACCCAGTATTCCCGATTATATACTTGTAATGTCATACTCAAAGGGATTTGTTCCCTTACCCTGTTCAACCTGATCTTCGCTGAGATACCCTGTGACAGTCTCTTTGGTCCAACACAAAGTCAGAGGCTATCCTGATTGTGACTCCTTCTTATCTAGATCCCCACTCAGATCTTTACTTTTCTCTCTAAGAGTCTTCCAATCATTGCACACAGCATAAATATCCTTGAGACAGAACAGCAATATGGAAGCTGACAATAGTTTACTCATTAAACTATATAATGGAATGAACAACTTAGAACTATATAACTTTAATATGATCTATTTATCTGTTGTATTATCTCGTGTATTATCTATCTTTTATTATAGTGAATCTTAGGGATTTTTATAGTGGGGGATTCAGCTGTCTAACACTCAGTTGACACCTCTTTGATGAAATGGCAGCCATTGCTGTTGAATCACCCATCCTCATCTTGGCAGCGATGGTCTTCCTTATCCTTGCTAGGATTCCGTTATTGGACATCCCTGAGACCTAAAATGGAAAGAGTCATAAATGTGTCCCTAACTTTTCCTCTCTATCCAAGTGAACCAACTATATTTGGCTAGCGACCTGCTAGGTAATGGGGCTTATCACCCATTAAGGCAGGTCATGCACCAACCAATCAATTTGCTAGTTGCAGATGGCATCACTCGCCTTGCAACTTGCCATTCATTCTCAATCAGTCAGTGATAAAACCTGACCAATCCCAATTGGTACACCTGATAGTCAATCACTATCAGATGCTCCTATTTTGTTGGCAACTCCGCCTGATAAGATCTTAAGTATTTGTCAGGATTGATTTCCGACGGATATGACCAGGCGAATATCCCAAAATCCCCCAAACATAGTTACTCTGAAACTCAGGCCAACCGATTTTCAATTCACTTCGCCTTAGGGAATTTTCCCATAGCAATTCCAGGTAATCAAGCAGGCTGGGAATATGGGCAAAATTCCCAACACATCTCCCCTCTTGCTTAGATTTCCAGCGTGAAAAGGACTGGGGCATGAGAACACCGCTTCAGACTCTTAGTCAGGTATTCATTAGTTCAAGCGGAGTACACTCATCAATACTCAACACTTCTTGGGATGACCTTTGACATATGGTGTTCTTCCTCTTCCTCCTCGCTACCACCTTCTCAGAGTGCGGTCCTCATGATCTACTATCATGCCAGGCTGATCAATTTACTTGTGACAATATTAGCCCTGGGATCCAGTTTTCCTCCCATCAGGGTATATGACCCACTGTCATATTCAGGATTCTTGGTCCGGCGTCCTTGGTTTCCTGATTTTCTCCTTATCTCAGACAAGAGACTCTTGCCATCAATGTTTGTTTCATGGTCAATTAAGTATACTTATTTTTATTCGCCCTTGTTATTTTTCTCATAACCTCCTGGCTTAAGTCATTCCTAGTTCTTCCCTTGGAGATCTTAACTCATTAATTTTGAGATTAATTTCTCCAAAATTGGAGCTTAATGGATTTTAGAGTGCATAATGTCAACTTCCATATAAGTCTGACATCCCTCCTCTCGTCCAGCTCATATGTCAAATTCCAAGTCGCAACACCAGCAGCTTCTGAATAGTTTGTCTGATCAAGACCTCCATCTCTTCCAGCAGATGAGTCAGGATGCTCACAGAACCTCTTCTATGGTCCTTTCAGGACTCATACAGCTAGTCTAGCACCAGCGCTAGTCCTTCCGTTAAATTACCAGAAATGGTAACCAATACCTCCAAAACCAGGCTTGAAATTGTTTCAAGCAACTCTTGGCTGATTTTTCTCTGCCATCAATTACAGAGTTAAACTTCAAAATTCTTAGATTCAGCTCCTTTCGCTGATGCACTGACCATCATTTTAATGCTCCAGAGAATATGCCATTTGCTCTTGATTGCTCGTTTCTTGCTGGGTCATACCTGCTTCCTGAGCTCCTCTTCTTACTCAAACAATATCACAAACCATCTGTTCTGACTACCAAGCTCACCATCTGTAACAGTAATCACTTTGAGCTCCCCTACGCTGAGCTATAGGCCCAAGTCACCAAGTCTTTGACCTTAACGCTGAATCCTTTTAACCCTGATAACATACTGGATCGGGATACTGCCACCTATGCTCTTCGCTTTGCTGGCCAAGTTCTTCAAAGTTGGTCCATGAAGCTTCCAGCCTCGGCCTGGCTCCACCGTTTATTCAGCTCTAGCTTCTGAGAAGCCTGTAGTCGTCGCTTTCAGGATGCCATTCACTCTTTGCATGACTATCTCTTTGCCGGCGCTTCCCATTGGTATCTTCCACTTTATAGCATTGATAGGGGGCATGATTTGGTAACCCCCATCAAGTATCACTTGTTTGTTGCTGGCCCACATGTCCGGTGTTCTTGATGAAGCCCATCGTCAGGCGCTCAAGACTAATCTTCCAGCTCCAGTGCCATATCAGTATTACTTGGGGTTATTCATTGATTGCCTCTTCTTATACTGTTGCTTTCCTCCCCTCTCTGGGGTTTTGCAATTGGCTTCATCTGACATCTCAATTTCCCTTCCCCTAGTCACTTGCTCACAGGGCTCTGCATCCGCTCAAAGAACATGGTTTTGTGTAGGTCTAGCCCTTGCTAGCGTCCAATCTCACATCGATATTGACAGGCTTTTCATTCCTACCACAATCCATCCTCCCTTTCCCAAGAGGTGACATAGGCGGAATCATCCCCGTATTGAGGACAATCAATAAAAAATAAAAAGTATAAAATTATATTGGTTTTTTCTCTATGCATTTTATAATCTTTTTTTCCAATATCTTTTATTAATTGTCTATCTTTATCTTCTTTTTTCCTATGGGACTTGACCTTATTTCATTTCAGCGGTCCATCTTTTTATTTTTCCCCCAACCTGGGTCCTGGGTACTTAAACCTGCCAGTTTTCTCTGATTCAGAGGTCCTTTTTTCGGACTTAACCATCTAGATTGGTTTAGAGGTCCTTTTTTTGACATGACCTAATCATCAGGACATGAACAACTTAATGGTTCATTGGTCCTTTGGGAACTTTTTTTATTGATCCATCGCTTCAGATACTTAATGTGGACTTGATTACAACTCTTTGATCCAAGAGATTCAGGATGGATAGGCATCAGTCGCCATCTTGGCAATCACTTCAAATAGACCTGACCACAGCGCATATAGTTTGTTTCTTCATACAAAACCATGCGTATTGCAATAGGCAACTCTTTCCCCTATTCAATATTCTGCTAAGGCAGTCAGTTCTTATCGTCCATTAATTTTGCTTGTATGCTTTTCTTTAAGGTTATATCAAATTTTTTGAGATTGCATATCAATCAGGATATTTGTCAGTCAGTTCAAGTATTTTTCAGTACTCATCCCCAATGTAGGTTCTACCACCAAATATAAAATTGGTGGCAACGCGGCCTTAATTCCATAACAATTTAAACGACATCTTTCCCATTGCCATATGATGACTAATATTATAGGCAAACGTCACCAAACTCAGGCACGTTCCCCATGCAGAAGTTATTCCTGCAACTAGCTTCCTCAGCATCATGGCCAGCGTTCCATTCACCCATTCTACCAGTCCATTTATCTCTGGCTGGTAAGGTACTGACATGACTCCTCTTATCCTTATTATATCTTCAATCTCAGGGTCACATGAGATGTGAAGTTGGTCCCATTATCAATAAGCAGGACCTGCGAACATCCATGCTGGTATACTACTTGATCCAGGATGAACCTCGCGGTACTGGTAGCATCTACTTTCATTAGGGCCTTCATCTTGACCCATCTCATCAGATGGTCAATAGCAACTATAATATACTTGACTCCCCCATTCTCATTGTCAGTGGTCCCATCACATTGATGGACACTGTGTGCTAGGCAAATCCAGGGCGGACTAGTCAGTATCTAATTGTATTTTTATGTGGTTTGTGCAGCTGGCACTCATTGCAACAAGCTAGATAATCCATGACATTGTAGTTAATGGAATTCCAGTAATAGTACTGGCGAATATGATCAGTTGTTTTCCTCAGGCCTCCATGCCTGACAACCTTGTGAGCTGCTTGAACTATAGCTGCTCTTTCTGTCACCTTTGGGAATAATAACCACTTCCGTTGATCATCTTAAATACTTGTACATTTATGGTCTCAGTGTTTTCCATCGCTTATCAAAGCGCACCTTGGATTTCTCAGGGCTCATCCCCAATTTTTATGTCGACCATTCTCTGGAATAGCTCACCCACCTGTGGGTATACCATATGGACCATCAATAACCGTGATAAGCCATCCACATTCTGGTGAGAAGTCCCTGCTCAGTGGATTATCTCATAATCATAAGCCTGGAGCTTAAGTGACCATTGGGCCAGTCATCCTTCTGGCTCTTTTAAATTGTGAAGCCAACACAGCAAAGAGTGGTCTGTTACCACCTTAAAGTGCATTCCATGGATATACACCTGAAACTTCATGTGTGAATGACCACAAGCCATTCACACTCAATCACAGTGTAGTTCCTCTCTGCGGCTGAAAGTGTCCAGCTAACATATGCCACCAGATGTTTGTCCCCAAGTTTGTCTACTTGGCTTAGTATGGTGCCGATTGCCATCAATGAAGCATTGGTTTGAATAATAAACTCCCAAAAAAATTCAGATATTTCAGAATTAGCGAATCTATTAAATACTGGCATAACTTATCAAAGGAGTATTGGGCCTCTTATTCCATGTGAATCTTTTTTTCAGATCCTTAAATAAAAGGAATAATGGCTTGGCTATTTGGGCGAAGTCCCAAATAAATCATTCTATAGTATCTGATCATCTCAAGGAACACTTGGATGTCTTGGACACTCTTTGGTACAGCCATCCGTTCTGTAGCTGCTATCTTCTGGATTTTCAGCTGCATTCCACTGGAGTTGATTATAAATCCCAGGTAATACCAACTTTTTTAAAGAAGTGACACTTCCTTGGCTTGATCTTCAGGTTATCCATGGACAGTCACTTAAATACTTTTTCCATGTGGTGTAGGTGATCAGTAAACGTCCTACTGAACAAGTTTATATTGTCAAGATATACCAGGACACACGACAACTTCAAGTCACTCAATATCGCATCCATGGCCCTCTGAAATGTTGCAGGCGCATTACAGAGACCCTGGGGCATTCTTGTCAGTTGGTATAGCCCCTACGAGGTAATAATCACACATTTTTCCTGGTCTTCCTTTGGCAAGTCGATCTGCCAATATCACAGGCCTGCATTTTTTGGTTGCGTCATGTTTTTCAAGCTTTGATGATTGAATCCTATGTATGTTTGTGCGCTAAATCCAAAAATGACCTTAGTTTCTTTCCATCACGTCAGAATTTTTTTGCAAATCACAATTTGCCAAATGTAGTATATGTCAAAAAATATCACAAATATGAAACTTAATGACAGAGTGAAATAGGTTTGTTAAATATAAAATGTATTATTTTGCGGCTTATAATAAACATAATATAATAGAATATAGAAATATAGAGAATAAAAAACTCACAATTTTAGTCATTGTGTCGACATGTTTTTGGACCAGCCAAATGTTTTATATATCAAAAAAATTACGAATATAAGACGTACTGACAGATTTAAATACATAGGAAAGTCTGCCATCTGTTGGTTTATGATGAAAACAAATCGTTGACATCATAAACTGGCAGATGGCAGCACTTTTGTCATTAAACGTATTGTACATCTCAACTGTCAGTGTTGGAGCAACCATTAGTACATATCCTCTGAGATCAAAAGTGTTTGTGTCAGCGGATATACGCTAAAAAGCAAACATACAGTGTTCAAAATGGCGTCAAGAGGCTGTAAAAAGTCTGCAGATTCCTTTTGTTACATTTGTGGTGAGTTAATGGTGTCAAGGCAAAAAAGACATATAACATCATTTGTGCGGCAAGTGTATCTCATGTATTCTGGTGTAAAACTAGGAGATCAAGACAAAACTTGGGCACCCCACTATGTTTGATATATGTGTGTTGAAGGACTGAGATAGTGGTCAAAGGGTGAACAATATGCTTTCAGATTTGGCGTTCCAAATGGTCTGGCGAGAGCCACAAAATCTTAGTGATAGTTGTTACTTTTATTCAACCAGTGTTCACGGTTTCAATGTAAAGAATAAAAAGAACATCATCTATCCAAATCTGCCATTGGCTTTATGTCCTGTCCCTCATGGTCCAGATGTACCAGTGCTTATGCAACCAGAACATTTACCGGAAGTTGATGGTTCAGAAATTGAATCAATTGAAGAAACTGAAGATAACAAAGAGGAGTATGAACCTGGCAATTCTGCTCCACAACCATTTAAACAAACTGAACTGAACGATTTGATTCGCAACTTACATCTGACCAAAGAGGCTTCAGAATTTCTTTGGTTCATGGCTTATAGATAAGAATTTTCTCGCAGCTGGCGCTTCATTTTCCTGGTTCAGGTACAGAGAAAAAGATTTTCTTCCATACTTTTTGGAATAAGGAGACTTAGTATTCTGTAATGATGTGTTTGGACTGTTTAAGACATTCAACATTCTGTACAAAAGCACTGATTGGAGACTATTCATCAATTTGTCAAAAATAAAGCCTTAAAGTTGTCCTGCTTCACAATGAAAACAAATACGCATTAATACCCATAGGGCATTCTGTACACTTAAAAGAACGGTATGATAACTTAAAATTTTGTTCTCCAGAAAATTAAGTATGACAATTATAAGTGGAACATGTGTGGTGATCTCAAAGTATTATCGATGATCCTTGGACAGCAGGGTGGGTACACAAAGTTTCCTTGATTTTTATATGAGTTGGATAGCAGAGACAAGGAAAATCATTATAAGCAGAAAAATTGGCCACAACGAGCTTCATTGGAACCTGGAGTAAAAAATGTGCTCCAAAAACCTCTCATTGAGTCAACAAAAGTTCTCCTTTCACCTCTACATATTAAATTGGGCTTGATGAAGCAATATGTGAAAGCCTTACTAAAGATGGTAGTTGTTTCCAGTACATTTGTAACAAATTTCCAGCCTTGTCAACTGCAAAACTAAAAGAGGTTGTCTTTACGGGTCCAGACATTAGAAAAATTTGCAAAGATGGAAATTTTGAAAAAAGAAATGGAAGTTGCTGAAAAAGAAGCCTGGGTTGCTTTTAAAGACGTAGTAACCAAGTTTCTGGGCAACAAGAAAGATCCAAATTTAAAGTCTATTGTTGAGACTATGCTGCAGAAGTACTAAAATTTAGGCTGTTCCATTGGTTTGAAGGTTCACTCCCTACATTCACATTTGGACTACTTTCCTGAGAATCTGGGTGCTGTTAGTGAAAACATAGGTGAGAGATTTCATCAGGACATCAAAGAAACGGAAAAGCGTTACCAAGGAAGATGGAATACTACAATGATGGCGGATTATTGCTGGTTGTTGCACTGAGATGATCCCAGAAGAGCACATGCACAGAAAAGCCTGAAACAGAGTATGGCTGGTTAAAAAAGATGTTGACACAATGACTAGAATTGTGAGTTTTTTATTTTCTTTATTTCTATACTCTATTATATTATGTCTATTATAAAGCTGCAAAATAATACATTTTATATGAAACAAACCTATTTCACTCTGTCATTAAGTCTCATATTTGTGATATTTTTTGACATATACTATAGTTGGCAAATTGTGATTTGCAAAAAATTCTGACGTGATGGAAAAAAATCAAGGTCATTTTTGGATTAAGCGCACAAACATACATAGGAATCAATCATCAAAAATTACAAAACAGAACCATTGCAGGCTTGTGTATCCCAAGATCAGATCCATTGTGGAGAAATACTTCGCCTCTCCCAAACAATCTAGTGCATCGTTGATTCTTGGTAGGGGATACAATTCCTTCATTGTAATTTTATTCATCCTTCAGTAGTAAGTCACCACTAGTTGGATCCATCCTTTTTCTTTATGATTAGAATCAGACTCGCCCAGGGACTTGATGATGGAACTAGAAGCCCATGCTTCAATAGTTTGCTGATTTCATTCTCTACTACTGCTTCAGCAGCTTTCAATCATTAAATTGGTCTCATCCTTATCAGCAAATTTTCCCTGGTGTTGACCTTGTGGATCACGTCTCATCCACATCCCAAATTGTGGTTGTCCTGAGCAAACTTTTCCCAATACTTTTTGAATAGTTTGTGCACCTCATCTTGCTGGCCTTCTGACAGATCAGCAAGTTGCTCTTGATCAACCAAAAGGTTGATGATTTCAGTTACCCCAGCTGGTAATCCCATTTTGTTAAGAGTTCCAAAATTGTGGGATCTTCTCAATTTGGCTGTTGGGATCAAATGAACAAATGATGTTGATTTTTGATCTTTGTCTGATGGCTGGTTCTTCATAAGGTGTGAAATGCAGTTTTGAGCATCTATTCTGTGAAGACAACATACAAGATGGTGATTAGAATTTAAATTATAGCTTCTTGGTAGTATCTAATTTATATTTCCTGTCATTTTTACTTGAATGATGGCACGCCGCCCTAATCTTACTGATCCCAAGTAAAAGCTGACTAATACAAAAGAAATTACTAAACACAAAAAAGCCTATAAATTAAATTATAAACAAGTCCAGTAGTTGAATAATATTTATTAGTGTTAACTTAAGGGTTATTTATAGGGTTTGATGTTCATCGCATCTTACCCATGACGTCTCATTTTTAGTGGCACGTGGCCACATAAAAAGTTTGTAAAAATGTCTACAAATACTTTGACTCAGGGCATCATGCACAACCTCAGGGTCGGAGTAAACACCTTCATCATTCTCAAGATGGCATTTTGTGCGCATCTTCAAAATAGCTGAACTGATTCACTTTCACATGCAATTGGCAGCACATACCAAGGTGATTCATATCACTAATTAGTAATTAATTTGATTAAAAACTTGACCAACATTAAAAACTAATTTTGACATAGACCAACAAAGCCCACATGCCCAAGTCATTAAATCAAAAATTAAATTTAAGTTTGACCAAACCAACAAAGCCCTCAAGACCATGTCATCATAGTCAAATATGATTAAGTGAAATTGCAAGGCCACAATTCCCAAGTTTGGATATACTTAGGATACACCTGAACCATAATTGCTGATATCTGATATGATCAAATATCCGACAGTTAGGTCCAGTCAATTACTCAACACTTCCCCCACCTTGACTGGATATAAGTGGTGGGTACTCTTCTTCCTGGGTCACAACATTTAACTTTTTGCATTCCTCAAAGTTTGAACGTTATCTTGATAGCCTTTCCTAAGCTTACAGGGCCAGCATGCCTGGTGCTGAGCTTTCTTAGGTTTGGCACATCTCTGTCAGGGTTGACTTCTCTGGTTTGATTACATTCTCCTCCCCCTAATGACAAAGGGGTACCTAGTTCTAATGCCAGCAGGGCATCAATTCTATGAAATAAACTCTATGGCTTGCAATTATTATTTTTTTTTACTTTTTATTTTTTATTTTTTATTATTTTTATTATTTTTATTTTTTTCTTTTTATTTTATTATTCTTTATGATACAGAAAAAAGAACTTAGCATGTACTTGATTCACAACCCAGATGCCTTGATCCTTAATGGTATATACATCTTCAGATGATTTCTCTAATATAATAAATGGACCCTTCCAAAGCGAGGCTAGCTTGTGCGCGCAGCCTGCGCTATGAGTGTCACAATATACTACTAAATCTTTTTCCTTGAACTTAGTCATTCTCCCATGCCAAAAGCCTTGTGTGCTTATGTAATAATATACATTTGGTCGGAAGGTTTTTGTGAATATTTGACATTGTCCATTGGGCTTAAGCTTGTATAGAACTCCATTTCAATATTCAGTGTTGATTAATGCTTTCTAATCACTTTTTAAACTTCAGTTGGTTCATCTCCATACTTTCGGTTAATCATTTTTTCATAAAGCTCATTGACCAAACTGCTCAGGACAGCTATGATAGGAAGTTGCAATAGTTCATCTGCATTTTGATGGGCCGCTCCAGCTTTATGGATAATTTCATAATCATATGCTTGTAATTTCAGAACCCAGCAGGCTAACCAACCTTCAGATCCCTTGAGATTGTGGAGCCATCATAATGAGCTGTGATCTGTTACTACTTGAAACTTGGTGCCATGAATGTAGACTAAAAATTTTTACAAGCATAGATGACAGCCAGACATTCTCTTTCAGTCACTGTATAATTACGCTCATGCTTATTCAGCATCCTGCTGCAATAAGCAACCAGATGCTCCTTGTCATTATCGTGGTCACCATCTGTGGTCCCATCCATGAGCGCCATTTGTTGATTTTTGGGCTTTGTCTGATGGCTGGTTCTTCATCTGGTGTGAAATTCAGTTTTGAGCGTCTATTGTGTGAAGACAACAAACAGGATGGTGATTAGAATTTAAATTATAGCTTCTTGGTAGTATCTAATTCATATTCCCTGTTATTTTTACTTGGATGATGGCACGCCGCCCTGATCTTAATGATCCCAAGTAAAAGCTGACTAATACAAAAGAAATTACTAAACACAAAAAAGTTTATAAATTAAATTATAAACAAGTCCAGTAGTTGAATAATATTTATTAGTGTTAACTTAAGGGTTATTTATAGGGTTTGATGTTCATCACATCTTACCCATAACGTCTCATTTTTAGTGGCACTTGGCCACATAAAAAGTTTTTAAGAACGTCTACAAATACTTTGACTCAGGGCATCATGCTCAGCCTCAGGGTCGGAGTAAACACCTTCATCATTCTCAAGATGGCATTTTGTGCGCATCTTCAAAATAGCTGAACTGATTCACTTTCACATGCAATTGGCAGCACATACCAAGGTGATTCATATCACTAATTAGTAATTAATTTGATTAAAAACTTGACCAACATTAAAAACTAATTTTGACATAGACCAACAAAGCCCACATGCCCAAGTCATTAAATCAAAAATTAAATTTAAGTTTGACCAAACCAACAAAGCCCTCAAGACCATGTCATCATAGTCAAATATAATTAAGTGAAATTGCTAGGCCACAATTCCCAAGTTTGGATATACTTAGGATACACCTGAACCATAATTTCTGATATCTGATATGATTGAATATCCGACGATTATGTACAGTCAATTACTCAACAAATGCAATGATCTGATTCCTCTTGATTTCATCAGTTTTTCACAAAAGTTTACCAGGAGAACTCGAATTTCTCCATGGCCTGGCATTAGTATCCAAGGAGCCACCCAAGGCTCTACTCTGGAATTCTTCCAGGGGCTTCTGACCTCCCCTACAACAGCTCAGAAATCTCCAATGTCAACCCCCATGTCGAGTATCATCTGTGATCCTGGTGGTATAGACTCTCATTCTTGATCCTCAGTAGAATTCCCCAGTTCTCTAGGATTTCCACTAACATTTAGCGTTGCTTTCTATCAAACAATTGGTACCAAATCAGAACAATGTTGTCATTGTATATTATATTTATGAAGTTTTTTCTCCGATTTAGTGGAGCTTCACCATCCTTCTGATATACTAATGATAACGTCTGACCCAATATGGTCAACATATTATCCTCAAAGTTACATTTAACTCCATATTCTTGCAGAAACTCCATTCCAATCATAATGTCATAGTTTTGGTTGGCCAAAACTATTGCTGGCGCAGATACCACCAACAACCCAAATCATAGTGACAACGCACTATACGCTCCACAGGAGATGGTGATATTTGGCCCAGCTGTCTCATATTCCTTCTTATGCTCCAAGTCCAGCGAGATCTTCATCCTCTTTACCAGCTAGGTCAAGACAATATTGATGGGCGCTCCACTGTCAACAACTGCGTTACTCACACTTTGATTCACTTGTTATCTATATACATACACTTGGAGTATTGCAATATAGTGTTTACTGAGTGAATGGTGGCATTATTAGCAAAATCAAGTTTGTGAATAATTTGCACCAATAAATTAGGAAATGATTCCTTTATTACGCTGAGGGGGATTGACAAATTGGCCTCGTCTAATCAAACTTCAGATAATTCTTCAGGATTCTCAGTAGTTTAAGTCTTGTCTGCCAGTTGTCAGGCATATGGCCAGGCAACTTCCTTGATTATCTCGGGGTCAATTCTTTTTGCCCCCAGCTCTGTTCATGGCATTTACATCCAAATTGACCACTTGATACAGCTGATCCTGCTTGTTGTCTATGAACAGATTGCTGATATTATATTTCTTCATTCATAATGTTGGGTGAAACAGGCTTCTCCGCAGCTCTAAACTGTTCCCCATCTAGGCTGTGGGCCCTTTTACCAATTCCTTGGTGGCTGCTGACTTTTTGGCCTGGACCACATTGATCTGATCCTTCAGCTTCTTACAGTGCACAGCGAAGTGTCCTTTCCTGCCACATTGGTAGCAGACCTTTTCCTTATTGTTTAACCATCTGAATTCTTCATGCTTATTTCCCAGCACAGTTCAATTGGTCGTCTTTTTAGATCCTTAGTTTCCCTTAGTGGGATTTGGATTGCATACTGGATTAGATTTGAAGCTTCTATTTGGGGCGTCAAATGTCAATCCCAAAATCTTCAAGTCATCTACCTTTTTTGAGGTAGTTATTTCTGTCGCAAACACGGAAGACATCATGAGATGCAAATTGTGATAGGGCTGAAGGGCCGCTTGCAAGGCGATTCTTGCCTCAAAGTCATCCAATACTTTTGCTCCGACAGGATCTGCAACTACTGGTAAAACTGATCCATGAAGCTAGCTAGAGATTCGTCTTTATGGAATTTGGATTCCCATAAATTCCTGCTTGCGTTTTGACATGCATGTTGGACTCACAAACTCTTTCATAATGGCTGCCTTTGCCTCAGCATACGACCAGCTGTATCCCTCCAGATGAGTTAACACTAAGTTCTGACAGCCAGTGTCTAGGCAATTTATGACTGTCAATGCCTTTTGACGATCCCCCTAGCCATTCTTGGTCATGTTAAACAGTCAGAAAAATGCTGGGGCATCTCCCAAGGAACGTTGGCAATTTTGGCACTGCCCTAAATTCCTCCGAGTTAAATCTGGCCAATTCTCTCGGTTTGGACACTCAGCTAACTTGAGGAGTGACTTCAGACGTCATCTCCAAAATGGCAGAAAAAGCGGGCGGCATATTCCTTGGGGTATTCGAAATCCCAAGTATTGTGCAAGGACTTCTTTCTTCAGCATCGCTTGCCATATTGGGCTCACAAGCACATTTGTGAGCGTTAAGTTCCTCCACTTGTTTGATTAATCTCTATATCCACACCAAAATTTCTTAAACAAATGTGATCCTCTTCTCGCTCCATTTCCAAGTATAAGACCTCTCAAATGAGGTCCCCTTCTTTCTTCTTCAACGAAGTTACTTTCCCAAGTAACTCGTTCCCAAAGCTTGCAACGTTCTCTATCACTTACTCCACCCTGGCGACTTGTTCTTCCAAGGCTGCAAACTCCCAATGGTCCGCTGAGTTTAGAGCATTCTGGTTTACAGTGGCTAACTCAGTCCACAGTTTGCATAGCTCATCTTTGTATGACAATTCTTATAAATTCTTTAACTTAACTATTCCCTGTAGTGAGCACCAACTTGTAAAAATTTACTTTGGTTGTTATTGGCAAGCAACCCTAGTAACCTTTTACTGCACAGGTAAGGTTTTCTCGTGCACTTCTTCGCGTTGTATAGTAGATTTCTATTAATTGATAACAGCATGGAGACTATCATCTGTAGTTGAGTATGAAATATTATATTTTGGCCCAAAGCTTGGCTAGTATTCCCAATTAGATACTCGTAATGTCATACTTGTAGGAATCGTTCCCTTTCCCTGATCAACCTGATCTTTGCTGAGATACCCCGGTGACAGTCTCTTTGGTCCAACACACAGTTGGCAGCTATCCCTAATTGTGACTCCTTCTTCTCTAGATCCCCACTTGGATCTTTACTCTTTTCTCTAAGAGTCATCCAATTATTGCACACAGCAAAAATATCCTTGAGACAGAACAGCACAATGGAAGCTGACAATAGTTTACTCATTAAACTATATACTGGAATGAACAACATAGAAATATATAACTCTAATACAATATACTTATCTGTTGTATTATCTCCTAAATTATCTATCTCTTATTATAGTGAATCCTAGGGAATTTATAATGGGAATTCGGCTGTCTAAACCTTGGTTGACACCTCTTTGATGAGATGGAAACTTTTGCCATTGAATCACCCATCCTTGTCTCAGCAGCGATGGTCTTCCCCATCCTTGCTAGGATTCCGTTGTTGGACATCCTTGAGACCTAAAACAGAAAGAGTCATAAAATGTGTCCTTAACGTTTTCCTCTCTATCCAAGTGAACCAACTATATTTGGCTAGCGACCTGCTAGATAATGTGACTTATTACCCATTAAGGCAGGTCATGCACCAACCAATCAATTTGCTAGTTGCAGATGGCATCACTCGCCTTGCAACTTGCTATTCATTTCTCAATCAGTTGGTGATGAAACCTGACCAATCTCAATTGGTACACCTGATATTTAATCACTATCAGATGCCCCTATTTCATTGGCAACTCTGCCTGATGAGATCTCAAGTATTCATCCAGATCGATCCCCAATGGATACAACCAGGTGATTATCCCAAAATCCCCCAAACGTAGTTACTCTGAAACTTGGTCCAACCGATTCCCAATTTCTTTCGCCTTAGGAATTTTCCCCTAGAGATTACAGGTAATCTAGCAGGCTGAGAATATGGGTAAATATCCCAACATTTTCTCAAAGCTTCCTCGCCATCTGATATGGCTTCCTAGGCTAACTCAGGGGCTATATTAGGACTTTTTATTTCTAATAATCCCTTTATTTGCTCATTTGTAAATTAAGATGTGTGACGACTCCCCATTTTTAGGTTGGGCACCACTAGTGCTAAAAAAGACGTCACCCAAATTTTGGTGACAGGGCCCCCACAGAAGCATATCAATTACCCAAATATGGGTGATGTGGTGACAAATGTGCTAAGTATCATAAAACCGCCTCCTTATCAGGTTATTAAAGAGTAGCAGTTAAGCTACTAAGCTCAATTATAGCAAAAAATTAAAGATTGTTATAGATGTAAACAGTTGTGATATATTGTTAGGAATAATGGGATTCACGCTAGTTTGGATTAAAACAAACGTTAGTTAATTTGAAACTTGAGCAATGAAATTTCACTGCCACAGAAGCTATTAAAATCACAATGAACAATGAACTAAAAGATGAGCAATTTAAATCTTGAATCCTTCTGAATCTGCCAGATTATCTGATAAAGGCCTTGCCCTTTGGTGATCTCCTGAACTTGCTGTTTTGATCAGAAAAAAACATGTCCACCAGAATCCTCCATATTCTTCTGCATCGTTCCAGAAATTTCCTTACCCTGCTCAATCCCAGACTTCTACTCAAGTTATAGATATCCTCAAATTTTAACCAATAAAGTTATACTAATTTGTAATCTCAAATTTTTCCTAGTTTCTCTAGAGATCGTCTAGCGTTGTCTAGAAGTATTGCTTGTATTCTAGCAGAGACTTGCCTTGACAGATACCTAATTCACATCAATAGATGTTCCCTAGTGACCAGAAGTCTACTAGGCGATACTGCTGGATCTATAGCGACTATACCCGTGTAGTCTTTAAAGGACATTGCCCTCAAAATATAACAAAAAACTTAATACTGGTGGTTTAAGACAGGTCTTTTCAGAGGCTACCTGGTGAAGATGTGCCTTCACATGACTGACCACAATGACAACAGCCCTGTCACAGAATGGGAAAATTAGATTGAGACTGGCTGCCAGTCAAGGTGTGTAGCACCCAAAAGCAACCCAGAATACTAAGGCATTACCATCCAAATGACTTGATAGCAGACAGGAAGAGTAGTGAATAGAGAGTCGCAGCTAGTGACCACTGTAGAAAATACCTTGGATAACAACCAGACTGTGGCTGCTGGGGCAGCAGCAGATTTCACTGCAGACAACTCTTCAGGAACCACGAGGGTACAGGGTGCCCTAGGGAACCACTGGGTGGTAATTAGTGGCATGGTCATGAAACCTCACTAGTGGGGAGAGAAAATCTCTAATAACAATGGGATATCTTGACACCAGAGGTCATCTACAAGTAGGGATATTTCCAATAGGCCACTTTCTTGGTAACCTTATTTGATTAAAGGGGGTAGCAGTGTTGTAATAATTTCCTCTAAGGCCCAGTCATTGTGCAATCTTTAGAGCATAGTTATGGGTAGCGGCAGCAACAAACACATGAAAAAGTGAATAACTGTAGATTTCAACTGGAAAGGGGTTATATTTATTTAAACAAAGATTTGAGATTTGATTGAAAACTGTACCAATGAGGGATGGATGCCTTAAGGCCTAGGGGCTTGGGGAATGAATGGGAACACATGAATGAAGTATTGTGATCCCAAACACTTTTTTGCAGAAAAAAACTCATGATAATTTGATGCCAAGTAGGCCTTCTGCTGACTATCTGACCTTCACTCAAATTCGCCATTAAATTGTTCCTCCTACCGCCATTTAACTTGGCTCAGCAACACTTCATTCAGTGGGTGACTGGTAGCACCCATGGCCAGACCATGGGGTCCCAGTCACATTTTTGTACAATGGGCTTTATTACCCTCAATTTCACTGGAGTTGTACCTATCAATTTATCCAGATTTTTTACCTCGTTGATGGACCTCAAATTTGTTGATGGAGTTAGACCCCTCACATGATTTAGATTTATCACTCTTTGGCAGACCTTGAGGTTGTTGCTGGGGATATGTGCTCACTATTGCCCTTAGGCTGGCATCCTCTCACTACTCCACCTCCACACCCATCCCAATACTCTGGAGGAGTTCTTGCATGGTCAGATAAGGGGAAAGGGGGCAACCTTAAGGGGTAAGCCATCACCTTACCTCTCATATACCACATAGGTTAAATCACCCTGGGTTAGTCTGGGGACGGCTGCCTTCTTAGCCCCTTTTCAGTGCAAAATGGGAATGCCTCATGATCAAGGCACGGGGGGTACTCCCACAGATTTACAGGTGGGAGTGGCTCACAGCCATCTGTACCAAGAAGGGTTGTCCAGTTCAGGGTGATGCCCTACATATCAGGGTAAAGCCTGACATTAGTGGCATTCCTGATTTTTAAATATTATCCACAAGATCAAGAGGATAAGTGCTGAAGATAGATCAATTATTTGCACTTTGAAACATAATTATAAAGGTTATGGTTATATTGATTGCTTTAATTACCTTAATTGTGATGATATTGACTTGATTAATCATACCAAAACGAATTTACAATGAGAATGAGATGATTATAATGTCTTATAAAATCATATACCAGGAGCAATCCCATAAGTTCAAAAGAAGAGCCGTGTTTTGTTTAAAAATTAATTAAGTTGAGGTAAGTCCAGGAAGTTGGATGGTACATAAACTAGGGCTCTCATATGGTGAATCATCACTGTCAATTAGATTACTACAAGCTAATTCCTTCAAGTATTTATTACCCTTATACTAGTTCAATATAGTATATAATAAACAAGCTATATAGTCAAACCGTTCATTTTAAAAATCCTATACCAATTTGTACAGTTCCTAACTGCAATTCTGGATATTTTATATCTATGAGTTCAGAAACACCTATACCTGAATAAATCTCTCTTTCATTATTTCCACGTCCAAACATAGCTGTTGTACTGGGCTTACCAGGAATACGATTGATTGTAGAGGTCCTATCTTCTTTAAATTTAAAACGCTTAATGTCCCTTTCTATATTCTATATGGTGCGCACAGACACTTTGTTATACTGTACCTTTTGCCCAGGATTAGAAAGTTCACAGCTTGTTATATCAACCCGGGATAAAGTAGCACCAGTAACTAACAATTTGACCACCACAATTGCAAACTCTATCATGCCAAGTTTTTTTATTTTAGATCTTTGAGATTTGATATATTCATGAAATGTTACCAGTTATTGGCGTGGATGTATTTCTCAATAAACAATATGATATGACCTTATAAAGAAGCGATATGACCAGTCAATTTCAGACAGTCTCTATGGCTAACCACGCGCCCATGAATTACCCTATAGTTTCTTTTCCTGAAATTACCATTAGCTGATGTGAAATAAGGACTTAATTTGTTAGGTGTTTTAAAGTATATCCTGAGAGCTACTCATATGATGCATGGAAGTTATGGTAGTGGGTCCTCATCCTTCTGAAAATGCTCTAAGTTAATGTTTCTAAGTTTTCAAAGAAAGTGAGAATTTTTTGATTTGCAAAAAGTTTAAAGTTATTTTCTAGATACAGAATCTCCTGTCATTACCAAATACAGGCATGCATTGCCTTAATGAACCATTAACAGGAAGGTCTAACAGTTGAGACATATAAGCAGAAGTTTATTTAGATCTCACAAAAGATTGAATTAGAGGATTAAATGTGAGCACTTTACTTCAGACAAGGGTTATAAAGACAATATACTGATTTTTTTCAGATACACCCATCATACTGCCTTTAAAAATTTGCTTGTAATCACTGCAAATCTGTTATGGACAGAATTCTTATGTGACAAGGGCCTGAATAAAAAAATACTTAACATGAGACATGAAGAATATCAACGTCATTTTATGGAAGGATAGTTATTTTTTCCATAATCTTGGTCATTTAGCATTACAAAGTCCAAAGAAAGGAAAATCTTAGTCAGTCGCCTTTGTAATAAAAAATGAATCCCAGTATTACCCTGGCTTTTCTATATGTTTGATAATAGGAAATACGTATTTCATACTGAGGCTTTACTGGATAGTGAGGCCTCCTAGATCTTTATATCAGAGGAAATGGTATAAAAGTTGGGAGTGCAATTGGGACTAAGACACTGACCATAACCCTGGGAGAAGGGGAGCAGTCCATTGCCTAATGTTGTAAACATCCCATAATGCCAATATTTTGTTCCCTGAAAATTGAGATTAAATTTTGGATTCTAAATTGTACACCCATCCTGTAATCCTTAGCTTTTCATGGTTAACCAGATGGAGCTTTAACATGACTATTGTAAGTCCTGGGGAGAGTACCCTCTGCTTGGACCAAGTGGCATTCCCATTCCCCATAAAAAAGGGTCCAATATGGACAGCTGTCCCCCTCATCTCACAGGGCGATCTCATCCATGTGGTAGTGAGCTATGGGTAACAGCTCTCCCTTTGAAGATCCCACCACCTGTCCCCACAATCGCCTCAACCAAATTAGTATGCCATATTAAATAAATTTATGCTGAAATAATTGGAAGCTGCCACCCTCATAGGCAAAAAGATCTTATGGAGTTGATGGCACTGATTTCTCAAAATCAGGACTTGTCTGCCTTAAACCTTTGGCAAAAAACCCAATGTGCTCGCACATTCAGTAAATGGGGAATCAGGTGTTAAATTCTTGGCAAAACTCACCAATGGCAGCAGGCCACTGGGAAATGTTGTCATCAGTTCAAAACCTGCCTGAAAAACCTTGGGGACCAAGCCCAATGGGCGTGTACCGCTTAATAAGAATGGTTCCAGTGACAAATCCTCAGTTAATCTCACCAATGGCATTAGCCATTGGGAAATGTTGTTGTCAATTCAAATTTCCTCAAAACATCAGGGAAAAATCACAGGGTCATTTACCACCATTTTCAAATGTTGCTGCCCGCCCAGAAACCTCCTCTCAAAAATAAGGTTCATCATTTGTTGCAACTTGCTTGAACAAACAGATGCCAAAAAACCAGATTTGGGCAGGTTGGGTATCCCAAACCAATTTTAAATCTTCTGGGACCACCTCTACGTGGGTGGCATTTGTGGGGATCTGGCAAGTTATATGCTCGCTGGTGCTGGATAAGCTGGAATCCACTAACTCTTAGACTTAAAAGAAATCCTTGTTTATAAGAAAAATTAAAAGAAAGGTTTTAAATGGGCTTATTAGTTGCTGCCGCATGAGCAAAAAAGGACCCTTGCAATATATTACCACTTATTATTCAAATTATATCAAGGGTTGAAGGGAATTTGATAGTAAATCAGAAAGCTAAGTAGGGTCTGAATTAGGAAATATGTAAGTATGACCTATCAAAGGTCAGAAAATTCATTTCATTTTGGCTGAACAACTGATGAGGAGTCATTTTTAGGTAAGACGTACCCATGGGGGATTGATTTAATATTTTAGCCGCTCCTCATTAGCAAAAATTATTGCATCTTGGGGGACCCCACCCAGCCTATAAAAGGGGTGGTCCCAGCTTAAGTGTTGGCTTTGGACTAGATGTGGCCTGGGGAAGAAACTCTGATGGACTCCCTAGTTTTCTCGCATGTATGGGGCAATCTGACTGACAAATTTAGTGGTATTTGCCCATTTGGTATCTGAAAAGGTTTTACCCTAATTAATTGGGTTCCACCAAGAATTGGCCCAGATCTTTTGGCTGATATTGTCATTGTTTTCATTAAAAGCCATATAATTAGAATATCAAACATGTAATTGGCAATTATATTTGGTGAGTCAGAACTATTATTACCTACACCACTCTTTTGCCAAATTTAAGAAGGCAATTTTCTGACATTACCCCCCTCAAGAATGTTGGGGGAGAATAGGGCAATAGGAGATAGCAATGTACTCAATCAATGATATTCCCTGCAGCTAAGGATTTGATAGAGTACTCATTTCCTCTCTTGTAAGTGATGGTGAACAGACCCTCCCAAATTGAGCCAAGCTTGCCGCTTCTAGGAGTGATGCGAATTGGAGTATAAGACCATATCAGACACTTGAAATGAAGGCAGGGGAGCTTGAAGATCATTGGAATCTTGTCCTTCTTTAGTGACAGCTTTAGCTAGGTTTGTCATAGCCTCAGATGAAGCTAGATGATATGTTGAGCTAATCTTCTCATGGTTTATTCAGATTCCTCACCACAAGGTAAGACATCCTTAGCTAACAGAGCAGGTATTCCTGGTTCTCGCCCATAAAAGACACAGAATGGAGAAATTTTTAAAATCTGGTGATAGCTAATCCAGTATGCCATAAGAGCACTGGGCAGGTATTAATCGCAGTGAAGTGGACTATAGGAGGCCATTTTTTGTAGAATGTAAACCTAGGTTCCATTTGCTCTTTCCACGGTCCCATTAGTAGAAGGATTATATAAAGCAAAGAAAAGTTGTTAGGTTCCCATTGAAGTGGCCAGGCTTTTGAATACTCTTGAGGTGAAGTTCTTATCATTGTCTCAGAGTAGTACTTTGTGGCAGCCTTGACAAGTGAAAATGTTTTGATGTAATAAGGAACTTGTGGCCTTGGCCGTTTGGGCAGGAAGAGCCACAGCTTCCACCCACTTAGTGAGGTGGTCAATGCCGACTAGGATAAATCTGTTTCCACCATTCTCCTGGAAAGGGCACCTACTAGGTCTAGGCTGATGGTGTTTAACAATTGTTGAGGGGTAGTTAATTGATAACGGTATAAGTCTTAAAAATGATTTTGCTTTTACAAGTGAGTCAGGCATCCAAGACTTTGACAATGATTTCCATAATCCTTTCCCAATAGTACTGATCATTAAAACAATCATAGGTTTTCTTTGCTTCTCTATGACCTAGGGCAGAGTGAGCTTCCAGGATAGCAGGTACACGTTCCGAGGGCCAAAGGTAAGGCAACCAATTTTCCCTTACATGCTTGTATAATTTACCATTCTCCACTTTGGTGTTGAGAGTGCCAGGCTAACATTTTCTGTCTTGGCTCATCCTTATCCTCCCATTCATCAGGGCTCATTAAGAGGTCATATAGCTTCTCCGCCTCGCTATTATCAAATGAAGTACTAGTAACCTAATTAAACCATCAACATTCATGCGACAGGTTCAGACATGGTGTTCAATATTCATGTCATAGTGCTAAAGCTTTAGAGCCCAGTGATCTAACTGGCCAGTAGGATCCTTCATGTTCTAGAGCCATTTCAACGAAGCATGATAAGTAACCCAGTAAAGGTGGTCCCATACAGGAAATGGCGGTAGTGCTTCACAGCTAACAGAATGGCAAGGCACTCCTATTCTGTAACGCTGTAGTTGCGTTCTGCTTTTTTAAGCATCTTACTAAAATAGGATATAGGATGATCTACACCTTTTTCATCCAGTTGGGCTAGGATGGCCCCAACGGTGTAGTCAGAGGCGTCAGTAAACAGGATAAATGGTTTTTTAAATTGGGATGCCTCAGGATAGGATATTGTTATAGCAGTCGCTTCAACGTCTCAAAAGCGGCCTTCTTCTCAGCACCCCAATAGAAAAGGGTGCTCTTAGTCAATAGGCGAATGAGTGTTTTGCTATGCTAGGCAATCTTGGGGATAAACTGATGGTAATACCCATCATCCCTTAGAAACACCTGAATATTTCATAAATATTTAGGGGGAGCCATTTATGAAAATCGCTGCAACTTTATCTTTTATGAGCTGGATTCCTTCTTGAGAAATGAAGTGTCCAAGGAAATCAAATGCCCTTTATAAAGAAGGTACATTTTAAAGGCTTCAATTTAATATTTTACTTACATAACCATTGAAACACCTACTTTAGGCGATCAAGATGTTCGTTGAAGGTTATTGATAATACTGTTATGTCATTAAGATAAATGCTGACACAGGTTGACTTCAAGTCCTGCAAAATGTGATTCATCGCATGCTGGAAAGATGCAGGTGTGTTACACAACTCTTGAGGTAATTGAGTTGCTCAGAAGAGACCCTCACTACAAATGAGAGCACATTTCTTCAGGTCTTCAGGGGAAAGGTCCATTTGCCAATAGCCGCTTGCCAAATCCATGGCGGAGAAGAAGTTTGAGCCAGAAGTTGTGCCAGGGTGTTATCAATGCGAGGGATAGAATAGCTATCCTTCTTTGTCAGGTTATTTAACTTGAAGTAGTCTATGACTATCTGATGACCTCCATTCTTCTTTTTAATTAGCAAAAGCGTTAAGACCAAGGGCTTTGTGAAGGAACTAGTAACCATGCGTTTAGTTATTGCTGGATCTCCGTCCTCATCTGCTGTTCTTCTACCTTTGACTTACAGTAGGTTTTGGACCAAATAGGGCGAGAATCACCCACATCAATGGATTGGCAACAGCCCTTCATATGGCCATAGTCATTATCCAAATTTGATAATGTCAATATATTCTTCTAGTAATGTATGGACTTTTTCCAGCTAATCTGGGGTCAGCTTATCCGAAACATTAATACTGGGCAAGGTACATACCAGGTTGTCCATGGGCAAGCCCAAATCTACCATAGAGCCAATGAAATGGATACGTTCAATGTCCTCAACTGGGATTAATAAGCATCTGCCAATATCCTGGTGTTTTATTATAATCATATCCTTGCCGGTGAGTTTTTCCAGCAGAATAGTAATAGGCCTCTGATAGGCTGGGTCTAGTATCCCAGGAAATATCCGAGGCTCCAAGAGGCTAACGCCTCAAGACTTACAAAGATGCAACAAACAGTGGTGTGGGATTTGGAGTGTATTATTTGTGTCCACTACTCGTTGTTCACCAGACTTAAACAAGACTTCATCTGCAGATTAAATAGGGATTACTTCCCTAGCATCCACTGAATTGGGCAATTTTTTGTGTTGCGCCCAGAGGTGGAAAAATGCAAAGTCAGCTGAAAGGGATATTCAATCAGGCAAGAGTATTTGTGCTTGCTGGGTTCTTTATTGGATAAACTAAAGGGACCTTATAGTTTAGTAACGAGAGTTAACCTTACTTCATGTTAATTATTCCATTGTACTCAATCAAAAACTGCGTACCTATGAGCATATCATTTGTTGTTGTCCAAGGCCACAGCAGGGGCCAATAAGATAAGCTTCCCAATTCGAATAGGAAGTAAAGAGTATGCTCCAATGGCATTGGTGTTGTTTTGACCAGCAGTACAAATTCTTTAAAGTACTTCAGGTCATGCGCCAGCTTTATCTTCTTAATGAGCTTAGTGAAGATTATGCTTACCGTGGAGCTATTATCCAAGATGGCCATTACCCAGACATTTTGAATGACCACTTCAACCTTGGTGAGTGTTCCTCCAAAGTTAAGTGACATAGCTAAGACCTCCTTTAGCCAGAAAGTGTAGTTTAATTTGCAATAAGTCTAAGGGTATTTATCCAAGATAAATCTCATGTTATGAACCCGCAGAAGAGGTGGAATCAAGCCAGCTAAAAATTCATCAGCATCGCTGGCAGTTTCAACAACTTTTGGGCACCCTAAATTTTGGTTGATTTACATTTCCTCAGATTATGTGGGTTCATCTAATCCTTCAGTGTTCAATCGATCAGGGACCTCCACTTCCATGGGAGCTCCCAATAAGTAGTAGACAACAGCATTGTAACCCCCTCAGATTCATCCTCAAGGGTATTCTCAGCCACTGGCAAGGTCGCAATTGGGGTAGGGGAGATGGCCACATGAGGTTGGGTCGCTATCTTCTAAACATCCGTCTTTTCAGAAAGCAGGTTATAGTTGTAGGGGTTACCCTTAGGCTGTGCAACTACAAGCTTGGCTGAAGGGGAAGGCACAGCGTCTTTAGTAATCTTATGTGGGAGTACATTATTAACTACTTTACAGATCACAGTTCTACAGGAGGAAGTATATCTTTTTTAAGTCACACTGAGGAAGCAGGTTTCGCAGAGAGGATAGGCACAGGTGGACTCACTCCCAACTGTTCAACAGGCAGAAGCTCCTCAATGTTTTGAGCTGAAGGTTTCACATCAGATTCTTTTGTTGGTGCTCTTGAATGGAAATTGGCAACGTCTAAAAGAGCCTCTTTTATGTTGTAGATGTTTATGAAGTGGCGTTTCACTGAGATGATATGCCTGGCTACAGAGGGTTGAGAGGCTAACTGTAAGTCCTGGGGAACGTTCTCTGGGTGTTGATTAGACCATTTTCCCATTTCCAAACAAGAAGGCACCAAAGAGGATGGCTGTACCCCTCGTCACTCAGGGCGATCTCGCTCACGTGGTAGATGAGCACTGGGTAACAGCTCTCCCACTTCAGATACCGCTTCCAGAAACCAAACTCTCCTCAGTAGAACTGTTACGGGGAATCAGAGAAATCTGCACTGAGATCACCAAAATGAAATTGATCATAACCAATTTGTGAGGCAATCATCCTGATACCCAGATTTTAAATGGTCAAAAAGGTATGAGGACTGATTTATGGGCCAGAATGCCCATTGGTTGCAATTTGGTTAACATGATGATCTAAAATCACCCCCTCCCAAATCCATCAGGCATCAACCCTGATGGGCAGGTAATAGCACCAGACATCATCAACGAGGTTCCAAAGCTTCCTACTGAAAAATCATGTGTTGCTCCTGATGCCATGCCATGGACCAAACAAATGGTCCAGCGACTGAGCATGGGTGGGTTGGGCGTCCTGAACCCATTCCCAATCAAATGGGCCCACCCCTATATGGGGTGGCCTTTGGGGATTCCAGCTGCTCGTTGGGCTAAACGCCATAACACCAACCATCAAAAACGTAGCTGAGTCTTGGTTCGGACATTTGAGGTTAAACTGACAGCAACTCAGCCCACCGCTGAAATTTTTCGATGTTAGTTCCCAGGGAACTAACCCACCCATTCCTGAATAATTCGCCGGTTAGGTCAAATTTTCAGGACCCAATCCCAGCTTGTTTTCCCCCAAATTGACTACTATTTAATCAGTCACATTGCACTGAGAAAATTGTTGTTTGATTTTTTCTTCCTTAAATTTTCCATTAAAAAAAGCTTCCCCAAAAATTTAGTTTTATATGTTGAAAAGTAAGCCGCCACATCTGCTGACAATCTCATACCCCTCAGGGTTAACAGCCGTGTGCATCTGGTACTTTATCTTGTGCCTATACAAAATTTTGGCTCACCAGCAGATATTGGTGGAACTCCTTTCCAGTTCAATATTCATCATATCAGCCGCAGTGCCTTGGGCATTCTGATTTGCGTTAGGGTGCTCTGGCACCCTGTCTGGCAGGCCAGTCTAATTTTTACTTGCTGTTCGCTTGACACTAACCCAGTTAACATGGCTATTATAGCATCATCAAGGGTTAAAATGTTAGACGTTGACAACCTTTGCGCAGTGAGGTAAAATCGCTCAGTAAAGGCAATGGTTGGTTCGCCCTCATACATGCTAAGGAGCATAAAGGCCTGTTTTCCCTTTGTAGACTCTGCTTTGATCCGAATTCAGTCAAAAGAGCCTCCTTCACCTCTGCCCAGGTGTGCAGAGTGTCCATGTGAGGAGCTATCATCTCTTGTGTTAGGCGAATTAAGCAAGGAAGGATGTGGTGAATATTTTGCTTCTCCGTTGTGCCATACATGGCAGCTTCATAAACATACAAAAAGGAGGCAATTCTTCCTTCACCAGGGGTGTTTTTATCTTTAATAGGGAGTTTTAAAGGGCAATGCTCTATCTCTTTAAGATGAGTTAGAGCACTGGTGAGCTGCTTTTCTTGGGCAACTACTCTTAAGCCAGTTGAAAGGGTAAAAGTTGGAGGGTTACTCACTTTAAAAGCCTCCATTTTTATTTTAGTTGATTTCTGTGGTGTACAGTTTACCCCAATAGTGAGCACCACTTTTGGGAATCCAGCAAGTTATACACTCGCTGGTGCTGGATCCACTGGAATTCAAAATCACTTACACTTAAAAGAATTACTTGTTTGTAAGAAAAGTGAATAGTGAGATTCTAAATGGGTTTATTAGTTGTTGCCGCGGAGCAAAAAAGGACCCTCTGAATATACTGCTTATTATTTAAATTATATCAAGGGTTGAAGGGAATTTGATAGTAAATTTAGAATATCCAAGTAGGGTCCAGATTAGGAAATATGTAAATCTGAACTATTAAAGTCAGAAAATTCATTTCATTTTGGCTGAACAACTGATGAGGAGTCAATTTTAGGTAAGACGTACCCATGGGGGATTGATTTAATATTTTAGCCAATCCCCATTAGCAAAAATTATTGCATCTTGGGGGACCCCCACCCGCCTATAAAAGGGGGTGGTCCCAGCTTAAGTGTTGGCTTTGGACTAGATGTGGCCCAGGGAGGAAGCTATTATGAACTCCCCTGGTTTTCTCGCAAGGTTGGGGCAATCTGACTGCCAGATTTTTTGGTATTTGCCCATTGATATTTTTAAATTTTTTACTCTAACTCATTAAGATCCACCAAGAATCGGCCAGGGTCTTTTGGTTGATATTGTCATTACTTTCATTAAAGTCCATATTATTAGGAGATCAGGCATGTAATTATCCAATCATATTTGTGAGTTGAAACTATTCTTACCTACAACATTCTTTTGCCAAAGTTAATACAGAGATTGTCTGACAGCCTTGGAAGGTTTCAGTTGACCGTTGGAAAAGACACTATCACGTTAACCATTAGAAACGTGGTGAAACTACAATTTGGGTATCTTAGGCTAAGCCAACAGCGACTAAACTTGTCACCAACTCTTTAAATGCCATTTCAAGTTGAATTGGTTTTTACCCTCGCTCAAAGTTCACCAGATTAGGTCTAAATCTTGAGGTCCCACTCCTGAGTCTTTCTAAGCTATTCCTTAAATTAATTGTCTATTTAAGTAGTTATAACACACTTAGGAAATTAATGGTTGGTTTTCTAATTTTAAATTAAATAAAATCCAATTCCCAGATTTCATTATTTTACTATGACAAAACTCAAACTACACAACCCAATTCAATTTTTTTCTACTCACAAACCTGTGAACCCTGGTGCAATGATAGCCTGGTTAGTTGCTAGGTTTATTTTCACATTTATGACTATTGGCGCTCGCTTATGATATTTCTTCCAGCTCAAATCAACGTCATACAAGCAGCAGTGCCACAGTAATTTGGGATTGCCATTTGGGTGTTTTGTCATCTATACTGGCAGGCTGGTCTAAACTTAATTTGCCTCTTTCATGAAAACTATGGCAGAAACACTGTCACGGTCAAAGTGGATGGAAATAGAAAAGAATGGGCGTCGAGTAAAGGGGTGTTTCCAGGAATTTATGTTGTGAAATCTCCCAAGTTCTAATTGGAGGCATGTAAAGGAATGATTCCGCATACCTTAAAGCGTGGTTTGAAACGTATAGCAAAGAAGAGGTAAAGAAGCTGCCATCCAATAGCATTTTGATTATTCAATAGACTTGATAGAAGGGAAGCATCCTACTCATGGACCAATTTATAGTTGCAACCAATGAGAACAGGTGGTGAAATGATAGTACTGGGATAGTAAAATGAAAAAGGTTTTATGTGTCCCAGTCTCCATGTTCAACTTTACTTTTATTTGTAAGCAAGAAGAATGGAGGTTTGTGACCTTGTATAAACTATCAGAAGTTGAATAATAAACTACTAAGAACCAATACCCTTTGCCTGATGCTGACTACTTGAGAGATCAGTTTTCTGGGGCTACTATAATTATAAAGGTGTATCTGAGGGATGCATTTAACCAGATCAGGATTTAGGAAGGTGATTAATGTAAACAGCTTTCAAGACGTGGTTTGTGTTGTTTGAGTATCTTATCATGCTGTTTGGCCTTCTCAACGCATTAAGTACAGTTCAACAAATGAGTAATACAAGCTTTTCTTTCTGTTCAACATCAATTTTGAGCGATTTTTGAAAAAAAAAGTCGATTTTTCACCACCGCCTCAACACACCAATTTCCAAATTTATGTCCTTGGATCCACCACCTGCTGTCTAAGTATGGGGCAATGGTGCTTCACCTCTAGCATTTACCACCCAGCAGGCAAACATGTGCGGAATGGCTTGTTCAGTCTGCCAAATACATCTGGCTGCTATGTCCCTCCAAGGGACTTAGCACTCCACCTTGCATGAGTCCACCTAACCTTCCCCCACCCCCTAGCCCAACCCTGATCAAATATTCACTTTTGCCTCCACTTCATGTATGAACACTCTTCCCATATGCAGACAAAATGATAATTGAGCTGGCAACAGCCATTTTTGCACCATCAGGGTTTAATGACTTCGCCCTTACAAAAGCTACTTCAATATTAGATTCCCTACTGAATAGGATGCAGACGCTGCAGCAGCAACGCCCTTAATTTTTAAAAACTCACCCATTACCACCACCCGTTCATGCCTCCCTTATAATACCACACTTGTAGTGACCTTTGTGAACCTCCCCTCACACCTTCCCCATCAAACAGTCTATGAGGAGTTGATGTCTGGGCTGTCCACTTATGGCACAGATCTTATCTTCCAATTTATTGTCCAAGTGGTGCCGAGAGACTAGCAACACTTTGATCAATGGCCATCATCACCCCCCACCAGTAAACATGGACCAGCACATACCAACGCATGCCTCTATCCCATCTGCACCCATTTTTTTCTTTGGGCCTTCACTGACAACGGTCACACACTTTTCCCCCTCTGCTATGAATTGGGCCATATGAAAAAAGCATTTCAATATAATTTACACCCTGCGAACATGGCCAACTCCACCCATGAGGCCACACCAACAGCGTTCAAGTGGGGATTTTGGCTGCCCCCACCCCCACAGGCCATGCGCTCAATCAGAAGCAAAATCTAGCACCTTAAACCCAAGTAGTCCAATTCACACCCACGCCAACCAATTGGGTGCAGGCTTGGACTAATTTTCTATACAAAAAATCCTCCACTTCAAAACTTACCCAACCGCCACCTATCACCAAATCAAAGTTAACCAAAATCCCTGGTATTTATGGAATAAAGTAACTGAATTTGGTGAAATTGTTTCACCTCCAGCTTTAACAATCGATCTAGAACCTTTATATGAATTCAGACTTGAGATGCCATATTCCAGCCCAAACAATATGTCCCCAAACCCAATGCTATCACATACAAAAGCGACCACCAGCTTGCAGAGGCCGCGGTGGCCTCACTCAAAAAGCGTTATTTTTGAAAAGCCGTGGAAAGATCTGTTAGAGAAAAAAGGGCTGCTACCCCCTTGTTCCCACCCAATTTTCCTCCTACTTCAAAAGAGGAAATCCAATGCCTCTATGAACTGCCACCAACGCTGTCAAATGTTTCATTACTCTGGCAGAATTTTCCCCATCCACACATGTCACCAGAGCAAACATTGCAAAACTAGCCCAACTTCCTGATTCTCAAATCCAAGCCAAACACCATTTTTCCAAATTAATAGAGTCCTTTATCCAGGGCCTAATCATCAAACTCAACTGCTGTCTACCTCTCCTCAACCCTCATCCAGCGGATGCCACAACCCCCTTGGTATCAGCATTGATCCTCCTCATTAATACCAAACCCAAAGAGGATGATGATTCTCCTTATCACCCTCCCCCTCCACCATGGTGGGATAAGCGGCTCTCTGCTGTGACACCTGGTAGGTGTTTTTTCGTTAATTTTGTTTCCTGAAGCTTGTTTAGGGAAGTTGGTTCATGTTATTGGTTGGTTTAGTTTTGGAGTGTCTGTTTCAGTATTGTTTGTCCCCTGGATGGCTTGCCTCAATTAAATAAAAACAAATGGTTAATACAGTTCTAGGTGGGTACATGGATCACTTCTGTGTGACTTACCTGGATGTTATTCTGGTGTATAGCAAGTCACAAGAGGAATATCTTCGATATTTGCCATTGATCTTAAATAAATCCCAGGAGTATAACCTTCATGTCAATCTTTTAAAGTGTAAAAATTGCACAGAGAAAATTTGAATTTCTTATTTATGTTATGGAAAGTAATGGGGCTACAATGACTCCTAGAAAAGTGGATGTTACCACATCTTGATCTACGCCTAATAGCCAGAAGGAAATTTTCAGGTTCTTTGGGGTTAGCGAACTTTTTGCAGGGATTTTATCAAAGGCTATTCTTCTATTACAATACCCTTGACCCGGCTCACATCAGAAGGTTTCCATATAAATTGTCCCAGGCTGTGAAAAAATATTTTTCTGATTTGAGTCTGCCTTTCTTTCTGCGCCAGTGTTTTCCCTGCCCAACTATGATAGGCCTTCATGATTGAGACTGAAGCTTCTGGATATGTACTTGAGGGAGTTTTATTGTTTGAGAAGGAAAATAGTAGGCTGCATCCCATCCTACTATTAGATAAATTTACCCTTTCTGAAATTAACTACCCATCTATGACAAAGAGATGTTGGCATATCTTCAGACCCTGAAACACTAGAGACGGTACTTGTGTGGGGCAAAGCATCATGTGAAGATCATGCCTTACCATAAGAATTGCCATACTTCTTTAATCCTCACCAGCTAAGTCAGTGACAAGCTAGATGGGATCTTACCCTTGCTAATTATGACCTGACAATTGAATACAAGGCTGGAAATTAGCGTGGTCCATGATTCCTAAGTCATCGCCCTGATTTGATTCCTGCAGAAGAGAAGATCACAGAACTTAATACGCAGGTTTTACAAAGACATGAAACACAGTGAATCAGCTCTCTCACATGATTTTGTTGGATGGGAGGATGATATTTTGAAACTGAGTAAAACCTGCATTTTCTCAAGGTGTGAAGGCTGATCTGAGACGGAATTTAAATAGTGGAAGTTACTTCAAAGAATTTTTCTGAAAGGACATTTGGCTGTTTGAAGAAATACCTGTATTTGCCTGGAGGGTCCCAACAATTAGAAATTACGTGAATATCATGACTTAAGCATAGCTGGACATCCTGAAGAATATAAGATGGTAATTATCATCCAGAGAACTTACCGCTGACCTAAAATGGCTGGTGATGTCAGTAAGTACCTGGCTGGATGTGAATTTTGTGGGCGTACTAAGGTAGTAGGGGCCACCTGAAAGTCAGCTGGAACCATTGAAGATCTCTTAGAAGCCTTGGGAGTCAGTTATCGTAGATTAATCGGTGAGCTACACCAGTCTTAGGGTTATAATTTAGTTTTGGTGGTAGCTGGCCGATTCACAAAAATGTCTCACTTCATTCCTATGACCACCAATGTTATAGCCAAAGAGATACACCAGCTATTTTTAAAGAATGTCTTCTTATATAAAGAATACCCAAGGAAGTTATCTCCGTCAGAGGCCTACAGTTCGCTTCACAATTTTAAAAGCAGGTTGTTATAAATTTGGCATTATCTCAGAGATATGCCAAAGGGCTTTGCGCAGGGTTCAGCCCACTGAACAATAGTACTGGTGATAGGATGATCGTCATCCCCCAAAAAGGTAATAAATTTTTGATATAAAAAGAGCTATTGCTCTTGTTATAAAATTTGCGGAATTATTAAGATATGCTGTAAGGGTTTTTTCACGGGGACAACCCACTGAGCAATTGGAATGGACGATATGAAATTCATCAATTCCTCAAAACACACTCAAACAAAAAAATATAATAAAAGGGAGCAATTTACCTGAAAACACTTCTTTGTTTTAATAAGTAATCTCAGCAGATTCCTTCTAGTCTGCTCGCTCTCTCTACCTACTCAAAATCCTTTCCTCTCAATCTCCTCATCTCGCTGATATCCCAGCAACCTCAGTCAGTACCAACGCTTGTGCTTAGTCTATTTGTTCCACCATATTCTTATTGGTTCTGGCAGAGCTCATCATTCATTAAAATTATGATCGCCTTAGTTTGAGGTGATCCGCTCAAGATCATCTTACATTGACATCTCATTATTTGTTTTTTGTCTTTTTTAGCACTAGTGGTGCACAACCCAGAAGGGGGAGCCGCCACACATCTTTATTTGCAAATGGGCCAAACAAAGGTTTATAATAAAATAAAAAATTCCTAATATAGTCCCTAGGTTATCAGCCTAGCAAGCCATATCAGATGGTGAGGAAGCTTTGAGAAAATTTTGTCAGGCGCTCACTTTAGCTGGGGACCATAACAGACAAAAATTTGGGTAGGGGCATCAGCGACATGAGGCATAAAGTGGTATAGTTATGGGTTTTCTTCATTAATGAGGCCGGCGGTGTCCATTGTCTCAACATATTGAGCAAGTTGATGCTCAGCAAAAGTGATGAGAGCTGGCACACAAGTAAATGACTTGAGGTGCCATTGAGTTTGGGGGATAGTTGGGGTCAAAAAGAGAGGTTTTTGCTGCATCAATGCAAGTGTGGCTCGCACTGAAAGCGAGCTCCTCAATTTCATATTTAGCATCCTCATCAAAATCTGAAGGTAAATTTGGGATAGCAATACCCTCAACTAGGGGTTCCATCACCCCATGGAGATGCTGGCGGAGAAGGGTTTTGGCAGGGGCAGCTGTGGCTTCCACTGCCATTTGTTTGAAATTTTTGTAATTTGGAAAGCCACTTTTAGAGCGAAAACGGTGGGGGCGCAAATCAGGAGGATCAATAAAAAACTCCTCCAATGCAAAATCTGGCTTCCCAGTGTATGGCCGGTCAATACCATCAATCCAATTGAAAAAACGAATGGATTAAGCTCAGACAGCGCTGGCCTAGCCACAGGAGTTGGGATGGTGGCTGAACCTAATTGGCCATGAATAGTTGACCATGGCAGCTCAGCCAAAACTGTTTCAGCCATTGACTCAGGATTCTGTAACCTGGCTGAATTATTCAAATTTTAAAAAAATTTAAATTTTTATTGGCTGCTGCTTTCAAAGCAGCACAAGAATTACCTGAGGGAGGGGGCAGGAGGATCACGCTCCATTCAAAAAATTGGGGCGAGGCAGCCACTGGGGTGGCGCCAGAAGGAGGGGTGATGGAATCGGCAGAGGTGGAAACCATGAGGCACTTGTGCTTCGAGTGGTCAAGCTTGAAGCACAAAAGGCAGATGGCGCGGCTGTTTTCAACGTGCACCCAAAAAGGATGATCAGGGGCGGACCTGATCACGATGTGGGGGAAATCATAAGATGGGTGTCACAATTAAATGTGTGGATTGTCACAAAGGCGCGAGGGCCTGACAGACAATCTGCCCATGGGCACCACAAACTGCAACACGAGGTCTGTGCTGTAAATGGCCAAACCCTCCATGAGCTTATGGCGGAGGAGTTCAGGGGAAAGGAAAAAGGGCAACCTGGCAACTGGACCACCAAATTGTCCTCATCTGGGAGCTGGGTGCAAACGGTGGGGAGCGAATTTTTTAAAAATTAATGGCAGCTTAGATGCTGCCATGGCATCAGTTTATGAGAGAAAAGCCAAGGTCGAAGTACCCTTAAAGGGGCAGAAGTCAATAAAGCTGGCAGTTTTAAAACTGCCGTGGCCATCTTGATGATGGCCGCACTTGCATATGGGAAAAGATTCCCATATTTGACCCAGAGGCCAAAATGCAAATTGCTCCGTGGGAGCACCAAAGGTCTCTGGAGAACCGCCTGTGAGCTTGTGAGGTGGTGGGCTGTCCTGAGGGGGGACATAACGCCTGGTAGCGTTGGGAGGGCTAGTAGAGCCAGCTTGGGTGCACTTTGGCAGTGGCCAAAAAATGCCAGATGGCGGCGCACCACCACCCCAATCTGGGGCAGCAGGCGTTGATTGCATTGACATTGGTAGGTTTTGGCTCAATTGAGCAGTCATTTTTTGTTTTTTTTAAATCTGAATTTTGCTTCGATTTATGTATTGAAGCAAAAAAATGATTATTATTTGTTGTTTGTTAACATTACCTTATTGCCTACTTTGGAGGCAATCTAATATCATCCATTTTACCCAATATTGCCTCATCACAAGGTGCTCAAATACTTATACTCTATAATTATTGTCATCAAATTTTTGCTGTCTGCCATGACTATTTCAGCCTTATTGTCCAGTCATATCAGAATCTCGATGGCTCTGATGACACTCTTTTATTTAACTTAATAACTTACAGAGGATCCTCGCTAGTCCACTAACTTTAAACAATCAACAACCTCCTGCTTCCAATCTACTCATTTTCTGATAACTCAGCAGCTTTGGTCAATACTGAATATTTCACTTAGTAATTCTTTACACTGCATCTCATTGGTTCCAGCAGGTGTTACTATAAATTAAATTCACAATCGCTTAATTCAAGGCAATTTTACAATTATTTGTCTCACATCAAAATCTCCTACTCACCTCATTTTGGAAGCAATCCCATACCATCTGATCTAAACCAATATTGCCTCCTCATAAGGTGCTAAAAATCATAACTCATACTCAGACTAGGCGGATTCTACCCCATTCTGCTATAAATACTTAAGATTACTGTCCAGTCATATCAGAATCATAACATTACCTCCCCATTTTCAACTGGACAATAAAACGGCTACTGCTTAATTGACTGAAGGAACTTTGCGTGCACTTGGTTGATGATCTGACTACTTGCAGGGTCCTTGATATTATATGCATCTGCACCTGTCTTCTAAATAACTTTAAATGGCCCAATCTAGATACTGGCCAACTTGTGCTTTCACCCAAAGCCATATTGGTCATGGAATAGAACCATGTACCCATTTTTGAACTGGCCTAACCTGCTAGCCGTACCTGATCAGCAGCTTGAGTCTTAATCTTCTTGGCTAAACTGAACGAGAATGATTCAGTTTGCAATTTGATTAATGTGTCAGCTAGGTTTGTCAAGTATTGTTGGGGATCCATTCTGCCAGTATCTTCTACACAGGCATATAGAAGCGCAGGCAAAGCGAGGTGCCATCTGTAAAGCAAGTGGAAGGGGTCTTCCCCTTGGAGGAATGTTAACTAATGTTATAGGTAAACATGGCAGTGGACAGAAGAAAACTTCAATCTGAGGGTCAATCCACTACTAATTTATGGAGTATGTTTACTTAAGTCACATTGACCCGCTCAACCATTCCGTTGAACTCAGGCTTGTATGGGGTTATAAGAACACCCAGATGGCCATCAGCTTATTTAGCTTTGGGAGGATGTGGGAAGTGAAGTTAGTTCCATTATTGGTAGGGAGGAACTGAGGGCAGCCATGCCGCTGGATAATTTATTCCATTATGAACTTGGACACTGTGACCGCCCACAAATCTTGTATCTCACTAGCTTCAACCCATCTGGTCAAATGATCGATTGCCACCAGAATGTACTTTGAATGGTTAGCTCCCTTTGGAAGAGGGCTAATGACATCAATGGGAACCATATGCCAAGAGAAGTGTTTTCACTAACTGTCATGATGTCTTCTGTGGATCAGTTTTCCACTTGGCATTGGTGGCAGGAGGAGATAGTGTCAAAAACATTCAGGTTCATGCTTTCCCAGTAATACAGAGGCTACAAAGATTCCATTGTCTTGCATATGCCACTATGTCCGATGGCCCTATGTGCACTCATGATAATGTTAGCTCGTGATGAGGGTCGTGCAAAGTTCACTGTCAAATTGACAATCTACTTAACAAATCAACATTCCGCTGGAAGGTATTAACTCACATTTCATTCAACGCCTTTACAATTTTTGTTAGCTCACTGTCATACTTACCGCTAATCGTCTTATTGTAAATGATGTCACTTAGATCTGCTATAACTGCAATTGTTGGTAATCTCACCAATCAGTCTGCATTATGGTGTTTAGTTCCCAGTTGGTGAAGAATCTCAAAGTGTTAGACTGCAGTTTAAGGGCTCAATGAGCTAGACGCCCCTCAGGATCTTTAAGGTTTTGCAACCAGCATAACGAGGCATGGTTCGTTATGACTTTGAACTTTACGCCATGCAAATATAATCTGTATTGATTGTAAGCGTAGATCACCACTAAGCACTCCCCGATACCATCTAGTATTAAAAAAAGCACTCCCGATCATTACAGTATAATTATGTTTATGGCAATTCAGACTTTTAATGCAGTACACTACTGGGTGCTCCTCACCTTCGTCATCTTTTATGAAACAGAACTGCCCCAACAGCGGAAAGGAACGTATCCATCTGTACAATGAACTCTTTCTCTAAGTTTAGGTATTTTAGTACTGATCAGAGCTGTTTGTAGGGAATTAAAAGAGCATTTGCGGCGTTCCGTTCATTCAAACGTGACATCCTTTTTTAAAAACTCAAACAGCGGACCTATAATACAACTAAAGTTGGGTACAATATGGTGGTAATAGCCACCATCCCCAAAAATACATGTACATCACGTTTGCTGCTTGGTGTAGTCATTTCTTGGATAGCCTCTACCTTGGCTGGTTGGGGCTTCATCCCAGTTGCGTCTACTACAAAACATAGGTATTCTAACTGTTCTTTGAAGAAGTGACATTTTAAGGCTTGATCTTGATATTGGCCTTTGTAAAAGCTAGAGAAAGACCTCGTCCAGATGGGTAAGATTCTCAGAGAACTTTTTGGGAAAAAACATTGATATGATGAGTTACCCAAGGAAACATGATAGCTTCAGATCACTGAGATTGGTATCCATGGCCCGTTGGAATATAGTCAGGGCATTACACAGCCCTTGTGGAATATGAATTGGTTGAGAGCCTTTTAGAGATGATAATGGCGCATTTCTACTGTTCTACTGTGGGTAACTCGATCTGCCAATAGCCTGATATCAAATCCATTGCAGAGAAGTAACAAGCTCCGCCTAAGTGGTCCAGTGCATTATCAATCTACGGCAAGGGATATTAGTCCTTTTTGGTGATTATGTTGACCTTCCAGTAGTCTAAGCCACCCAGTTTGTACAGTCCTTTTTTACAATCAGAATGGAGCGAGGCCCATGGACTCTTTAAAGGTTTGAGCATCCCTTGATCTAGTAACTTTTTAATCTCACTATCTCTACTTCCTCAGTTGCCCTTGATTGGCGGATCAGTCATGAACTGATGTTCATATGATCCTCAGTGTCCAACTGATAGACCACCCCCATGCACATCCTAAATCATGGTTGTTGAAAGCGAAAATCTCTTTATATTTTTGGAATAGGCTATTACTCAATCCTTCTGCGCTTCCAATAATCCCATTAAATTATCACATGGTACCACAGTCAGTACGGCAGACTGTGTTTCAACAGGTAGACAAAATTTGTCCTGCGACCCAAACTCATGGACCTGGAGGACCTCCCAAAAAGGGATCAAGTGTAGATATGCCACTACTTGATGTTGGCGGATTTGCAAAGATTTTATTTGTAGGTTTGCGAGTAAAACCTTGATCTCCTCATGTCCCAGGAGTATGATGCCTGGAGCCACGTGTGGCTCAAGCCACAATTGTAAATAAGGACTGATAACTTCCCCTTAATGTCCATGTGTTTATTCTATCTCCAACTCAGTGTTCATAATTACTTGGTGACCAGACGGGATAGATATAGATACAGCAGCTCAGAGAGGCAGCCCTTGTATTTATATATCTTCTGGGATTGGGTTAAGTCTTGCTTTCTAATTGATGATAGCAAACTGAAATCACCCCATCACTATAGGTAAGGGTGATATGCCCCATGTGCACCGAGTCCTTTGTTACTCCTCCGTAGGTAAATCAAATTAAATCCGTTGTCCCAAAAGCTCAAACGTCTCCTCTGTCATATCAATGACAGCACCATAATGTCACATAAAAGTGGTTCAAATCAAAATGTCACAATTCTCATTTGGTAACATTATTGCAAGGGTTACAATGACAAAAGACCTGCATTGAAAAGGAAATGCGCTGTATGCTCCTTCAGAGACCGTCCTATATCCGATCCAGCAGTCTCATATACCATACAGAGTTCTACGTCCAGATTTAATGTCAAATTAGCCACCAACTTAGTTGAAACTATGTTAACTGGAGCACCCATATCTATTATAGTGCTGACTTGTGCTTTGGCTACAACAATGTCACAGTTCATGCACACTGAGTATGATGTATCCTGACTGGGTAACGCATGGACATATAATAAATCTCTGTTCTAAGGAAGCTTGCAATCCCTTCACCAACTTTGGGGTACTTTTTGATGATAGTGTTGAGTGGAGGAGTGACAGTTTCTCCTTGAAGGGAAAGCAAATATGCATCTCTTTAACCGCTCAAAGTCACTTTTGAGCGATTTTAAATTTAAGTTTATTTATCCACAGCCATCTGCTCAAACCTATTCTTTGATGTCCTTGGCTCTGCCGCCTGCCACCCCAGTGTGGGGCAGCAGTGCACCCCCACCTAGCGTTTTCCGCCCTGCAGGCAAGCGCGTTTGGACGGGTTCAAACAGCCCGCCCACTGCTTCCAACCGTTTTGTCCCCCCACGAGACTTAGCGCTCCACCTGGCGCGCGTCCACCCTTCTCGCCCCCATCCTCTCGCCCTCCCTCGCTCTGCTATTCGCTATTGCCTCAGAGTGGGCTATGGGCGTTTGTTCCCATATGCCAATAAGGCAATTATTGACCTAGCCACTACAGCCTTTGCGCCAGCTGGCTTTATAGACTTCCGCCCTTTTAAGGGCTACTTTGACGTTAGGTTCCAATCTGAGGAGGATCCTGAAGCGGCAGCACAAACTCCTCTAATTTATAAAATAAACCCCATTCCCACAAACTGTACTCGCCTCCCTTCAGACACCACGTTAGTGGTATCCTTTACAAAACTCCCATCCCACCTTCCACCCAAGGTTTTGTATGACCAGTTGGTCGCGGGGCTCATGGCTTATGGCACTCAGCCCAACCTCATATTTGCCATTCCATCTAGTGCAGAACGCCTTGCTGCTCCTCGTGCAACAGCCACCATCATACCACACCACCCTACCATAGCCCAATAAATCCCACCCCGCGCTAGTGTGGCTGCAGCGCCTGATCATTTCTTTTGGGCTCGGGTTAATAATGGTAAGCAGATTTGTTCCCTCTGCTTTGGCCTCGACCATGCAAAAAGAGCGTGCCTAAGGCCAAATCCGCTGATGCAGCTTCTGAGCCCCCCTCTGGAGGTTCAGTATGGGGTGCTTTGCTGCCCCCTCCCACCCTCCAATCTCGTTCAGTGGGCCCACATGGAAAATCAGCCCAACTCAAAACCTCCATCCTCACTCTCCCACATAAATCTACGCCAGCCAATCAGAGCGATGCTTGGACCAACATTCACACCCAAGCAGCTGCCCATTTGCCCAATCCTACCCACTCAAATTTAAACGCCACTATTCCAGTGAACCAAAATTCATGGGATCTATTGGCTGAAACTGACGAATCAGGTAATATCCTCATTAGTAAGCATGCAGGTCAACCTCTCTGCCATGCAATTATGGTCGGGCAGAATTTTTCCTTCCCGACTTTGATGAAACCCCTACCCTCGCCATTTTGCTCTTCTACCCAATAAAGCCCCCTTCCAAAGTGACCACCAGCTCGCCTTAGCTGCGGTGGCCTCTCCTCATTGCCAAAAACTACGCACCGCGGTGGCCCAGTCAGTGGCTCAGCTCCAGCATGGCCTGCCCACCATCTTCTTCCCCCTGACTTCCCTGAATCTCCCTGCAGTGACATCTCAAAACTATTTGATGATGCTGAAATCGCTGTTATGAATGTCGCAACGCTTGCTTCATTCAACCCCTCAGCCAAAATCACCCGCCACAGTATCTCCTTTTCACCCAACTTCCTGAAGCCCGCAAAGAAGCTGAAGTTCTCCTCGCAGCTTTTGTTGAAACACTTTCCCATCATTATCTTGATGCAGAAGTGGAAAACTCCTACTACGCTGACCTCAGCCCCCACTATGCAGATGCCCCAACGCCCTGGCTCTCTGCTCTGATCTGGTACTGTAACCAACACCACTTGATCGAGGTGGGTCTTTCTGAAAACCAACCCCCCGACCTCTCCTCACCCTCTGCCATGGTGGGTTAAGCAGTTTCTGCTTCCCACCTGGTTAGTAGTTTGTTTTGCCGTTTTGAGTGCTGTGATTAGTACTGTCCATCCCCTGGTCAGCGTAACTCAATAAATTGGATAGCAAATATGCAGAGGGGCTAAACTTGTCAGTGAAAACTTTTCAACCATTTGGCAAGTTTATGGTATGGTCTTCATCTGAAATCATTCTTCCGCCACAGCTTTGGGTTGCACTTGTTGCACAAAATTCACCCCTCCGACTGGCTGCTAATATAGGAATGTATTATCATACTGGTGGGCTTCCTCTGCATATACTTCAGTAGATTCAAGTGAGACGTTTGAATTTGATAGCGGAGGTAGAGTCCTGTCTCTACTATTCTCTGACTTTTCCCTGTTACATTGATACTGCCGTATTTAATAGACCTGTCAATTGGGGCTAACTTGTGCCAGGTGCTCAGGGCGACCACATTCAAAACAATTTACCCCATAGGGCCTACATCCTTGAATATGTAACTTGGTTCATGTGAAAAGTTTTATGGAAGGTGATCGGTGTAAAAAGGACCAGGTCAATAGAATGACTGCTGTTGGTCAGCGTAATTAGACCCAAGGCGGTAGTTATGATCATGGATGATAAGCAGGTATGGGATGGACGTTTAACTGCTGGGGTAACTCAGCAGAATCTGTACCGGACAGGCGAATCTCCCCAAATAAGATGGTCCAACTTTGGTAGCAGAAGGGTTATGCTCAGTATTGTGTGGAGTTATAGTTAACAGATATATGGCACAAGAACTGAACAATTTTAAGCAATAGTATGTCTTCATCCAACATTGGTTTCATGACGTTGTACAGCTCATGGTATGTCTTCATGGCGGAGGTCATCACAATGCACACATTAGATTCTGATAAAATCCCTGCCCTTCTTAACATGCGGGCTTTAACCATAAATCAATCATCAAATGTGGTGAAAGTCTCACTGTGCTGAAATCTGATGGTCAAGAATTCAGCCTTTCACTGTGACATCTTTACGCTACCCCTGAAGGACTGCAACGCAGTGCTTCAGTTCTTGATATGAAATGGAACAGTTTGGAAGATAACAGGTGACTTGGTCGACACTTCCACCATCTAAGGAGGATATTAACAGTTTCACCTTCAGCTGGTCAGAGGCTCTTTCTGTTGCAAACTGAATCACTTAAAGAACCCATGAATATTCCCATTACAATTAAAAGGAGACAACCTATCACTACAAACTTCCTGAAAAAGCTTGTCCTGCCATTTGAGCAAAGCGTCTAAGGAGAGTTTGAGTTCTGCATATTTGACTGGTGCAGCATGTCATGAAGATCCCCCATCAAAACAATATTGATTTGACATGGCTGGAAACTGGTGAATTTTCTATCTTTTTTAAATGATTAATGGGCCCCATTTGTGAGCACCACTGTTATAAATTCAGCGTTTTATTGGAGATATGCTAAAGGAGTTTTGCACATAGTTCAGCTAACTGAACAATAGGTCCATCAATATGATGATTGTAATCCCCAAAACAAGGTAATTACCTTTTAATATAAATAGAGCTATTGCTGCGATGACACTAGTTAATTTAACTTAACAAAATGCAGCTGATCCTCGCTAGTCCACTCACTCTAAACCATCAAAAACCTCTTGCTTCCAAACTACTCATCTTGCTGATAACTCAACTATTTTGGTCAGTACTTAAATTTAAATTTAAATTTATTGCGGGGAAGGCCGACCATGGGATGGACACTTCAGAATATGACTCAGACGAGACAAAACTTAGTACCAGGGGAGGCACCCCAGAGAAGCGATGCTATCTCTTGTTGCCAGCGGAAAACGCCACTTATGGGAAGGGGGAGGGAACGTGTGTAGGGGACGTAGCCACTATTGAGCACGTGTGGAGGAAGGGGTCTGATTTGATGAACCAGACTGGGAACCAGGAGGAAACCAGCTGTCTGCGACGCGGTGGGAGATATCCAAACATCCACGCTTGAAAGTGATCCACCAAATGAGACCAGAATCTGTGGACAGCTTCAGGGAGGGTGGGGATGGATCCAGCGATGGCATCCAATACAATCGTGTGGATAGTCCACATGGCGATTGCAACCACCAGAGCACGGAGGGAGGGTGGGAGGAGGGAGGCCATTGATAAAGCAAACATATCTCTTGACAGACTGAAGGGATGCGTTTGATCCTGGCCAAGCAGACATTGAACTTTGCGCCATATCACTTTAAAGGCGTGGCACTTCTCCAGGCGGTGGAACAGCGTTCCATACTGGCCACACACGACACAGGATGAGTGTAAAGCGTTAGAGTGCTCAGCTGTACGATACACCCGCCTCAGGCAGCGCCACACATGGGAGCGGACTTGAGGCTGCAACAGAGGATGGTGTGCGTATTTCCAGATAGTCTTTTGGGTCTCAGTGGAATAAGGGATGTCCATCATGTCCAGGTAGTCCACCCTGGATAGGACTTGGGGTCAAATGGGGATCACGCCATCATGGATGGGTAGCCCTTGTACCTCTTGTGTGAACTGAGGAGAGGGGCGGCCTCTTCGGGTTGTATGTCCACTAATATGAATTCTCCACTCTGCGCTTCGCATGGAGAGTAGGATTCGTTTGTAGTAAGTTTTGGTCCCGTGAGGACCTGTGGCTGATGTGTGTGATGCGAGGTATTTCATCAGGGAGTGGGGGTTTGATGGATTGTTGAGGCCCAAGGCTCGGGAGAAGTTAAAGCAGGCCGCGCGGGACCTGTATTGGGATGGGAGTGTAGGAGCAGTGACAGCCGCAATCCAGGTGCCCAGGATCTTGGCGGCATGGGCAATGAAGTCAAGTAGGTCCATGCCACCATGATGATGAGGGCCAAACATGACCTCTAGCCGTACTGGTGGAGGGCGGCCTGACCAAAGCCAACCTTGTAGCAAAGCATACAGGGATTTGAAGAAGCTTGGGGAGAAGGGAAGGCGTGGGCTCCGAACCAGACTTTGGATAGGAGCATAGAGTTGGCAAGAACAACCCTGCCAGTGAGGGTAGTAGGGTGGGCTCTGAGAGAGGCAATTCGCTTCGTCACGTTGTCCAGTATATGGCACTCCATTACTGCTGTCGCATATCCACCTACCTCTAACCACACGCCCAGATGGCGTACCGGTCCTATGGTAGGTCGTGGCACAAAGGGGAGCACCAGTGGAGCGGTGTGTTTGAGTTAGTAAGGCGTGACGTGGGCGAGCAGTTGGGCCGGGTTGGGAACTACTTGCTGGGGCCCAGCAGTTCTGAAACTGACCAAGGAGGATGATTTCGGTTTTGGATGCGTTCAGTGCCGCGTTGCTTACCCGAGAATAGTCCTGGATTAGGGCTTTAAGCGCGCGTGCATCTTTGTTATCAGACATCCCCACCACGCAATCATCTGCAAATGCCATCATCTTGACTGGGGTTTAGCCTGGCACATGGACCCCAGTGAGTTGGGCATTCTCATTTCGCAGTAGTGGGTCAAGGCTGAAGTTGTATAAGAGTGGGCTTAGGGGGTCCCCTTGTCGCAGGCCCCTTTGAGGATGGACTACTTCCGTTAGGAAACCTGGGCTGCGCACTGCCATTGTTGCAGATTCCGTGAGCAGCATCACCTAGTTAATGAAGCGGGGAGGTAGGCGGAATTGTTGGAGGCAGGCCCTAAGGTATTCCCAGTTTACTCTATCATAGGCCTTTTGTTGGTCCAAGAATCAAGTGCCCCAGAGGCTGTGCACTGAGATACATTAGCCACAGAGTGCATGTTATCCCAAATTGACCTTCTGGGGATGAAACCGAATTTTTCTGGGGAGAAGGAGGCAGATGCTACAGTCCCTAAACGGTTAGCCATGATTTTTGTTAAAATTTTGGTGTCTGTGTTTGTTAGAGAAATGGGGCACCAGTTGGCTAAGTTTAGCCTATACCCTTTCTTGAAGAGTGTGACCGTGAAAGGCCTCATGTCCTCCTGGTAGGAGGCGCGTTTCCAACAGGCTTTGGTTGAGTGAGGCTAGCAGTAATGGGGATATATATTTAACTTATTTTTTGTAGAACTCATATGGAATGCCATCTGGGCCTGGGCATTTTCAGTTTGGCGCACCGCAAATGGTAGTCCATAATTCGTTTGGAGTAATTAAATTCATTATTTCTGGGTATCAGAAAATGGTGCGGACATGACTCTGTCGAGAAATTCCGCCATTTCAGCCAGCTGAATTGGTTCAGCTCAGTATAACTCAGAGTAATATCTTTGCGTTTCGATTGCCACTTCAGCCGGTGTGTCCACAGTAGAATTATCTGATCTTTGCACCTGTGTGCAGGCCACGCTCTGGCATGGTGCAAAATTTTTTTAAGAAGTATGCGGTGCACTTGTCGCCTTTAGTGATGCGTGTGGCCCTGTATTGGACACAAACCCGATGTTTGTGTTGCCTTTCAAGTGCGTTGAGGTGGGCAGCTGCCTCTACCCACTTCTGGCCCCATGCAGGGCTATATCTTGAGGCTGGAATGTTGGACTCCAGGTGGGCCAATTTCACCAGCGCACGCAATATAACTGCAGAAGTGGCTCGTGAGCATCTGGATGAGAGATGGCGATAGTGGCGGATGGTGTCTTCTTTGAAAGTTGCCCATGTGGAAATGGGGTCTGCACAAAACGGTGCAACAAATGATTTTGCCAAAGTTGCCTCTTCCACCCACGTGGAAAACCTGGTGACGCGAGCTCTGGGGGGCAGATTTTGCACCAATTTGGGGCCTTTGCAACTGTGACGGGTAAGTGGTATGTTATTGAGACCAGTCGGTGGTCAGAGAATTCCATTTTCGTTGTTTTGAAGTGGGAGATGTGGGGTTGGAATTTTGCTGGCACTAGAATAAGGTCGATGCAGGTCATGGACCTTAATTGGCCGTTGTGGACGTGGGGACACATCATGTTTTCGAGCAGTGAGGCATGTCATGGCAGCGCATCCATTAACCCAAGGGTGGCTTTTAGAACGCGTAGTTCTACGTGACCCTGTGGGGTGTGGGGTGAGGGCAGCCACTGGTCCGTTGGTGAGGTTAGCCAACAGTTCATGTCACCAATAAGGAAAGAATTGGGGGGTAGCGGGAATGATTTGACTGACGAGAAAAATTCCCAACGCTCTTGTGCACCGTTTGGGGAATAAATGTTGACGATTGTGTGTGCAACATCAGCCCATGAGAAGGTGACAACGAGCACTCGGCCATTTAGGAATGTTTCTGAAGATGTAAATTTGAAAAAATTGTTTTTCTGAATTAGCACCCCAAAGTGCTTTGACCTAAAGGATAGGGAGGGTAGGAGCATTGTTTTCCAAGCTTCCTCAGAACCTCGTGGACAGTGGGTTTCCTGAAAGGCCAGGATATCCAAGGGTAAATTGTTTTGTAAAAAACTCAGTTTCCTAGCCTGGGATGGGGAGGCCTTGAGTCCGGCGATATTCAGCATCCCTAGAGTGAAGGTTTCCCCCATTGCACCTTAGGTGCGAGGGGTGGGGCCCCCAGCCCACCAGCCTCTTCCAGGTCCCCACGGGCTTTCACAGCAGCGCGGGTATTAGCAGCAACACTATCGGGGTTTTTGTTAATTTTTGTGGAAAGAGTCGCATTGGCTTTGGCCTTCGCTTCATGTTTTCCTGACGTCGGATGAATTTTTTTGCAGTGCAGATAAAGTTTGGTGCACCGTCAAGTGGGGCAAAAAGTTTTTTTCAGTTGGGATAGGTCCCAAGTCAGTTTTGACCAGGGCTTGGGTGCAGCGATTGGGTAGATCAAATCTCCAATCAGATCCTCAGATTGAGTGGCCCGTTTGGCATGGGCCTCCCAATCTGATTGGGTGATGGATTCCTGAGTTGCTTCTGCCACGAAGGTCTCCATGTCCTCCTGGCTTTGTGAGTGTGGGATGGTGGTGGTGGCCTTGGCCGCTTCCTTGGCCGCAGTCCTATGGGCCTGCTTGGCCTTCTTCCACTCCTGTGGGGAGATGGTCTTTACCAATAGGTAACAGCATTGTGCTCCCCATGGGAAAGCCTCCTTGGTGCTTGCGGTTGGTTCATAGTGCGCCTCTCCGCTGGCCATGGCCGCCGAGGGGTGCTCTTGGAATGTGACGCCCTCTTTGATGGGGCATGCATGCAACTTATGGCCGAACGCATCATAGCGGGTGCAAATGGGGGGCGCGCTGTCCACAGTTACCCGGAATGGGTGGGTGGTGTGCCCTGTGATGTCAATAAAGGTGGAGTGCGGGATCTGAGTTGGGTCCTTCACGATCTCCTCAGTTTGGGTCAGAACTGTGATGGCTTGCCGGTGCACAGGTGTGGCATCAGCATGAAACGTTGCATTTCGAAAGATTGTATTTCGCCATATATGGTGAGACCATCTTTCAGGTGTTGCTCCAAAATGTCATGTTTTACCATAGTAGGCAAAAAGTCAAACGAGAGGAAAATTTGGTTTGATTTTGTCCATCTGGTGTGTTTAGTTTTGATGACCTGTTGCCCTTTGGGGAGGTCAACCACTATGCGCACCGCTGCAGCCTCGTCTGCTGCTATTTTGCTTTTAAAACCTAGGTCCAGCCAACCGCGTGACATGGAGTGAGGTGCAACATACACTGCGGTCAGGAAAATTTTTGTGTACATCTTCACAAAATTTTTATAAGGCCGTTTTTTGGATGTCCAGATACACACAGACTCTGAATTCCACCGATGAAAGTGGCTGGGAATGTGGCGTGTTGATGTACTGGTTGCATCGTGCTTGCCACATGAGTATCTCCGGGGAAATTGTTACCACCGTTTTTTTTAGATTTTTTTCTATTCCGCCAGATTCTCCGGGGCGTTTTTGAACGTTAGAGGCCGCAGGCCTTCCGCCTGCTCCTCTTGCCTTGCTTGCCTAACTGCTCCCAGACATGGGCGCAGACCAATCCCCTCTATGAGATTATCAAACTAGATTTAGTCTTGAAATGAATGGGTTGCAAAAGTGTTTGCAACGAGAAAGAAAAGTTACAAAGGTCAATACTGACTATTTCACTTAGTAATTATTTACACTGCATCTCATTGGTTCCAGCATAGGTTACCATATTTTAAATTCACAATCGCTTAGTTCAAGGCAATTTTATTATTTTTTGTCTCACATCAACATCTCCTATTCACCTCATTTGGAAGCAATCTTATACCATCTGATATAACCCAATATCGCCTCATTAAAAGGCGCTCAAAAATTGTAACTCATACTTAGACTCAGCTAATTCTACCCCATTATGCCATAACTAATAAGGAATTATCATCCTGTCATATCAGAATCGCAACACAGGTTATGTTAGATCTTGGAAATAAAGATGCCTTTATAATTCATGTCATTCCCAAAAAGATGGACAAACTGAGCGTGTTAATCAGGTTCTGGAGCAATACTTGAGGTGTTACATAAATGTTAAGCAAGGTAAATGGTTGAGCTGTTACAGTGGCCCAGTTTTGCTACAACAACATGGACTAAGCCTCCATCGGAATGTCACCATTTAAGGCTTAGTATGGCTAAGATCTGAGTTGGATTTCACTGCCAACTATTGAAGTGAAAAATTTATCAGTAAAAATTTTTTTGAAGGATATTCATCAGACTTATATATTATTCCTAGAAATTTTAATTCAAGCAGTGCAGATCTACAAGGATTTTTCAGATAAGAAAAGAGTTCCTGGGAAGACGTTGGAATTTGTGAGTGAAGTTTATTTAGAAAGCTTGCAATGTTCATTTAAATGTACCAGGCCAGAAAATTAGCCCATCGGCATATAGGACCATATAAAGCAAAGGAGGTCATTAGGAAGGTTTACTATCAAGTCACTTGACCTGAAGGATGAAAAATTTATGATGTTTTACAAAAATTAATTTTGCACAAGAAGGATGGTAGTTCCTCTCCCCATCAGAAAATTAAAAGTGCTAACCCTCTGATTAATGATCCATATCCAGAGTATGAGATAGAGGCTATCATACTTTTCTTTCTCGTTGCAAACACTTTTGCAACCTATTCAATTCAAGACTAAATCTAGTTTGATAATCTCACTGCAGAGATTAGTCTGCGCCCATGTCTGGGAGCAGTTGGGCAAGCAAGGCAAGAGGAGCAGGCAGAAGGCCCGCGGCCTCTAACATTTGAAAACGCCCTGGAGAATCCGGCGGAATGGACAAAAATCTCAAAAAACTGGTGGTCACAATTTCCCCAGAGATACTCATGTGGCAAGCACGATGCAACCAGTAAATCAACATGCCACACTCCCAGCCACTTTTGTGGTGTAATTCAGAGTCCGTGTGTATCTGGACATCCAAAAACGGCCTTATGGGAAAAATTTTGTGAAGATGTACACAAAATTTTCCTGACCACGGTGTACGTTGCACCTCACTCCATGTTGCACGGTTGGCTGGACCTAGGTTTTGAAAGCAAAATAGCAGCAGATGAGGCTGCAGCGGTGTGCATAGTGGTCAACCTCCCCGAAGGGCAATGGGTCATTGAAACCAAACGCACCAGATGGACAAAATCAAAACCAAATTTTCCTTACGTTTGACTTTTTTTCCTACTATGGTAAAACGTGACATTTTGGAGCAACACCTGAAAGATGGTCTCGCCATATATGGCAAAATACAATCTTTCAAAATTCAACGCTTCACGCTGATGCCACACCTGTGCACCGGCAAAGCCATCGCAGTTCTGACCCCAACTGAGGAGATCGTGAAGGACCTAACCCAGATCCCGCACTCCACCTTTATTGACATTGCAGGGCATACCACCCACCAATTCTGGGTAACCGTGGACAGCGCGCCCCCCATTTGCACCCACTGTGATGCGTTCAGCCATAAGGCGCATGCATGCCCCATCAAGGAGGGCGTCACATTCCAAGAGCACTTCTTGGCGGCCATGGCCAGCGGAGAGGCGCACTACGAACCAACCACAAGCACCAAGGAGGTTTTGTATGGGGAGCACATTGCTGCTACCTATTGGTAAAGCCCATCTTCCCGCAGGAGTGGAAGAAGGCCAAGCAGGCCCATAGGGCCGCGGCTAAGGAAGCGGCCAAGGCCACCACCACCATCCCACACTCACAACGCCAGGAGGACATGGAGACCTTTGCAGCGGAAGTGACTTGGGAATCCATCACCCAATCAGATTGGGAGGCCCATGCTTAGCGGGCCACTCAATCTGAGGATCTGATGGGAGATTCAATCTCACCCAATCACTGCACCCAAGCTCCGGTCAAAACTGACTTGTACCTATCCCAACTGAAAAAATTTTTGTTGCCCCACTCAATGGTGCACCGAACTTATCCGCACAGCAAAAAATTCATCTGACGTCAGGAAAACAAAAAGTGAAGGCCAAAGCCAATGTGACTCTTTCCGCAAAAATTAACAAAAACCCCAATAGCGTTGCTGCTAACACCCGCGCTGCTGTGAAAGCCTGTGGGGACCTTGAAGAGGCTGGTGGGCCTGGGGGCCTACCCCTCATACCTAAGGTGTGATGGGGGAAACCTTCACTCTAGGGACGTTGAATATCGCCGGACTCAAGGCCTCCCTGTCCCAGGCTAGGAAACTGAGTTTTTTACAACACAATTTACCCGTGGATATCCTGGCCATCCAGGAGTCCCACTGTCCACGAGGTTCTGAGGAAGCTTGGAAAACAATGCTCCTCCCATCCCTATCTTTTTAGTCAAAGCACTGTGGGGTGCTAATTTGGAAAAATAATTTTTTCAAATTTACATCCTCAGAAACATTCCTAAATGGCCGAGTGCTTGTCATCACCTTCTCGTGGGCTGATGTTGCACACGCAATTGTCAACATCTACACCCCAAACGGTGCAAACGAGCGTTGGGAATTTTTCTCATCAGTCAAATCCCTCCTGCTACCCCCTGATTTTTTCCTAGTTGGCAACATGAACTGTTGGCTAACCTCACTAACGGACTGGTGGCCACCCTCACCCCACGCCCCACAGTGTCACGTAGAACTACGCATTCTAAAAGCCACCCTGTGGTTAATGGATGTGCTGCCGTGACATGCCCCACTGCTCAAAAACATGACGCGTCCCCACGTCCACAATGGCCAATTAAGGTCCATGACCCGCATTGACCTTATTCTAACGCTGGCGAAATTCCAACCCCACATCTCTACTTCAAAGCAACAAAAATGGAATTCTCTGACCCATTGACTGGTCTTGATAACATACCACTTACCCGTCACAGTTGCAAAGGCCCCAAATTGGTGCAAAATCTGCCCCCCAAGCTCGCGTCACCAGGATTTTCCATGTGGGTGGAAGAGGCAACTTTGGCGAAATCATTTGTTGACCATTTTGCGCGGACCCCATTTCCACATGGGCAACTTTCAAAGAGGACATTATCTGCCACTATCGCCATCTCTCCTCAAGATGCTCAGGAGCCACATCGGCGGTTATCTCGCGCGTTCTGGAAGAATTAGCCCACTTGGAGTCCAACATTCCAGCCAAAGGATACAGCCCTGCATGGGGCTGGAAGTGGGCGGAGGCAGCCGCCCACCTCAACACACTCGAAAGGCAACACAAACATTGGGTTTGTGTCCAATACAGGGCCACATGCATCACTAAAGGTGACAAGTGCACCGCATATTTCTTTATAAAAATTTTGCACCACGCCAGAGCGTGGCCTGCACACAGGTGCGAAGATCAGATAATTCCATTGTGGACACACCGGCTGAAGTGGCAATCAAAATGCAAAAATATTACTCCGAGTTATACCAAGCTGAACCAATTCAGCCAGCTGAAATGGTGAAAATTCTTGACTGAGCTCATATCTGCACCATTTTCTGATACCCAGAAATAATGAATTTAATTACTCCAAACGAATTATGGACAGCCATTCATGGTGCACCAAACCAAAATGACCAGGCCCAGATGGCATTCCATATGAGTTCTACAAAAAATATTTCAAATTAATATCCCTATTGCTGCTAGCCTCACTTAAACAAAGCCTGTTGGAAACGCGCCTCCTACCAGGAGGACATGAGGCCTTTACTGTCACACTCTTCAAAAAGGGGATAAGCTTAACTTAGCCAACTGGCGCCCCATTTCTCTAACAAACACAGACATTAAAATTTTAACAAAAACCATGGCTAACCGTTTAGGGACTGTAGCATCTGCCACCATCTCCCCAGAACAATTAGGTTTCATCCCCAGAAGGTTGATTTGGGATAACATGCACTCTGTGGCTAATGTATCTCAGTGCACAGCCTCTGGGGCACTTGTATTCTTGGACCAACAAAAAGCCTATGATAGAGTAAACTGGGAATACCTTAGGGCCTGCCTCCATAATTCCGCCTACCTCCCCGCTTCATTAACTGGGTGATGCTGCTCACGGAATCTGCAACAATGGCAGTGCGTGGCCCAGGCTTCCTAACGGAAGTAGTTCACCCTCAAAGGGGCCTGCGACAAGGGACCCCCTCAGCCCACTCTTATACAACTTCAGCCTTGACCCACTACTGCGAAATGTGAATGCCCAACTCACTGGGGTCCATGTGCCAGGCTAAACCCCCAGTCAAGATGATGGCATTTGCAGATGATTGCGTGGTGGGGGTGTCTAATAACAAAGATGCACGCGCGCTTGAAGCCCTCATCCAGAAATATTCTCAGGTAAGCAACGGGGCACTGAACACCTCCAAAACCGAAATCATCCTCCTTGGTCAGTTTCAGAACTGCTGGGCCCCAGCAATTAGTTCCCAACCCTGCCCATCTGCTCGCCCACGTCCACGCCTTCCTAACTCAACACGCACCGCTCCACTGGTGCTCCCCTTCGTGCCACGTCCTACCATAGGACCGGTGCGCCATCTGGGCGTGTGGATGGAGGCAGGCGGATATGCATCAGCACTAATGGAGTGCCATATACTGGACAACGTGACGAAGCGAATCGCCTCTCTCAGAGCCCACCCTACTACCCTCACTGGCAGGGTTGTTCTTGCCAACTCTATGCTCCTATCCAAAGTCTGGTTCAGAGCCCACGCCATCCCCTTCTCCCCAAGCTTCTTCAAATCCCTGTATGCTTTGCTGCAAGGGGATGGCTTTGGTCAGGCCGCCCTCCACCAGTATGGCTAGAGGTCATGTTTGGCCCTCATCATCAAGGTGGCATGGGCCTGCTTGACTTCAAAGCCCATGCTGCCAAGATCCTGGGCACCTGGATCGCGGCTGTCACCGCTCCTACACTCCCATCCCAACACTGGTCCCGCGCGGCCTGCTCCAACTTCTCCCAAGCCTTGGGCCTCAACAATCCATCAAACCCCCACTCCCTGATGAAATACCTCGCATCACACACATTGGCCACAGGTCCTCACGGACTAAAACCCACTACAAACGAAATCTACTCTCCATGAGAAGCGCAGAGTGGAGAATTCATAATAGTGGACATACAACCCGAAGAGGCCGCCCCTCTCCTCAGTTCACACAAGAGGTACAGGGGCTACCCATCCATGATGGCGTGATCCCCATTCGACCCCAAGTCCTATCCAGGGTGGACTACCTGGACATGATGGACATCCCTTATTCCACTGAGACCCAAAAGACTATCTGGAAACACGCACACCATCCTCTGTTGCAGCCTCAAGTCTGCTCCCATGTGTGGCGCTGCCTGAGGCGGGTGTATCGTACAGCTGAGCACTCTAACGCTTTACACTCATCCTGTGTCGTGTGTGGCCAGTATGGAACGCTGTTCCACCGCCTGGAGAAGTGCCACGCCTTTAAAGTGATATGGCGCAAAGTTCAATGTCTGCTTGGCCAGGATCAAACGCATCCCTTCAGTCTGTCAAGAGATATGTTTGCTTTATCAATGGCCTCCCCTTCCACCCTCCCTCCGTGCTTTGGTGGTCGCAATTGCCATGTGGACTATCCACACGATTGTCTTGGATGCCTTCGCAGGCTCCACCCCCACCCTCCCAGAAGCTGTCCACAGATTCCGGTCTCATTTGGTGGACCACTTTCAAGCCTCCCCTCCCCATAAGTGGCGTTCCCCTGGCAACAAGAGATAGCATCGCTTCTCTGGGGTGCCTCCCCTGGTACTAAGTTTATTTTCCTGAGTCATATTTGGAAGTGTCCGTCCCATGGTCGGCCTTCCCCGCAATAAATTTAAATAGATAGAGGCTATCATTGGCAGACGTAAGCATTATGGTACAATGCAATTCATTGTTAAGTAGTATGGATATCCTGCAGAAGAGAGCACTTGAGAGCCTGAGGAGAACTTAAAGAATGCATAAAAGATGTTAAAGAAATGGATGAATAAGGTCTTGCAGGTAGCTTCAGTCTTAGTGGGGATGATGTCAGAGTAAAGCCTGAAAAGTGGCATTCCTTATATCTCAAATATTACTTATCAGATCAAGAGGATATGTGCTGAATTTATATCAATTAATTGTATATCAAACCATAATTTAAATGGTCATTGTTCATTTAATCACTTTAAAACCTTATTTTGTAACGATCTTGAGTCAATTAATTGCACCAAAAAGAATTTAAAATGAGAATGAAAAGATTAACTACTTTTTTTAATCTTATGCACGTCTTAATATCATAAGCTCAAAAGAAGAATAGTGCTCTATTTAAAATCAATTAAGCTTAGGTAAGCCCAGGAAGTTGGATGGGATATAAAACTAGGGCATTCATATGGTTAGTCGTCATGATCAATAAAAAATAACACAAGGAAATTCTATTAATTACTTATTTTTTATATCAGTTCCATATATTGTATAGTAAACAAGCTATGCAATCAAAAGATTTGTTTTATTAAACTTACACCAATTTTCTATAGTTCTAACTGCAATTATGGAACTTTTTATATCTATGAGTGCAGAAACACCTATACCTGAACAAATTTTTCTTTTGTTACTTCCACGTCCAAACATAGCTGGTGTACTGGCATTAACAGAGATGGGATCAATTGTATAGATCCTTACTTCTTTAAAGGTATATCTCCCAATTGCTTTTTTATACTTTATATTGTGCAAACCGCCCATTCTTTATACTGGACCTTTTGTTTAGAAAATCAAGTTCATGGCTTACTATCTCAAATTTGTATGAATTAGTACCAGTTCCTGACACTTCAGTTTGAAAGACGCACCAGTACCTTTCGGATTTTTAATAGGATGTCCTTAGGAACCTCCAGAATCTCATGCGCCATCATTTATCTATGAAATGCTGCTATTCTCTTACCCAAGAGCAAAAAGGGTTAGAGCGGGAAGCAGTAATGGATGCCCCCATAGGGATGGACTTTTCATGAAGCCCTCCAATTGCAAAATCTTTCTAGAATAGGTGACCTTTTTATTAAACTTGGTCTTGATGGATGGCTATGCAGTTCACCCATGTAAGCTGGAGGCTATCCAGTTGTGGCCTGCCCCTCCTAATTAGAAGCAACTTGGATTTTTTTGCAATTGTGACCTTCTCCAAGGAGTCATTCCGCGCACTTTATCATTTGAAAGCAACCCTCCATCCGCTAACTATCACAAATACACATTTAAGTGGACAAGTAAATGGCAGAAAGCATTTAAATCCATCAAGATGTCCTTTTTTCGCGTCAAATTTTAAGTAATAACTCATGTCCAGACCTTTTATGTAGTTTGTGACGCATTGTCAGTGTCTGTGGGATCAGTGCTTCTCTAAAATCTTTATAGGGTAGAGCATATGGATGATTGCTTTTTCCCAAGTTTTCATTTATTGAGCAAGCCAGGGAGATTTATGACAAGAAAATGGCGCCTATTTTCTGGGTACTGACTCACTGGCGGTACCTCTTCAGGGGGCACAGCATGAGAATATAATGCGTACTGATAACCAGTCTCTGAAGCATTAAAAAGTTTAAAAATTTCTTGGTCCCTAAATCTATATAGAATATTTTAACTATATCTGAGAAATGCTAAAATCATAAAACTGTTCTTCTGTAGCAGGTATACTATAGTGATGCAGTGTTAATTATTAATAAGCACCTTCATCAGAAAGTCTATTGAGTTTTGGTACCTTGATAACAATCAGTTAACTGGTAAATGTAATAAGACGCACATTTGTAAATATATCTTTGTGTTTACATCCAACATAACCTCAAAGTTCTTTTTTGTAGTTTTGTTGAGAGGAATCAAAATGTATTCTAGTCAAAGGAGCTCTGTTAACCATCCTGAAGTTATTATTATTTGTGATGAATACATTCTTAAATAAATTGAAAAAATATTTATTTTAAAAAGATTGTACCATGAATACCTTTGGCGTTAGGCTTGGTGACCAAGATAGAACGTTGACTCCACATTTTTTAAACTTTTATAAACACCTGTACCATTGGACTGATGGGAAAAAAGTCTGAAATTTGGTGTTCCAAAAGTTTTTGGGAAAACCTGAGAAAACACATTAATGAACACAATGGCGATATCTTTGGATAAATATAAATTGTTCACTAAACTAATTTTAATAAAGAATTAATACATAGCTTGTGTTTTAGTTAATATAGACATCTATGAACATGGATTGGTAATTTTTTTGGAACAAAATTATAACCTTATCTTTTGGTCAGCAAGGTGGCTACATAAAATATCCTTTCTTCTGTGTTTTCATGATAGCAGAGGAAAGCAATATTTCTGAATAATAAGATAGTGGCCTACAATTGAGAACATGGATGTTATGGGAAAAATGTATTTGTGAACCCTTAGTTTGGAGTAACAAAATTATCTTGCCTCCAATATTAAAGCTTGGTCTTTATAGCAAACTGGGCTCCTAATACCCTGTTTGCCACCCTGACATATACAAACCTACGCCAGAGGAGAGTCACCTTGATCCTCTGACTGCCTAGTTTTCATCAGAAAACAAATTTTCATGGATTAAATGATACCAACGGCAATTTTGAATTAGCCGCGTTTGGGTGTCCCAGACATTGCACACTGAGCAATACTTATACACAAAATTTATCCCTAACAGGCTGAGGTGCGGCAGATGTTCCATATGATGCTAGCCTCTGTCACCTAGTAGGCTTCACAGAGATGCGCCACTTGGGATACAAACCTAACCTGGCTTGTTGCAGCCTAAGACCCCCTCTGGGGAAGACATCAAGTTATCACTCAGTACTGATATACTTTGGTCCTACCCTATCACGACTCCTTTTGTTTTTTGCAATCGCCCTTGTGGTATTCCAGAATGTTGGATCTCTCTCCATGGCCTAGGCTTATTGTAGCCTAAGGTAACATATATAATAAATTTAAGTAATAATTCATATTGACGGTGGTATAAGTGAATGGGAACAATTTGGAAGAAAGGACCAAATATATGTAGAATTATTAAGTGAATGAAGGGAGAACACATCACTTGAAAAAAGTAGCCCTACAAGAGCTACGCAAATTAGTAATAAAATAGGTGTTGGCAAGACATGAAAAAAGAAGCCAGCCTGGCATTAATCCACTGATTGATTGAGTAAACATAAATTCATCAATAATCCACTAGAAATAATAACTATTTGAAAATCATCTCAGAATAACTCAATTCTGCAAAAAAGTCAAATCAGGAAATTGGAATTGCAACCACTGTCAGAGCCGATTTCCTAAGTTCTAACCTTAGGAATTCCAGGTACAATCACTGATTGTAACAGTATTATAAACCAATTTATGAAGGCTCTTAAGCATAATATCTAATGCTTTACATACCTTTGGAAAAACTATACCTGAGCTTAGTACAAAAAAACTGATTTCTATTTGATGGCCTTTCAAATAAGACAGTCTAAAAAGGCTCCTCATTTTATAGATTTTAGTGAATGGGTCAGAACAAAAAGCATGATCATCATTTTGTCTTGCTGTCAGAAAGTTTCTGGTCAACCACTAAGCTGAAAGCTATGAAGCCTAGATAACAATATACTTAACAATTGCAAAGGTCTTAGATGCATCCTATGCATAAAAGTTCATTGCGTACATAGCCACTTGGACCATATACTATATAAATCTAGGCGATACCAGCCAATATCAAGGTGAGAAATCTTACTATATTATTTGAAACAATGAAATACTACTACAAAGGAAGATGGGATACTCATATGATGGCATATTACTGATGGAACTTTTTAGAGATTTTATAATTAAAGTTTTTCCAAGAATGTTATAAAAAGGAATCTTCCAGAGTGTATATTTTTTGGCTTTTTATTTTTAGATATTAACTGTTATTTTAACTAATGCAGGGATGATTATTTATTATATGAGGTTCTAAGTTGATAATTAAACTAGAATAGGATAGGACTACTCATTGTAGATATTATTACTTATCTAATATCTAACTTCAAATGGGATACATAGATCATGCAATTGTGCTTATTTAAAAGCAAAAGCTCGTATGGAAAACCAATTTTCAATACAAATATAGCATTGCAAATAAAAGCAAAATTAGCTGAAACCCTAGCACCAAAAAATTTGTTAGGCTGTGTTATATGAAGCCTCTGAAGCTTTCTACCACCAAGCATGCACCTATCATGACTCATGAACCTTAATTTTTAATATGAAATCAAAGGGTCCTTGAATGTATTGCCAGACATGATGAGACAGAAAAATTAAAAGAAATCTTGTATATATGATCTCCCCAAACTCACTGCTTTTGCCCCTCTAGAAGTCCTTACACTGGCTCCTCTCTCAGTCTCCTTTGTCAACCTTCCCACTGAAATGCCCCTTGAACAAGTCCTTGCTGCCCAGATGACCTCCAAAGAGGGAATTTGTTTGAATGAAGACTGCTTAACAAGTCACAGAAGTGCACCCTTTATGTTATAAGGATAAGTGTTAAACTGAGAACTTGTGACTACTCAACTTCCTCTTCATTAAGCACCAGATATTAAATGTTCAGGATCAGTTTTTGGATAACAACTTGCTTCAGCTCCCTTATTCAACTGCACTGTTACTTTGTATGTGCGTTGTTCAAATTGTTGATGATAATTTATATGGGCAGTTTTTTATGTAAACTTCTACTCTTGTTGAGCTTCTTTTAGCAAGATGGTTATTAGGTCCAATGCCAACCTGGTGCTTGTCATAATCTTGAATTCTATTATGGAATATCTATAAGGACTTTCTCACTCTTTGGTAGAACTTAACCTCAGCTCAGGCTAAGAGTTTCTTCCCATCACTTCTCATAATGCAGAGCCCATGGAGATAACAGCAAGATAGATAAGGGTTTCTAATCCTTCCAAAACTCTAATCACAAGAGCAAAAAGTCTATAATATGAAATTTTACGGTTTGTTAATTATCTGTAACTATATCTGCTTTATTATGAAAAACCCAAGGGACTTATAGGTAATTCAGCGCGCAACTCTTCGTTGCGCCCCATTAGGATATGGCGGCCGTTGCCAATAGATTACCCTCAAGGGTCACATGAAACAATAAACTTTCTCATATGTTTCAATTGGATTCTCTCTCCTACTTATGATGTAACTCTTCTGAGTTGAAATGAAGAACGTGTCCCCACACTATAACCCAACTCTCAATGAATTACCCTTATTAGGTAACAACCTGCTTAGGTAATAGGACGCTTACTCATAAACAGCAGGGTGCAATAATGAAAGGGTTAACTTGAAAGTTGCTCTATCACAGGCGGCATAACTTTCTCAGAAACTCATAAACCCTTTATTTGATCAGTGGCTAGACTTGATCAACTCCTACAAGTTAAATTTATCAATAGTAAAATCTGCAAACTAATCACTTTGTTGTTATCAGGGATCACCCTCAACAAGGATTAAGCAATCTGGCATATCGATCTGATGGATCAAATAAGGAAAATATCCTAATATACATACAGGATAATACTCCAAACAATAGTTTTTTATATAATCAATAACTCCTCATCCACTAGTAGGATAAGAATACTAGTGAACAAGCAGATGAATTTATAATTGATTAAGATTGGTAATTTGGGAGTATCAAAATCCCAATATGTCCCCCTGCTTGACCAGATTATCCATCAATGAAAGTTTTCTGGGAATATATGCTATTTAATTCTGATTTAGTTTTACAGCATGATTTAAATCGGAGTTTTCTTTGTCCAACTCCTTTTTTCTGGATGCATTTCTGGTTTGTCCTTCTTCTTAGCGCATTCCCATTCTGTGTCCTCCTTGCTGACACCTCTGCAGAGCGCAGTTTCCATGGCCACATACTGTGCAAGCCTAGTTTGGGTGTTCTTGCCAAAAAGGTTTGGAAAGCCTTTTCCCCCAGATCAGGGTTATAAAACACTTTGTTGTTTAAAAGATCTTCTCATCCATCTTCTCCGATTTCTTGTCCCATGTATTTCCCCAGGCTGAGCTCTATGTTTTTAATTAAAGTGGATCTTTTCCTAAGGATTCACTTACAGCAAATTCAGTCTTAGCTCATGCTGATACTAACAATATGCTTACTTCTTTTTAGCGTCTCAAGACTACTTGCAGTGGACTCTATTGTGAAAATCTGAGGATTGCTCACTTGTTTATTGTTATTCTGCACGTCTATTTGGGCCAAATTCTGATGATTGATCCTCGATAGTGCCTGTAGTTTATGGTATTTGAACTGTTCAAAAACTCACTAGGCCTACTAAATTCGCCTCAACTCTTCCAGTTGATTTTGGGCGTAATTTTCCCTTTGTGTTCAGGAACTTTTTATGAGGCAGGTAGATATACAATCTGTGGCTTAGGCGCATCCAGCTTGTCAACACTTTCTCCAATGAAAGGATATAATGAGAAAACCAGAAAATAGATGAAATAAATAAAACTTTTGTTATAAGCCATTTATTTGATATTGGTCATTAGGCCAGGCTCTGGTATTTATACCTCTAGGGAATCTCCTAACCACATTCCAGCACAAAAAATTTCAACAGATATTTAACCACCTCAGTTTGGCCATTGAACTGATATGACTGAAACCTTTTCTTAGGTTTAATGATGGCAAAATACTCTTAAAATTGGGAGAAGTTCAGGTACAAAAATTGCGATAAAATCATGCAAAATTGTCCTAGGATCTTCTGAATTACAGTTTTGTCATACTGATGACAAAATACACCTTCTGTGAAATTTTGGCATCAATTGAATTAAATGACGCACCCCTAATTGGGACGTCAGCAGGCCTCTCCCTTGATAGCACTAGGTAACCCCTTTTGGGCAGTCCAATAAAGTGCTATCATGCCAATTATGTGGATCAACATGTGAATTTCGCCTAAGGCTGAAAATTGATTACATTTTTGGTTCGTCTAATAATCTATGGAATCTTAATTGCTAACTTTAGGTTGGTCCTGAACGATTTTGTATACAAGTAAGTTGATTATGTTCCCAATTATTGGGACCAATTGCTGAGATTTAATGCATAGGAAATTGGCCATAATATGCGATTGTATTCAAGCCAAGCGCTCTTACAAAATACTTTATTGAATTGCCATTGAGATGTTCGGTCCAAATTGTATGATTGCAATAGGCTTTGAGGTGAGAATATAGGTGTTATCTCAAGCGTTAAAAGGGTAATTGGCCCAATCAGATGTTTGTTGAAGGGTTTATTTTTGAGTCAACCACCAGATTCTGACATCTATTTCAACCCAAGTTGATCCTATTGATGACTACGGTCTTCTCCATCATAACTCATCCCCATCTGCATCCTTGTGTAGGTGATAAACTGCCAAAGCATTTTTTTACAAAAAAAATAAATTCATTATTTAAAATATTTTTTTGTATTCCTTATTATCTTTAATATTTGAATTTATTGCGAGGAAGGCTGACCATGGGACGGACACTTCTGAATTTGACCCAAAAGAAACAAAATTTAGTAACAGGGAAGGCACCCCCAGAGAAGCAATGCTCTCTTTTGTTGCCAGAGGGAACGCCACTATGGGGGAGGGGGAGGGAACGTGTGAGGAGGCCATATACACAATTGACCACGTGTGGAGGAAAGAGTCTGATTTGATGAACCAAACTTGGAACCAGGAGGAGACCAGCTGTCAGCGATATGGTGGGAGGTATCCATATATCCACGCCTGAAAGTGGTCCACCAAATGAGACCGGAATCTGTGGACAGCTTCAGGGAGGGTGGGTGTGGAGCCTGCGATGGCATCCAAGACAATTGTGTGGATAGTCCACATGGCGATTGCAACCACCAGAGCACGGAGGGAGGGTGGAAGGGGGAGGCTATTGATAAAGCAAACATATCTCTTGAAAGACTAAAGGGATGTGTCTGATCCTGGCCAAGCAGACATTGAACTTTGCGCCATATCACTCTAGAGGTAGGACACTTCTCCATGCGGTGGAACAGTGTTCCATACTGGCCACACACGACGCAGGATGAGTGTAAAGCGTTAGAGCGCTCAGCTGTATGGTACACCCACCTCAGGCAGTGCCATACATGGGAACGGATTTGAGGCTGCAACAGAGGATGGTGTGCATATTTCCAAATAGTCTTCTGAGTTTCAAATGGAGTAAGGGATGTCCATCATGTCCAGGTAGTCCACCCTGGATAGGACATGGTGCCATGTGGGGATCACGCCATCTTGGATGGGTAGCCCCTGTACCTCTTGTGTGAACTGAGGAGAGGGGCGGCCTCTCTGGGCCGTGTGTCCGCTAATATGAATTCTCCACTCAGCGCTCCGCATGGAGAGGAGGATTCATTTGTAGTGGGTTTTAGTCCCGTGAGGACCTGTGGCTGATGGGTGTGAAGCCAGGTATTTCATCAAGAAGTGAGGGTTCGATGGATTGTTAAGGCCCAAGGTGCGGGAGAAGTTGGAGCAGGCCGCATGGGACCAGTGTTGGGAGGGGAGCGTAGGGGCAGTGACGGCCGCAATCCAGGTGCCCAGGATCTTTGCAGCATGGGCTTTGAAGTCAAGCAGGCCCATGACACCATGATGATGAGGGCCAAACATGACCTCTAGCCATAATGGTGGTGGGCGGCCTGACTAAAGCCAACCTTGCAGAAGGGTATACAAGGATTTGAAAAAGCCTGGGTAGAAGGGGATGGTGTGGGCTCCAAACCAGATTTGGAGAGGAGCATAGAGTTGGCTAAAACAACCCTGCCAGTAAGGGAAGTAGGGTGGGCTCTGAGGGAGGCGATGCGCTTCGTCATGTCTAGAATACGACCTTCCATTACTGCTGATGCGTACCTGCCTGCCTCCACCCACACGCCCAGATGATGGACAGGCCCTATGGTAGGGCGTGCATGAAGGGGAGCACTAGTGGGGCGGTGTGGGGTGAGCAGGGAGGGCGAGCACGTGTGCGAGCAGATGGGCCTGGCTGGGCACTGGTCGCTGGGGCCCAGCAGGATTGATACTGACCAAGGAGGATAATTTCGGTTTTGGAAGCATTCAGTGCAGTATTACTTACCTGGGAATACTCCTGGATTAGAGCTTCAAGCCCGCGTGCGTCTTTATTATTAAACACCCCAACCACACAGTAATCTGCAAACGCCATCATCTTGACTGGGGCTTGGCCTGGTACATGGACCCCAGTGAGTTGGGCATTTACGTTTCGAAGTAGTGGGTCAAGGCTGAAGTTGTATAAGAGTGGGCTAAGGGGGTCCCCTTGTCGTAAGCCCCTTTGAGGGCGGACTACTTCCGTTAGGAAGCCAGGGCCATGCACTGTCGTTTTTGCAGATTCCGTGAACAGCATTACCCAGTTGATGAAGCTAGGGGTAAGCGGAATTGATGGAGGCAGGCCCTGAGGTATTCCCAGTTTACTCTATCATAGGCCTTCTGTTGGTCCAAGAATACAAGTGTCCCAGAGGCTGTGGACTGGCATGCATTAGCCACAGAGTGCACGCTGTCCCAAATCGACCTTCTGGGTATAGAACCAGATTGTTCTGTGGAGATGGTAGCAGATGCTACAATCCTTACTCGGTTAGCCATGATTTTAGTCAAAAATTTTGTATCCGTGTTAGTTAAAGAAATGGGGCGCCAGTTGGCTAAGTCTAGCTTGTCCCCTTTTTTGAAGAGCGTGACGGTGAAGGCCTCATGTCCTCCTGGTAGGAGGCGCGTTTCCAGAAGGCCTTGGTTAAGTGAGGCAGCAGCAGTGGAAATATATATTTGAATTACTTTTTATAGAATTCATATGGAATGCCATCTTGGCCTGGGTATTCTGATTTGGTGCACCATGGATGGATGTCCATAGTTCATTTGGAGTAATCAAATTCATTATTTCTGGGTATTGGGAAATGGTGCAGATGTGGGTTCAGTCAAAAAAATGTCGCCACTTTGGCCAGCTGAATTGGATTGGATCAGTATAACTTGGAGTAATACTTTTGTATTTTGATTGCCACTTTGGCTGGCATATCCATGACAGAATCATCCAATCTTTGCACCTGTGTGCAGTCCACGCTCTGGCGTGGTGAGAAGAATTTTTTAGAAAATATGCGGTGCACTTGTCACCCTCTGTAATGCATTTGGCCCTGTACTGAACAAAAACCTGATGTTTGTGTTGCCTTTTGAGCGCGTTGAGGTGGGCAGCTGCTTCCACCCACTTCCGGCCCCATGCAGGGCTGTAGCCTGTAGCTGGGATATTGGACTCCAGGTGTGCCAACTCTGCCAGAGCGCGCGAAATGACAGCCAATGTGGCTCATGAGCGTTGGGAGGAGAGGTTGCAAGAGTGACGGATGGTATCCTCTTTGAAGGCTGACCATGTGGAGATGGGGTCTGCGCAAAAAGGTGTAACAAACGCTTTTGTAAAAGTTGCTGATTCCACCCATGTGGAAATTATTGGCGACGCAAGTTCAAGAGGGCGGAATTTGCACCAATGTGGGGCCTTAGCCACTGTGACAGGTAGGTGGTAGGTTATTGAGACCAGCTGGTGGTTGGAGAATTCAATTTTTGATGTGTGAAAGTGGGAAATATGGTATCAAAATTTCACTGGTGTGAGGATAAGGTCAATGCGGGTCATTGACCTTAATTGGCCATTGTGGACGTGGGGCACATCATGTTTTTGAGCAGCGGGGCTTGCCGCGGCAGCACATCTATTAACCCAAGGGTGGCCTTTAGACTGCGAAGTTCTACATGACCCTGAGGGGTGTGGGAGGAGGAAGGCCAACGGTATGTGGGTGTGTTTAGCCAACAGTCATGTCGCTGACTATGAAATGGTTGGGGGTAATGGGAAGGATTTGACCGATGAGAAAAATTCCTGACGCTCTCATGCACAGGTTGGGGCATAGATGTTGATGATAGCATGCACCACGTCAGCCCATGAGAAAGTGACAATGAGGACTCGGCCATTGAGGAAGGATTCTGATAATAAAAATTTGAAATAATTGTTTTTCCAAACTAGCACTCCACAGTGCTCTGACTAAAAGGATAGGGAAGGGAGGGGCATGGTTTTCCAAGAATCCTCAGAACCTCACAGACAGTGGGACTCCTGGATAGCCAGGATATCCACGGGTAAATTATTTTGTAAAAAACTCAGTTTCCTAGCCCGGGATGGCAAGGCCTTGAGTCTGGCGATATTCAATATCCCTAAAGTGAAGGTTCCCCCATCACACCTTAGATGCAAGGGGTGGGCACCCGGGCCCACTAGCCTCCTCTAGATCCCCACTGGCCTTCACGGCAGCATGAGTGTTTGCAGCAATGCTATCAGTAGTTTTGTTAATTTTAGCAGAAAGGTTCGCGTTGGCTTTTGCCTTCACTTTTTGTTTTCCCAATGTCAACGAATTTTTTTTGGTGCGGATGAGTTTGGTGCACCAACGTTTGAGTCAAAAAAATTTTTTCAGGTAGGTTGGACCCCAAGTCGGTTTCAACCAGAGCTTGGTTGCAAAGATAGGGTGAGATTGAGTTACCCATCAGATCCTCAGATTGGGTGGCCCAATCAGCATGGGCTTCCCAATCTGATTAGTTGAGGGATTCCCAAGTTGCTTCCACCGTGAAGGTTTCGATGTCCTCCTGGCATTGGGAGTTTGGGATAGCGGTGGTGACTTTGGCTGCTTCCTTGGCCGTGGCCCTGCAGGTCTGCTTGGCCTTCTTCCGCTCTTGTGGGGAGATAGGTTCTACCAGTAGGTAGCAGCCTTGTGCTCCCCACGGGAAAGCCTCTTTGGTGCTTGTGGTTGGTTCATAGTGCGCCTCTCCGCTGGCCATGGCCGCCGAAGGGTGCTCTTGGAATGTGATGCCCTCCTTAGTAGGGCATGCATATGCCTTATGGCTGAACGCGTCGCAGTGGGTGCAGATGTGGGGTGCGCTGTCCACGGTTACCCAGAAAGTGTGGGTGGTATGCCCTTCAATATTGATATATGTGGAGTGCGGGATCTGGGTTAGGTCCTTCACGATATCCTCAGTTGGGGTCAGAACTGCAATGGATTTGCCGGTGCACAGGTGTGGCATCAGCATAAAGCATTGCATCTTGAAGGATTGTATTTCGCCATATACGGTGAAACCATCTTTCAGGTGCTACTCCAAAATGGCACATTTTACTGTAGTAGGCAAAAAGTCAAAAGTGAGGAAAATTTGGTTGGATTTTGTCCATCTGGTGCATTTGGTTTTGTTGACTCATTGCCCTTCAGGGAGGTTGATCACTACACGCACTGCAGCAGTGTCATCTGCTGCCTCCTTGTTTTTGAAACCGAGGTCCAGCCAACTGTGTGACATGGAGTGAGGTGCGACATACACCGCGGTCAGGAAAAAGGTGTGCACATCCCCACAAAATTTTTCCCATAAAGCTGTTTGTTGGATGTCCAGAAACACACGGACTCCATATTCCACCAATGATAGTGGTTGGGAGTGCGCCATGTTGATGTACTGGTTGCATCGCGCTTGCCAAGTGAGGATTTCCTGGGAAATAGTGACTGCCAGTTTTTTATTTTTTCTATTCCACCGGTTTCTCTGGGGGCGTTTTCAAACGTTTGAGGCCGCGGGCCTACCACCTGCTTCTTTTACCTTACTTGCCCAACTGCTCCCTGACATGGGCGCAGACTAATCTCCTCTGTGGGATTATCAAACTAGAATCAGACTTGAATTTAATAAGTTGCAAAAGTGATTCCAACGAGAGAGAAAAGCTAATTATCTTTAATATTATATTTGTATTTTTTTCTTTGTAATGGGATTTAACTACAAGTAGGTTAGAGGTCCATCTTTTTATTTCCCCCAATCTGGTCAATAGTTCATTTTTTTAACTCAACCAGATATTGTAGTTCAGAGGCTTATCTTAGACTTGATCACATTTCATGGTTCAGTGGTCCCCTCCTGGGACTTGATAAACTATCTTGTTTAGTGGCCCCCTTTTATCAACTTGATCATCACAGGGCTTAACCTATACTTAGTAGGTTCAGTGGTCCTTTGGGAACATTGCAACATATTATCCCCTAGATCTAATACTTGAGATATCTAGTATGGACCCAGTTCACTATATGACCATCCGTGAGGTTCTTAATAATATAGGCATCAGTCAAAAACTTGACAATCACCTTGAACAGACCTGACCACAAAGCATCCAGCTTAAATTCATCTTCCAAAAACCATGAGTATTACAATAGGTTACACTATACCCCATATGGTACCCCAATATTGATGGTCAACTTGCAAGGAGAGTGTCTATAACTCTCCAGTTCCCAGAGAGGTGGTGCACGGTGCACAGACCTAACTTTAGGGAACTATCATCAGCACTAAGGTGAGCATAGCCCAGCAGAGGGTGCTGGAGTTAAAGTAACTTAAGGCGAGGGTTTTAATGAGATATATACTAAAAGATATAGAACAAACAATAAGGTTAGGGTGGACCCAAAGTGGAGTTCATATCCAAGTGATGTTCTTAGAAGGATTGCAAGGGTGCTTCGGTCGGAAGGGACCAGGACGGCCCTGAAATACACCAGATTAGAGAGTTAAATTTGTGCTAATCAACTGGCTAAAGTTGCACAAAACCTCCTTGAAGAAGTCCATGTATAGGTTTTCCCAAGTTTATTTATTTGAGGCAAGCTGACCAGGGGATGGACATTACCAAAGCTAAAACTAGACTAAAAAAACCAAAGTAACTTCTTGGTAAAAGCAAAAACGCCCTAATGAGCGGATTGAGTGAAACGCTTTGAAAACTGACCAACCAGGTGGGCAGCGGAAGCCGCTTATCCCTCTTTAATGGAAGGGGAGGGGGAGTCGGGGGGCTCGTCTTTGGCAGCCTCTTTGGCAGCAGCTTCTTCCTCTCATAGTATAGTGCGTGTCACAGCTGACAGTAATGGCGTTGAGACATCTGCATTATGGGGTTCAATATCACTGATAATTGAAATTATGGAAATTGCCAGCTAGATAAATGGCACTGAGATATTTGGTTAAAGCTTTTTCAGCTTTGATGTGGGCATCTGGGAGTTTAACGAACATGGCAATGTTGGTTCAGGTTATTTTTGATATTGGATTCCGTGCTATAATTGCCATGTTCTGGATAGCATTGAATGCGTTTTTGTATAGCTGGTTCACCATAATTTACTTTTTGGAGTTAAGGTTGCGAGGATAACAGGAGGTGGAATTCCTCCTGTGAGCATCGCTACTGATTTAGTGACAGCTTTACAAAGGGGGTGACAATCTGGTGTTGCAGCTGCTTAGACTGCAAGCTGGTGATTACTGCAAAATGATTCGGCATTTGGCTGTGGGGTATAAAGTTGAGGGGGTGTCTGGCATCCCATTCTGTATTAGCAAACTGCTTGATTTGTGAGATGGTTCTTCAATGAACTTGCCTGGTTCATAAATTTCAGCCAATAATTCCAATAGGTTTTGGTTGAATTTGATTGGGGAATCAGAGTACAGTTGAGGTTTGGTCGATTTATTTGAGGAAGCATGGGATCAAACTGGGATCCAATCTGATGCTTTATTGGAGAAATTATTTATGGCATTGGGGTGAGGATGAGGCTGATTGGTGGCTGCGTGCAGCTGCAGCAACAGGCTTTGGGGGGAGGTAGGATTGTGCCCCATACCGGAAATTGTACAGGGTGGGCAGCAGATTGGAGGTCAGCGGATGAGTCATCCAATCCACTGGAAGTGGTTGAGGAGGGGCACTTGCGTTTTGAGTGGTTTAAATCGAAACATGATGGACAGATCATCCACCCACCCTCAACGCGGGCCCAAAACGGATGGTTGGGCACTGAGGGAATAACAGTGTGCGGTGGAATTGACACCGCGATTTTATTAAACTCAGGTCTGTTTGTGGCATTTGCCTGAGGCCAGTGAGACGTGTGGCCCCATTTGGGACCATAAATTGCAAGATGGGGTTGGAGCCATAGACTGCCAAACCGTCCATCAGCTCCTGGTGGAGCACTTCAGGGGAAATTTTGTGGCAACCCAGAAAACTGAATTACCTAAAGTGGTGTCCGCTGGGAGCCAGGTCTGAGTTGTGGGGAGAGGGGTGCCCTGGAATACCAGGGGCACAGTTGCTGCAGTGGCAGCATTGGCTTTGCAGGTGAAGCCGAGGTCAAAATACCCCTTGTAGGGGCAGAAATCAATAAACCCAGTGGGTGTCATCACCGCCTGTGCCATTTTGATAATGGCTTGGTCATGGTATGGGGGTAGTTTCCCATATTTGACTCTTAGGCCGTAGCGCATGTTGCTCTGGGGGAGTACTAGGGGGCAGCGAGGTACCACTTGGGTATGAGCAAGTTGGGCGTCTAGGTCCTTGGGTGGAACGAATCATCCCATAGGTTTGGAATGACTGGGTGAACCAGTCCTAGAGCGTTTTCCTGCCAGATGTAAAATGGCAGGGGGAGTCTCGCCGCTGCCCCACATTAGAGCAGCTGGCAGAGAATCTGAGGACATCAGAGTGAAACTACTATGGGCGAATTTGATTTGTTTTATTGATTTGTGTAATTTTGCATGGAAAGTTACGCCAAGCGGAAAGAGAGTTAGGTTCACTTAAGTTAACATAAATAAAACGTAAACTAATGAGGGGTTTTATTAAGAAGGAAGGAGACCAACAAGAAAGGATGGTCTTAAGGAAACATATTTAAGAAAATTTGGAGTGATCAATGATCAAGGGAAGTTGCGCTAAGCCCAGGTGCACCAATAAGCGCATGCTCCCATTAGGTAGAGTACTATAGCTGGTAATCAACCAAACTTGGGTTATCAATTAAGGTTAAGTCGAACCTGAGCAGGAAATTTTAGAAACTGAACGGGTTTCCAGACCCCACTCACCAAGAAACTGAGGTGAACTGTCATTATTTATTATATAGCTGGTTCACTTTAATGGTCCTGCTGTAACGCAAGGCAAAACATCTTGCATATCACCAGGACCAACCTGGGCATATCTCACCTTAACCCAGAGATAAAACAAGGTATGGATGAGGTTAGGAAGGCCTGCTAACTTCACCTTTCTGGCCTCCTGACATGCATCTTTGTCCTTTCTGTTGATTCCCATAATCATTTAGTCCTCAAGCCATGACATTACCCTACCAATCTTTTGTGGCTCCACCCCCAGGGGCTTACAGCAGGGAAAAGTTTTTTTTTTTTTTAGGCTGGGGCCAACTTCATAGTAGCAACGGCTTGCTTTGACTGAGATCTGGCGTCCTTGTAAAAACGCTTGTGGAAAACGCAAATCAGGTCTTGGTCATGTGCGCAGTCACCACTGGTACCCAACTGTTTTCCCCTGAGTAAAATCCCTTCCAGGCTACCAGGTATTCAATACTTCTCTTTACCTGGATGGGAGGCTACAATTTTCTCCACTTCCCACTCTGGCGCCCCAGCCACGAGATAAACCTCTGGAGTCTCTGGAGGGGGTCCTCAAACAACGTGAGCTTGCTTTCCTGGAATACTGAAAAGATATGAATCGAGGGGGGTTGATCAAAATAGTATTAGGCGTGGCCCACCTTTTTGACAATGCAGTATGTCCCAATCCATTTTAGTCCCAGTTTTTTGCATGGCGGCTTGATAGAGATGTTTCTAGCATCAAGCATCACGAGATCTCCTTCTTTGTACGCTGGACCCACCCATCTCTTTCCATTGGTGTTCTCCTTATAAATCTTATTTGCCACCTCCAAACTTGTAGACCACCTGGTGTACTTTCTTGATAGTCTTAGAAAAGTACACCACGGCTTCAACTTTTGATTCAGAACTAGGATCCATATTAAAGGCAGGGTTAAACCCATGGTTAGAAAAATGGGGAACAACCAATAGACGGATATAGAGTGTTGTTATAGCTAAATTGGGACATAGGTAGGTGAGAAAACAAACTTGAATGATCCGCGCCAGTGTAACACCATGATAACTAATACAAAACTGGTTCACTCGTTCAGTCTGCCCATCTACTTGGGAATGATAGGCATTTGAATGGCAGGGGCGAATCTGAAGAGTCTTAAACAACTCTTCCCAAAATTTAGAGGTAAACTGGGGTCCCCAAACGCTAATCTATTTCTTATGTACCCCGTGAAGAGCAAACACATGAGTAACAAAAAGCCTAGCCATCTCAGCCGCGGTTACTGTGGTTCTGCAAGGAATAAAGTGGCGAACTATGTAAACTTGTCCAAAACTACCATGATGACATCATAGCCATCAGACGCAGGCAATTCCACAATAAAATCTACTGATAGGAAGTCCAGGGCCCTTCAGTCTTTTGAACTGGTACCAACAACCCTGCTAGTGGTTGTCAATTTGGTTTCTTTTGATTGCAGATCAGGCACTTTTTAAAATACCTACACATTTGAGTGAATAAGCCCTTCCAATTGTATGTGCGTCGAATTAGCTCCAAATTCTTTGCTTTCCTAGGATGCTCAACGTTGATTTCTTTATGATGGCCCAGATGATTTACAGGCGAAGTGGCTTAGCAGGAACCCATGGGCGCTCCTGGAACCACATCATCTCAAACTTTACATGATAACCCATGTAATGTCTCCTTGATTCAATGCGCTCTTAGCAAGTACCATATTAAATTAATCGAATAACAGGTGAGAAAGGACTACCTTACAGAACATTCTGTATTCTTCCACTTTTTCCAGAGGAGTGAGCGCTGTCCTGTTGGCTGGGGAAGAGGGAAGTTGAGAATTTTACCCAGCGGAATCACTAACTGGGTATTGTGAAAAACTACCTCCTTTGGATCTGGAGCTAAAAGCTGGATTGCGGCTCAAAGCATCTGCTAACCCTTTCTTATTGCCCTTGGTGAACTCATAAAAAGATGCATATTGGGCAAGAGTCTCATGTCAACATGTCTGCCATGGAGTTAAGACATAAGGTGCGTGGTAGTACAGCAAGGCACAGTGATATGTACATATGTTGAAGTGTTGGTAAGAGCCATGCAGGTGATGACACCAATAAGACAACGCCTCCACCACTGCTAATAACTCTTTGTCACAAAATGTGTAGTTTAACTCAGGCAGAGACATCTTCCTAGAAAAATATCCCATTGGATGCTCTATTCCATTTTCGCCCACTTGTATATAAGTCAGCTGCTATGACGAAAAATGCATCAGTAGACATAATGAACTCCTTTTTGGGATCTATATGGCGAAGGATTGACGTGGACAACAGGGTGCACTTTACTTCTTGGAATGCATCCTGCAAAATGAGGACCATTGGAGCACTTTAGCTCCACTTGCCTTGTAAAGGGGCGCCACCACCTGGAATGATGGGCGTGAACTTCTTGAGGAACGTACACGTCCCCAAAAATCTCCTCAATTCCTTTCCAAAGTTGGAATGGGCCACTCACAAATCTTTTTCTCCTTGTCTGGAGTTATCATGTGTCCTTTGTCAACATAATATTGCCCAAAGAAGTGATGTGACTTGTGGAATCACATTTACTGATCTTCATCGTAAGGTTGGTTGTCTTTAACATTTTCACCACTTGCATAAGGTGTACTGCATGGGACTCATGATCAGGAGAGAACACCAGAATGCCATCCATGTAGACAACCGCGCAAACACTAACAGGTTCCCAAATATGCATCAATATTATGTTGAAAGATAGCAGGAAAATTTTAAGCATAAAGGGCATACCCCAAAGTTGTAAAATTTCTTTTCTGGTACAAAATGTGGCTAAACACTCCTGTTCCTTCTTAATCCAGATCTGATTAAACGCATTTAGGCAATCCAGTTTAGAGGAAACTTTCGCCTTCTCCACATAACGCGCAAACTATAAATCTAAAGGGATGAGATGCAAATCTGGTACAGTAACACTGTTTAGGTTCTCATAATCTACGCAAGGGCATAAAGTTCCACTGGCTTTCTCCACGAAGAAATGTGGGGAGCATACTGGGGAGGTACGCTGAAATATCGCTCCTTTGGCTAAATGCTCCTTAACCCAACATTTGATGCTGAAACTCCCATATGGTCAAAGGATAAATATGGGGAGTATATATGCACCATATCAACTGTGAGCTTGAACTCACAATTGAACTTAGGATGATCAGGTAGTGCATTAGCTGAAGCTGATCAAGTGAAGATTCCAACCCCTCCAAACAGGAAGGTAAGGTAACCTCCACCGAGGGCTTCAACAAAGGGGCAAGAGTAAGAGTGTGAATATTTGGTCAATGGGGCAGTTTGCCCTGAAAGTGGGCATCAGCCAAAGGACCAATCAACTGGAGACCATTCATTAATGTTAAGGATAAAATGTTGTCTCTCAAATTGGTCCTGACATCAAACTTTCGCCACCATCCCACTCCCAAAATTAATGGGGTCTAAAAGCTTTTTGATAGCTTGGAAGAGGTCCGTCAAAAGATACTTGCCCACTTGACAATCCACCAACCCTAGTACCTTTAGGGTAGGAATACCTTGAGAAGCCCCTCCTCTAACCATACCACCTGACAAGTAACTAAGCTCAAGGTAGTTAGCCAGTTCTTGGTCAATGAAATTCTCAGAGGCTCCAGTATAAACCAAAATAGTTGTGCTAATCTTACTTGAAGGAGATGAGAGGGTAGCCGTTAAAGAAAAATAAAACAATTGGTCGTTATTTATAGCAGAAAAGGCCAACAATTTACCACTAAACTCTTCTACAGAGTTGTACATACCCCCAGGCTACGCTTTTGTATTTTAAATGTGAGAGGTATAGTTGGCCACTCTTAGTTTTTCCTTCCACTCTACATCACTATTAAGCAATTTTGAAAAAAAACAAGTCAATTATCCAACACCACCTCATTGCATCAATTTCCCAATTCATGTCCTCGGATCCACCACCTGCTGTATTAGTCTGGGGCAGCGGTGCTCCGCCTGATAGCATTTACCTCCCAGCAGGCAAACGCATGTGGACTGGCTCATCCAGCACTCCAAATGCAACTGGCTGATTTGTCCCTCCAAGGGTCTTAGTACTGCACCTAGTGCGAGTCCAGCCAACCTTCTCCACCCCCTAGCCCAAATCCAATACAATATTCACTTTTGCCTCCACATTGAGTACAGATGTCTCTTCACATATACTGACAAAGCGATTATTGAGCCAGAAACTTCCACCTTTGCACCAGAAGGGTTTATTGACTTCCAATCTTACAAGGGCTATTCCATTCTTGGATTCCCCAATTAAGGGGTGCAGCCGCTGCAGCAGCAGCGCCCTTAAACTATATAAACACACCCATTACCACCACCTGTACACGCCTCCCAAAGATAACACACCTATGGTGCCTTTTGAAAACCTTTCCTCACACCTTCCCCCTCAAACACTCTATGAAGAATTGATTTCAGGGCTGTCCATTTATGGCACAGACCCCATCCTCTACTTCTTTTCCTGAGTGGTGCTGAGTTACTGGTGGCACCTCAGGCAATGGCCACCATTACCCCCTCCAGCCAACCATGGCCTAGAACATCCTACCGTGTGCCTATATTCCATCCACACTGGACCACTTTTTTTAGGCTTGCATTGACAACAGCTGCACTTTTTGTCCCCTCTGCCATTAATTGGACCATTCCAAAAAAGCATGTCAATACAGTTCAAGCAATGTGAAAACTGCCAACCCCACCCATGAGGCCACACCAAGAGCGTTCAAGTGGGAATTTTGGGTGCTCCCACCCTCTCCATGCTGAGCGCTCAAAACATCAGCAAAAACTTACGACCAAAACCCAAGCCGGCCAATTTTCTCACAATCTAACCAATCAGGAGTAGGTTTGGACTTAAAATCAATCCAAACAATTCCACGCCTCAAAACTTGCCCAACCACAGCCACATCTCTCCGACTCAATACCACTAAACCAAAATCTCTGGACTTTTTTTGATGAAGTAACTGAATCTGGTGAAATTTTTCTACCTTCAGACTTTCCAAGTAATTAGTACTGTATCTGCCTTCAGACTTCGATGCCACATTACTGCCTAAGAAATATGTCTCCAAACCCTTGCTAACCCTTTCTTAAGCGACCATAAGCTTGCTGAGGCTGTGGTGGCCTCACCTGAGAGTCGCCATCTCCACGATGCCATGGCACTCTCTATTGCTGAATTTAAGGAAGGGCTACACGTCACCCAATTCCCTCCCAATTTACCTGAGGTTGCAAAAAAAATCAAACGATTAACTGAAAGAGCCATCTCTGCTGTCAAGCATGTTGCTGCACTAGAAGATTTTTCCCCCACCACACGTATCACCAGAGCCAATATTACAAAATTTGCCCAGCTTCCTGATACATGCATACAAGTTGAACACCATGTTGCAGAACTCCTGGAGGCTTTTCTCCAGGCTTAAATTGCCAATGACGATCTCACCTATTATCTATTTCAACTTTTCCACATCCTGCTGATGCCCCAACCCATTGCTCTCAGCAATAATCCTCCTCTTTGATGGTGAAGCTGAAATTAAATATGCCTGATCCCCCCTCCTCCTCCGCCATGGTGGGATAAGCAGTTCACCACTGCTACACATGGTAGGTTATTTTTCAATTTTTTAGTTGTCGCACCACTTGATTAGGGCGTTTGGTTCATGTTTTTGGTTTTCTTTTTTAGTTTATTTCTGTGATGTTCACCCCTAGTCGTTTACTTCAAGTAATTTAAATTTGAATGTAGTTGGCCACTCTTACTACTGAGGCCACATATCCTACCATATCTTCGGCAACTGCATAAACGTTTTATAATAGAAATTCTAACACTTTCTCCACCTTCTGGGTTCTGCAGATCATGGTTGCGGTTGAGCGTGGGTTCTCTGAAATGATCTGATACACTGAAATGGGGTCCCTATCTAAGCATTATGGGTAGAGACATGGCTCCTTAGTATATAGGGAAACGTCATTATAAGATGTTTTTAGTCATGAATGATTCTATTCCCATTTTGGCAATAGGTTGTCCGATGTTATCCAAGGCCATCAGCACCAGGCCCTTCATCTGTGATCCCTTATGCACCATCTGAACGTGGTGCCAAAGAAAAACTAATTTATTTGAGTTGGTTTTATTAATTTTGGTGGAAAATTGGGGGATCTTGACTCTTGGATTGTGAAGTGTCCATATCCATTGGGTACAGGCAAGAAGGGTGGATAGATTCAGTTGGAGGTAGCGAGAATAACGCCAAGTTGCTCCAACCTTTGGGAAAAAGGGTAAACAGTGGTGAGCCCCACCACGGCTGTGGCCAAAAGCTTCGCAGACCATTTTCACTTTGTGAAAGTCCCACACATAAAAGTTCATGCACATAGGATAAAAAAGTTGTCAATTAATGTAAGGAGAGTGTCTATAGCTCTCCTTTTCCCAGCGTGGTAGTGCATGGTGCACAGGGCGAGTACCAGGTAATTAGTCATTAAAAGCAAAGTTACTAGAGCCCTGAAGAGGGTGCAAGAGCTGTGATAACTTAGATTGAGGATGGTTATCAGTAGAGGGAAGAACCGAAATAGAACCATGAATTGCTCATAGTGGGAGTGTATAGGCGACCCAGGTTGGAGTAAACCTGTGGCGGCCCAATGGTGAATGGGCGGAGAGATTTACGGTTTTTACAATTAAATGATTAATGTTGTATGAGACCTCCTTGTAGAGGTCGGTGCACAGGTTTGTCCAAGATAACATACATTAAAAAGGTGTACTAGCGAAGGGTTTTATTATGAGGGTATCAACCAAAGAGAGAGACTGGTTTAGAGAAAAGGGTTTTAAGGTAATTTAGGGGAACAATCAATTGATGGAAGGGGTGCAAAGCTGTGGTGCACCATTAAGCGCATGCTTGAATTGGGCAGTAAACTATATTTGATATTTGACTGAACTTGTTTTATTATTTGTTGGAGAGGCTGACATGAGCTGAAAAATTTCAAAAACTGAGCGGGTTTTGAGAGCCTGTTCACCAAGAAACTGAAGCGAACCATTTTATTCATTGCAAAGCTAGTTCATTTTAATGCACCAGCTGTTATACAGGGCCAAACTTTTCCTGCATCCCTAGAACAACCTTGGCGTACTTCTCCTTCACCCAGCGTTGATACAAGATATACTTGAAATAAGGTAGGCCCGACAACTTCACTTTCTTTGCCTCCTGACATGCAGCTTTGTCCTTGGTAATTTTCCCATGATTATGTAATTTTCAAGCCATGACATACATTAAGTTTTTGACCAAATGGGTCAGTCATCGCCCACATCGATGGAGTGCCTTCAGTCCTCTATGTGGCCATAGTCAGTATCTGACTTCAAGAATATGTTGCTATATCCATCTAGTAGAGTATGGTTTTTTCGGTTTATCTGGGGTCAGCTCATCTGAGATATGGACGTTGGGTAAGGTAATATCAGGTTATCCATGGGCAAGCCCAAATCTGTTATAGAGCCAATAAAGTGGATACGTTTAATGTCCTCTATGGGGACCAATAAGCCTCTGCCAATCTCAGGGTGTTTTCTTATAACTATGTCCTTGCCAATGAGGTTCCCAAACAGAATAGTAATAGGCCTCTGATATGCTGGGTCTAGTATCCCAGGCAAAACCCAAGGCTCCAAGGGGCTAACGCCCTCAAGACTTATGAGATGCAACAAGCAGTGGTTTAGGATTTGGAGATTATCTTTGTGTCCACTACTCGTTGTTCACCAGACTTAATCAAGACTTCATCTAAAGCATAGTTAGGGATACCGTCCCTGGCATCCACTGAATCGGGCAATTTCTTTGTGTTTCACCCAGAGTATGGAATAATGCAAAGTCATATCAGAAAAGGGGTTACTAACCAGGCAGGAGTATTCATTATTTCTGGGATCTTTATTGGATAATACTAAAGGGACTTCATAATTAAGTAAGGAGAGGAAACCTTGCTTCATATAGATAATACCAGCATATTCAATCATATAGTGAATAACTATGTTCATATCATAGTTGTTGTCCAAGGCCTCTGTGGGGCTAATAAGATAAGCTTTCAATATGAATGAGAAGGGAAGTTTATGCCCCAATGGCATGGGTGTTGTTTAAGCCTGAAGTTCCGAATTCTTTAAAGTACTTCAGGTCAAGCGCCAGCTTTAGCTTCTTAATGAGCTTAGTGGAGATTATGCTTACCGTGGAGCCATTATCCAGGATGGCCATTACCCAGACTTTTTGAATGACCACTTCCACTTTGGTGAGTGTTCCTCCAAAGTTAGGAGACATAGTAAAGACCTCCTAGAGTGAAAGGTGGATTTTATCTTACAAGCGGTTCCAAGTTATTTTTCCATGATGGATTTTATGGTATGAAATTTTGAAGAGATAAAATCAAGACAGCCAAGAACTGATTGGCATTGCTGGTAGTGTCAATAACTTTGGGACACCCTAGGACTTGGCTGTGGTACTTTTACTCATTTATGATAGTCAGGTCATGTCCTTCATCATTCAATCAATCAGGGACTTCCACTTCCACGAGTGCTCCAAATAGTAGTAACCAACATCGTCATAACCCCTCTCAGATTCACCCTTATAGGTATTTTCAACAACTAGCAAGTCGCAATTGAGGTAGGGGAAACAGGTACATGAGGTTAGGTAGCAATTATCTAAACATACTTCTAAACAAGCCTTTATTATCATAAGGGTTAGCCTTAGGGCGCGCAACTACCAGTTTAGCTGGAGGGGAATGTACATCAGTTTTAGTAAGCTTGTATGTGAGTACGGTATGACTACCTTACAGATCACAGATTTACAGAAGGGAGTAGGTTTTTTAAGCCAAACTGTAGTAGTAGGTTTCTTAGATTGGATAGGCACAGATGGGCTCACCCCCAACTTCCCTACAGATGAAAGCTCCTAAATGGTTAAGCTGGAGGTTTCACCTCAGCTTCTTTTGTTGGTGCACTTGAATGGAAATCAGTAACTTCTAATAGAGCCTCTTTTATGTCATGGATGTTTTTGAAGTTGAAATTCACTGAAATGATTATCCTGGCTAGAGAGGGCTGAGACTCTAACCCAGTTAAAATGGCTGTGATGGCATCATCAAGTGTTAGCATGTTAAATGATGACATCCTTTGCGCAGTGAGGTAAAACCTCTCAGCAAGGGCAGCGATCTGTTCGCCTTCATACATACTAAAGCGCATAAAGGCCTGTTTTTCCTGTTTAGAATCTTCTTTGAACCAAATTCAGCCAAAAAAGCTCCTTACTCTCTTCCCAGGTGTGCAGAGTGTCCATATAGAGGGCTATCATCTCTTGTGCCAAGTGACATAAGTGAGGAAGGATGTGTTTAATTTTTTGCTTATCAGTTGCGTTTTGCATGGCAGATTCATAAACATACACAAATGAATAAATGCTCCCTTCACTAGGGGTTAACTTGTCCTTAAGAGGGGGTTTTAATGAGCGCTGCTCAAGCTCTTTTAGATGAGATAAAGCGCTTGCTTGTTGCTTTTTCAAAGACAGAAAATCGTGATTCATTTAAAAAGGGAAGAGTTGGAGAGTTACTCACTTTGAAAGCTTCCATTTTGTGTTTTTTTTGTGGTGTACAGGTGACCCCTGTAGTAAGCACCGCTTTGTGGGAATCTAGCTTTTTTAGCACTAGTGGTGCACAACCCAAAGGGGGAGTCACCACGCATCTTTATTCACTTTTGGGCCAAACAAAGGGATTATCATAAATAAAAAACAATTCCTAATATAGCTCCTAGGTTATCAGCCTAGGAAGCCATATCAGATGGCGAGGAGGCTTTGTGGGAACTTTTTTTCGTCGCCCGCTTTAGCTGGCGGACCATGGTGGACAGCACTAAGGTGGGAGCATCAGCGACATGGGGCATAAGGAGGTATAGTTGGGGTCTTCTTTGTTAATGAGGCCGGTGGTGTCCATCGCCTCAACGTATTGAGCAAGTTGATGCTCAGAAAAAATGATGAGAGCCAGCACACAAGTAGAAAACTTGATGCGCTGGTGGGTTTTAGATAATTGGGGTCAAAAAAGAAATTTTTGCTGCTTTGATGCAAGCGTGGCTCATACTGAAAGTAAGCTCCTCAATTTTGTACTTCGCATCTTCCTCAAAATTATGAGGAAAATTTGGAATAGGAATACCCTTGACAAGGGGCTCCATTGCCCCATGGAGTTGCTGCTGGAGGAGGGTGTTGGCCGGGGCAGCTGCAGCCACAACTGCCATTGTTTTAATATTTTTTTAAATGAAAACCCGTTTTTTGGATATAAACAGCGGGAACGCGATGCAGGAGGGTCAACAAAGAACTCCTCCAAAGCAAAATCTGGTTTCATGTGGCATTTCTGCTCGTCCTCATCGATCCATTTGAGAGTCTCAAATGGATTGGATTCAGCCAGCGCTGGGTCATCCACAGGAATTGGGGCTGTGGCCGAAGCTGATTGCCCACATGCTGTCAACCATGGCAGCTCAGCTGAAAATGGTTCAGTCTTCAACTCAGAATTCCATAATCTGGTCAAATTTTCAAAATTTTCTAAATTTGCTTAAATTTTGATTGGCCGCCACTTTGGAAGCAGCTCCAGAATTCCCTGACGTTGGGGAGGGAGTATTGAGCCCCATTTAAAAATTGGGGTGAGGCAGCTGCCAGGTGGCGCCCAAGCCCTGAGCGGCAGATGTGGTGGAAGAGGCAACCATGGGGCACTTGTGCTTTGAGTAATCAATCTTGAAGCACAAGGGGTAATTGGCGTGGCTGTTTTTGATGCGCGCCCAGAATGGGTGATCAGGGGTGGATCTGATCACAGTGCGGGGGGGAATCATGAGTTGAGAGTCACGATGAAATGGGTGGATCATTGCAAAGGCGCAAGACTCTGACAACTGATCCACCCCACTGGGAACCACAAACTGCACCACGGGGTCTGCGCTGTAAATGGCAAACCCTCTGTGAGCTCATGGTAGAGGCATTTAGGGGAAAGGAAAGAGGGCAACCCGGTGAACTGGACCACCAAAGTGGTCTCATCTGGGATCCTGGTGAAAATGGTAGGCAAAGGAATTTTTTTAAAAATTAATTGCAACTTGGCTGCAGCCACTGCATCAGCTTTAGAGCGGAAGCCAAGGTTAAAGTACCCCTTAAAGGGGCAGAAGTCAATTTAGCCAGCATGATTAAAAACTGCTGTGGCCATCACAATGATGGCCACACTTGCATATGGGAAGAGATTCCCATATTTGACCCAGAGGCTGAAGCGCAAATTGCTCTATGGGAGCACCAAAGGGCTCCTGAGCACCACCTGAGAGCTGGCATGGTGGTGGGCTAAGTACCAAGGGGAGACATAACGCCTTGTAGCATTGGGATGACTAGCAGAGCCAGCCCAGGCGCTCTTCAGCGGTGGCTGAAAGATGCCAGATGGTGGCACACTACCATCCCAAGCTGGGGCAGCAGGTGTCAATTGCATCAACATCAGTAAGTTTTGGCTTGATTGAGCGGTTGTTTTTGTATTTTTTATTCAAATTTGAAGTTGGCTTCGATTTGGGTATCAAAGCAAAAGAAAGTTTGTGGGAATCTAGAAATATTTATGCTCACTGATGTTGAATCAGCCAAATATCCACAAAATACTTACACTAATAGAAATACATTTTTTTGTAAAAGTAAAGTATTGGGGTTTTTAAAAAATTTTAGTCCCAGCTGAGAGATCAAGAAAGAACCCTTTTGGCATTGGAATGCTGAGTATTTAAATTGTCTTGAGGCTTTAAGTGAGTTGATGAGAAACTCAGTATAAGCTAGGCGAATTCAAATAAGGTAATATGGGCTGTTGGCTTATTAGATAGTTCGAAACTCAACTCAATTCATGAAATGGCCAATGGAGGGCGATGATAGGGACCTTAGATCCATGAGGTAAGGTTTTGATATAATTACCCAATCAATTGATGGGAATCTATTTGCACATTGTGAGGCCCCCTTAAACCTAATTAAAAGGGAAGTTTTCCGCAGTGTTGTTGAACTAAATTCAATGTAAGATGAGGAGAATCCCTGAAGGGATCTCTTGATTCCCTCACACAATTGGTACAATCTAACTGCTTGAATTAGGGTTATTTGCCCATGTTTTATTAATAAAAGTGTTAAACCAATTTGTGGGGTTACACTGATAATTGAATAGGTTTTTGGCTGATATTGTTGTTATTTTCATCTGAATTATTATTATCATGAGATCAAATTTATAATTTGATTCTGTTATTTGATAAATTGGGACGATTCTTAGCCAAGACGTTCTTTTCATGAAGTCAAGTTGGAAATTTTTCTACATGTTGTACTCTTTCAACATTGTAGGCTTGTAGTTTTAAATCCTATTGGGCCAATCGCCACTCTGGTTCCCTAAGGTTATGGAGCCAGCTTAAAGATGGGTGGTCTTCATCACTTTGAAATGTATTCCACGGATTTACACTAGGAATTGCTTATGCAGATTTCACCTTGAGCTATTCACGCTCCATCACAGTATGATACCTCTCTGCTGGCGTTAGTGATCACTCACATAGTCCATTGGATGTTATTCCCCATCTCCATCCACTTGACTTTAAATGGCACCAATCTCCGTCAATGAAGCATCAGTTTGGATGATAAATTACCAATTAACTTTTGGGAAATTTAAGACAGGAATGGTCATCAAATATTGGCGTAATTCATTGAATAACTCTTTAGCTTTTTTCCATATTAATCCTTTTTTGAATTCTTTAATAAGTGGAAAAAGGCTCCGCGATTCTAGCAAAATCCTTTTTGAAATGGCAATAGTAGCCCACTATCCCAAGAATTCTTGGATATTTTAAACGCTCTTTAAGATTGACATATGTTTGATTGCCATAATTAATTCTTCTTCTGGGGTTGCAGCCCATTAGATTTGATAAAAAACCACAAATATTTAAGCTCCTTCTTGAAGAAATGATATTTCCTTAGCTTGATCATCAATTTCGCCATAGCCATGCGCTTTAGCACTTTATCTAAGTGCTCCAAATGGTCCGTGAAGGTCCTGTTAGATATAATGATATCATTCAGATTTACTAAGGCGCAGGATAACTTCAAATCACTGAGGGTAGTGTCCATTGCTCTCTGGATTGTCACCGTCACATAAAATAATCCTTGGGGCATTTGGATCAGCTGGTAAGATCCCTGTGCGGTAGTTAACTGCACATTTTTTGATCCTCCTTTGTAAAATTGAGTTGATAAAATTCTAAAATTAAGTCTATTGCAAAAAATTATTTGACATTCCCTAGGCGATTTAGTGCATCATCAATCCTTGGCAGTATATAAGAAACCTTTTTAGTGATTTTTTTAATCAGCAATAATCAATCACCACTTCATATGATCCGTCCTTCTTTTTAACAATTAGGATTGGACTTGCCCAAAGACTATATACAGAACGAGGAGCTCATGCTCAACTAGATTTCTGATTCCTTCGCTGACCACAGCTTTCAGCATCTCTAGACTGGCGGACCATTCTCATCCTTATCAGCGAGCATCCCCCAGTGTCAACTTTGTGGATCACATTTTTGCGCATACCAAGTCAAATTCATCTTGGACAATTATTTTCAGATGTCTCTCAAACAATTGGAGCACATTTTATATTGCTGCTCTGATAATTAACCCATTTGCTCTCAATTGATTAAAATTTTCAAGCCATCAGAATCTTACTCCATTAATCCTATCTTGGTTATCGTTCTGATATAATGGAATTTATTGATCTTTGCCATTGGGATTAAATGTAGAAGAGCTATAACTTGATATGCTCTACCTTCATCAGTTTTTCTCCAAGATTAGACAGTAACACTTAATTCTTCATGTCTCAGCATTATAATCCCCGGTGCTACCCATGGCTCAGTTCTCAACTTCCTCCATGGGTTGACAACTTATTCATATAACTACTCCAGGATTCCAAGCGTCAACCCCATGTTAACAATTATTTGATTTTCCATTATATTGTATTTGTCATTTTCATTCTCAATGGTATCCCACGATTTTCTAGGTTTCCTTCAGAATTTCCCTCAGTTTTTATCCAAACAACTTATATTTGATGGGAATGATGCTGTCATTGTAAACCAGGTTTACAAAATCTCTTCTCTTTGACAATGGCGGTTCTCCCCCAACTGATATACCAAGGGCAGGATTTGCCCAAAAATGGTTAGAGTTTTCTCCTAAAATCACTTCCACTCCATACTTTCTAAGTAATTCTCCCTCAAAAGTATGTAATAATTCTGATTTGCAACATAATGTGGGTGCTGATACTACAAGCGATCTTAACTGGAGTAAAAGTGTACTGTAGGCTCTACAGATTATGGTATAATCTGGTCCAGCTGTTCCATATTCCTATCAGTGTTCTAAATATGGTAACATCTTCATTAATTCCACAAATATGGTTAAATTTATGTTGATGGATGCTCAACTGTAGATTATCGTCTGTTCTCCCAAGTTGATTACTATTATATCTGCATAGATACATGCATAGTATTGCAATAGGGTATTTTTGAGTGAATAGCAGCATTATTCAATGAATTGGAAGTGTGGATTAATTGTGTGGATAAATAAATGAAAGATTCCCTTTATCCGCTTAAGGGGAGGGATATGTTCCCCTAGTCTAGCTTGTTTTGAGTAATACCTCTAAGTTCTTGGCCAATCTAATCTTGTCGTTTAGTTGCTAAGAATATGACTGAGCCACTTCTTTTACAATTTTGGGGTCGATCCTCAGCCTTAGCTCTAATATGGCATTCAAAAATTTATTAACAACCTTATAGAGCGGGTCAGTTGTTTCATCATCCACAAATGGTTTGGAAATACGTACATCCTCCTTCAATATGTCAGAAGAAACATGTTTGTCCGTGGTGCCAGAATGTTCCTTGTCTAGACTTTGATGTCATGTTTACATGACCTTATTGAGGGCACCAACTGCAGGGACAAGGCTGGTAGGCAGGAGGGCCAAAGGGTCAAATTGAATGACCTTCCTGACCTTAAGCACACCTTGGATCAACGCTGGGTAAAGGCTAGGTGTGCTCAGGTTGTTAATGTGAGGTGTCTAAACCCAGCCTCCTGTTTTGGATCTTGCGCTAAAATGGACAAGTTTTATATTAAATGATGATGGCACAATTTGGTTAATCTGTAATTAGGTTTCAAAACCCATTATATTTACTAAATTTCAAGCTTGGGTCAGGTTCAACTTTAATTGATCACTCAAGTAAGGTCAGTTACAAAGTAGTTACCCTTTTGGATCTAAGCGTGCGCCTATCAGTGCACCAAGGCTTGGTACCACTTTTTGACATTCCATAATTTCCCTGAGTTAGCTTGATTCTTTTTTCTCAAAACCAACGTTTCACATTAGTCATCTTCCCCAATAAAACCTATAGCCATTTTTGCGTTCGCCTATATGATGACTTGGGCGACCTGTGACTGAACCTCTTCAAGGAGGTCTTGTGATGTGTTAGCCAGTTTATTTCTTCATAAATTAATTACAGCCTCAGGTACACTGCTGGACCTACAAGGTTCCCTCCAAACCAGGTCACCTATGCACTCTATCCCAGTACAAAACTCAGTTATGAACTGCCCCTTGGGCAAGGGGGTGGAAGGCAAGTTGTTAGGGCGTACGGCTACCAACCTGAAGGTTGCAGGTTCAATTCCTGCCCTTTGCACATCAATCGTGGTGCCAGCCAAAGGAAGCTATTAGCGGTTAGTAGGTCTAATAACATGAAAACTTTACCCATGATGTAATCAGAAAAATTTGAGTCCTGATCCGGAGGTGGAAAAATTTTCTTTGATGGAGTTGACCCAGTTCAGGTTTGATGTCATTTCTTTCTTTTGGTAATGCCTGTCCCCTGGTTGGCTTGCCTTGGTTAAATAAGATAAAACTGCCCCTTGGGGCACAGCTAATTTTTGCTTTTTTCTTGTTCTATTATTACCTTTACCGTGATACACACCCTAGTCATATGTCACCTTAGCTCCAGCTCCCTCTTCTGGGATATTTATATGATCACTCTGACAATGAGTTCCCTTTTTTTGACCCAATGTTTCGTGCACTGCCAAGCTGGGACTGGTGAGTTATAGACAAGCTCATGACATTATATGACCAACCACTTATCTTTATGTGCATAAAGTTTTTCTGTGTGGGACTTTCACAAAAGTGCAAATGGTGTGCACTAACTGGTGGCCATGGCCACGGTAGGGCTCACCATAGTTGTTGCATTTTGCTGATGTTTGGAGCACTCCAGCTTTTTTCTCACCACCTCTAACTGGAAAGTACTCACCCTTCTTGCCTGTACCTGGTGGATACGGATGCTTCACAATCTAAGAGTCATAAGTCCCCAACTTTCCACCATTTTTAATGAGATTTACACCAACAATTAGTTTTTTTCATTGGCACCACATTCAGACGGTGCATGCGTTACCATTGACAAATGTCCTGGTGTTCTTGGCCTCAGATACATCATACAACCTGTCAGTGAAAGGGGTATAGGGTTGTTCATGGCCCAAAATGGTTTTATAATGACGTTTCCTTATACAACTGAGCCATAAATTTTCTCTTATGGCTTATATATGGACCCCATTTCTGTGTTGTCAACATTTTACCTCTCAGATGCAGATAAAGAATCTATTGGGTCAAATTCAGCTTAAATGAGGAACTGTCAGCCATTTTTTGAGTTTTTGATGACCCTAAATGAGATTTTAGTAAATAGTGAGACTGAAAATATTGGGGATATTGGACAAAAGACCACTGGCCAATTCTTGGTGGAACCCCATTAATTGGAGTAACACCATTTTGACACCTGCACGGGCGCCAAATGTAAAATCAAAACGTTCAGATTTCCTCAACCTCATGATGGACCTTGGGGCAACCATTGGAAGGTACTCCCCCAGCCACCACCTGATTTTTCAAAACACCTACGTGGGGGCCACCCCTTTTTATAGGTGTGGTGGAGTTCCCTAAGGTAAAAGTAATTTCTCTAGTGGTGATTATTTAAAGTACATCAAAACCTTACTGCATGGGTACATTCTGCCCACGAACCCCAACCTTCATTTTATAAGAAATTAACTCACTTTTCCCAAGATCTGATAGTATTGAGACCCATATTACCTAAATTGGAAGCATCACATCTTTTCCAAACCTATCCCTAAATTCCCTCTGACCCTCAAAATCAGTTCAAATACTGATGGTCAAATATTGGGAAAGGATCACTTTTCATATATACCCCGCACAACTAATAAAAACCATAAAAAAACAAGTTTTTATTAGTGTATATTTTTAATTTTATTAAAATCTTTGTGGGATCCAGTGGCGTAAGCACCAGTGAGCACCCCTAAGCTGGATTCATACAAAATGGTGCTCAAACACAGGGTATCCCTGTACACCAAAAATATTTGAGCTTGAAAAGCAACTGGCAGTACTTTGTCACGCCTTGAGGAGCTTGAGCAGCGCCCTTTCAGACTCCCCCCTAAGTACAAATACAACCCTATTGAAGGAAGCATTGTTACCTTTATGTATGTCTACAAAGCCGCCATTGATGGTACAACTGACAAGCAGAAAGCTCGACACATTCTTTCTTGTCGAAGCCATTTACCACAAAGATGATAGTACCCAACCTGAACCCTGGGTACACCTTATTAAAGGTGAAAAAGGTCTCTTAGCAGAATTTGGGTTAAAGAAGAGTCTACATCGGGAAAAACATGCCGTTATGCGCCTTAACATGCATGAGAATGAATCATTTATTGCCTTTGTTGATCTATTTTACCTTTCTGCGCAAAGGTTGTCCACCAAAAACCTACTCACCCTTGACAATGCTATCGCCGCCCTGTTATCTGGGCTAACTTCTCACCCCTCTCTAGCTAGACATATCATCTCAGTGAAAAGCTACTTTAATAATATCTGAGACATCAAGGAGGCTTTATTAGATGTAGCTAAAATTCATGTATGTGCTACAACCAATGAAGCTGAGGTGACAACCTTAGCTATAACCATCGAGGAGCATTCGCCAGTTGAACAATTGGGAGTAAGCCCACCTGTGCCTATCCTCCCTGCTAAACCTTTTTCCTCAGTATGACTTAAAAAGGATACATCGTCTTCATGTAAATCGGAGTTTTCCTCTGTGCCTTCTCTTCCAGCCAAGCTGGTAAATGCAGCCCCTAAGGCTACCCAATCTTCTGTAGCTTTCTCCCCTACTTCCATCGCGGCTTTGCCTGTTGTTGAGAATACCTTAGGGAGGAATCTGAGGGGAATTATGACAATGTTGGATACTATATTTTGGGAGCACCTGCAGAAGTAGAGGTTCCTCATCATTGAAATGCTGGGGAGTAGATTGTGTTATTATACCTGAGGGAACGTACCTCAGCCAAATTTTAGGATGGCCAAAAGTTAGTGATACTTCCAGCAATAACTAATTCTTAGCTATCTTGATTCAACCTCTTCAGTGGGTCCAGCCCATGAAAACCATCTCGGATAAATATCCTGTCACGATTCTGATATGACCGGATGATAAGCCCAAAGTCATTATAGCTGAATGGATAGGATCTGCCAAGTTTAATATGAGTAATGATTGTTTGAGCGCATTGAGATGAGGCAATATTTGGTTTTGGGAAATTGCTTCGAATTAGGAATCATGAAATTAACAGGTGAAGAGTTTCCAGGATTAATAAGATACAGCGAATTAAACTACTAAGCCATGGAAGTGGTATCATATGAAGTCACTACAATATAGGCGAGACGAGATGATTAAGAAGGGGTTGGTTATTAATAGTTGAGAGTAAGCGGAACAGTAAAGATCTGCTGTATTAAATTAAATTAAATAAATGAGTGTGGCGGGAGCAAGTGCTCCATATTTATAGAATATTTTATTCTATTGTATTGAGGTCAACGATCATCATATTTCTTGGTCCTGTTGCTCAGTGGGCTGAACCCTGTGCAAAAACCCTTATGGAGTATCTTAACAATTCCACCGATTTTATAACAGTGGTGCTCACTACAGGGGGCCCTTTGATCAATCACAATACCAATAACATCCTTATGCTGACCATGTCATATCAGGATTTCTCTGGCAAAGAGTCTTTCGGAGATGCTGCAACCATTGAATATGCAGAAATCAAGCTTGACTTGGACGCTGTGCTCCAGTGGCAGAAGGAGTTTCTGCAGGAGGTTTGTATTGATAAGCTCCTCCGTTTAATCACAATGGGAACATCCATGGATTTTTTAAGCGGTTTGTGTTTGCAGTGGAAGGAGCTTCAGATCAGTGTAAAGCTAAATTATTGATATCCACCTTGGAAGTCAAAAGCGCTGACAAAGTTACTTGCTATCTTCCCAAAAGTTCCGTTACCTATCAAAAAGTAAAAATACTGTGTTGTGGTTATTTGGAGGAACTCTGAAAATGGCGCAGAAGATGGTCAAGTTCTTAACCATTAGTTATAGCTCAATGAGACCCTCACCACATTTGCTGATTGCTTTATGGTGGAAGCCCATGAGTTAATTGGGGCAAGAACTTTAACTTAATCTGATTTATTCATAGCGTTGACCTCCGTTGTGAAACCATACCATGAGCTTTTCAATACCATGGCTCCATATTTAGAAGTTGGTATACCTTTGCTTAAACTCATTCAGATCTTATGCCATTTATCCGTTACCTTCCTTCCGCCCAATATAGAGTGAAACCCTATCCCCTCCGCTGCCGGACATTCTTATTCTAGGAAGTTATCTATCCCAGTTCAGCGTTCGTTTAGTAACTCCCAGCCTTATTATCACTACATGCCTCATTTTCAACCGAGTTGCCATCAGCAGTTAAACTATCAGGAAGGGTCTGTTTACACCGCTTGACCCCACACAACTTTTGGGGTGGCCTATTCTACAACAATCATAGACGCAGATCTTACAGAGTCAATTGTTTCTCATGCAATCACTCTGGGCACTTAGCCAGAAGTTTTCTTCATCGTCAGGTTCATTCCCTACCGCAGGAACAGTACAATCAGGGAAAAGTCAGAGCGGAGTAGAGATGGGACTCTCTACTTCTGCTATTCTAACTCAAAACGTCCCACCTATTAATCCCTGTACATCCAGTGGAAGTTCCCCATTATGACGATGCCTTTCTATATCAGCAGCTGGTGGGGGGTGAATGTGCTGACACAGGCGCAATTTATGGACATGGTGGAAGCAGGCCCTCAAGAGCAACCAAAGCCTTATGCCTGTCAAATGTTTGATCAACTTTCTACTGATGAAGCAGATTCATTCGTTGATGCACTTCTCTTAAAAGGGGTGAACGTGTCCTCCATGTAATCACTATTGTCAAAGAATACCCTAAAGTTTGGAAGGTATTATGAGCTTCCTTGGAAAAAGAGATCCGTTAAATGTCCATGGTCTGAATAAACTGAATACATCTTAACCTGAGTGTACTTACTGTGACACTGTCATAGCGAAACCTGAGTTTGTGTAATAATTGATATGGGTGCCCTTTTCAATATAGTTTTCACAAAGTTGGTGGCCAAGCTGGCATTAAAGCCTGACATGGAGCATCATATGGTGTATGGGACTGCAGGCGCAGAAAGCATGGTCTCTGAAGGAGCGTACAGCGCACTACCTTTGCAGTTTGGGTCAATTGTCATTGTAGCCCAAGCCATAGTGTTACCAAACAATAACTATGACCTGTTAATTGGAACTTCTTTTATGCATCAAATTAGGGTTTTTGTTGATATGACTGCAGAGACATTTAAAATTCTGGGGCAGCGGATCTCAATATACTTCACTTCCAGCGAAATGCTAAAGGATTTGGTACTCATGAGTCACATCAACTTTTCGTATGGGGATGGAGTGGTTTTGGTTTGTTATCATCAACTTAAGCGCAAGACTCGGACCCTTCCCCATCAAATTTATGAATATCAAGGGCTATAACTTAGAGCTGCGAGCCCTATATCTATTCCCTCTGGACATCAAGTAATCATAAACACTGAGTTAGAGGTGGAAGTGCCTGCTGGGCTATATGGGGAGGTTATTGGGCCCTATCAGCAATCACAGCTCGAGCCCCACATGGCCCCATGCATTATACTTACAGGACATGGGGAAATCAAGGCCCTGGTAGAAAATCTTCCTGATAAACAAATGAAAATCCGCCAACACCAAATAGTGGTATATTTACATTTCATCCCAGTTGAAGAGGTCCTCCAGGTTCATGAGTTTGGTTCATTTGCTTTTTGGTCTACCCATTGAAACACAGCCTGGCGTAATGGCAGTTGTAACACGTGAGAATTTAATGGGGTTAATGGAAGACCAGAGAGATTAAGCGGAAGACTTATTTCAAAAATACAAAGAGATCTTTGCTGGTGATGATCATGATTTAGGGTGCGCGCGGGGAGTGACCCATTGAGTGGACAAAGGGATCATCACCATCAAATCTTGGCTGATCTGCCGATCCAGAACAGTAGAAGAAGTTGACACCGCAGAAATCGATAAACTGCTAGAGAAAGGAAAACTTGAACCATCGAAGAGCCCATGGGTTTCCCCTTTCCTAATTGTCAAAAAGAAGGACGGTACCAACCAGATAGTAATAGACTACCATGAGCTCAACAGCATTATGAAAAAAGACTTATATCCTTTGTCACAAATCAATGATGCTTTGGACTGGTTGGGAGGAGGGTGTTACTTCTCTTCAATGGATTTGATACCTGGCTATTGGCAGATTCAGTTACCTGTAGCGGAATAAGAAAAATGCGCCATTATCACATCAAAAGGGATTTTCAACTGACATGTATGCCACAAGGGCTGTGTAGTGCCCTGGCTACATTCCAACTGGCGATGGACACTATCCTTGGAAACTTGAAGCTGTCCTGCTTTTTTGTATACCTTGATGACATCAACGTTTTTTTCCCTCACGTTTTCTGAGCATCTCACTCATTTGGGAAAGGTATTCCGCCAGTTGCCAAAGGCCAACATCTAAGTAAAACCCTGGAAATGCCACTTATTCAAGGATCAGCTAGAGTACCTCAGGTTTGTAGTTTATGCAACAGGGCTAAGGCCCCAACCAGTTAAGGTGGAGGACATTCAGAAGATGACTACATAAAGCAGTAAGTGAGATATACAAGTATTTTTAGGGATGGTTGGCTGCTATCGCCATTTCATACCAAACTTTAGTTGTATTGGGGGTCCGCTGTTTGAGTAATTAAAAAAGGATGCCACTTTTTTTGGACGGAACAATGTCAACGCTCCTTTGATAAACTTTGAACAGCGTTGATCAATGTTCCAGTGCTATGCTACCCAAATTTTGTGAAAGATTTAATGTACAGATAAAATCATCTCTTTCCGCTGTGTGGGCAGTTCTGTATCAAAAAGATGATGAAGGGGAAGAGCACCCAGTGGCTTACTCATCCAAAACCTGAATAGCCATGAACATAATTATACTGTGACCGAGCTGAAGTGATTAGCAGTGACTTATGCTTACAAGCAATTCAGAGTATATTTGCATGGTGTAAAGTTCAAAGTAGTAATGGATCATGCCTCGCTACGCTGGTTGCATAACCTTAAGGAGCCTGAGGGCCATCTAGCCTGATAGGCCCTTAAACTACAGGCTTATAACTTCGAGATCCTTCACCAACCAGGAGCAAAAAAATCAAAATGCTGATTGCATGTTGATGCAACCAACTATTGCAGTTCCAGCGGATCTGAGTGATATTATATATGACAAGATACTCAGTGGAAAGTACAATGATGAGCCGCCACAAGTCATCATGGCGTTGAATGAAATGTGAGATAATACTTTCCAGCGGAATGGTGATTTGTACAACAGATTGGCAATTTAACACTAACCCTCCTGAGACCCTCAGCGCGGCCTAACCTTATCATGAGTACACATAGGGAAGTTGGGAATGGTGGCATGCGCAAGATATTGGAATTATTTTGGCCTTAGTATTACTAGGAAACCATGACTTCGATGTGCTTGATACTATCTCCTCCTGTCACCAGTACCAAGTGGAAAAGCCGTTCTGCCAGAAGACCTTATACCAGGTAGTGAAGCCACACTTTGCTTGGAATACAGTTTCTCTTGATGTTGTCAGGCCTCTGCCAATGGGAGCTAACCGGTCCAAGTACATTTTGGTGGCAATTGACCACTTAATCCAGTAGGTTGAATCCAGGGCGATATGAGACTTAGGGGCCATCACAGTGGCCAAATTCATAATGATATGCATTGTTCATCGGTATGGCTTCCCTCATTTCCTCCTTACTGATAATTGAACTAGTTTCACTTCCACATCCTACCAAAGCTTAATGAGCTGATGGCCATCCGAGGGGTTTTGACAACCCCATACCACCCCAATTCTAACGGAATGGTTGAGCGAGTCAATGGGACCTTAGTGAACATACTCCATAAATTAGTTGCATATTGACCCTCAGATTGGAGTTCCCTTTTGTCTGCCGCCATTTTCGCCTATAATATCAGTTATCATTCAGCCACAGGGAAGAATCCCTTCCAATTATTATATGGATGACACCCTGCTCTTCTGGCGCTGCTATACTCATGTGTAAAAGATACTGGTGAAATAGATCCCCACCATTATCTGATGACTCTAGCTGACAGCTTAATCAAATTGCAAACCAAAGCATACTTGTTCAGTTTAGCCAAGAAGATAAAGACTCAAGCTGCTGATCAGGTAAGCATAGCAGGTTAGCCCAGTTCAAAGATGGGAACATGGTTTTATTCCATGATCAACACAGTTTTGGGCGTAAGCACAAGCTGGATTTATCTGGATTAGGCCGTTTAAAGTTATTGAGAAGTCAGGTATGGATGCATATAAATTAAAGACCATGTGAGTGGTCAGATCATCAACAGAGTGCAAGCCAAGTTCCTCTGGGCGTATAAGCAATAGGAGCCTGATCGTCCAGTCAAGGGGGGTAATGTCACAATTCTGATATGACTGGACGATAAGCCTTGTCATTTTAGCGGAATGGATATCATCTACCAAGCATAATATAAGTAATGATTATTCGAGCACCTTGAGATGAAGCAATATTGGGTTGTTAAGAAATTGCTTCAAATTAAGCTATCATGAAATTAACATTTGAAGAGTTGCTGGAACCAATGAGATACGGCGAATTAACTTTTTTAAGTCATGGAAGTGGTATCATCCAAAGTTGCTACAATATTGGCAAGACGAGATGATTAAAAAGGGGTTGGTTGTTATCAGATATTCCTCTTCTATTTAAGAAAAAGAATGTTGGAGGTATTAATGCTCCCAAATCTGCTACTATGATTAGCCCATCTCCTGCCCAATCATCAAATAATAAGTAATTATCAATGATATGAGTGCCAACGGCGAAAAGACCTTGGTGGATTCTTAGTGGAATCCTAACTATCAAAAAATTATGGTTTATCACAAAAATTGGCTAAAAAAGGTAATAACTAATAATAGGATTACACTGACTTCTTGGCTAAATTCAAGGTGTTTGATACCACCCAAGTCTGCCCACCATCAAGGTGAGAAGATTTTACCCATCAATGATTGCAGATTAACCAATCATTACCACTCAGATCTGAACCCTCCCGAGGTGAGAGTGATTTTACCCATCAATGATTGGGTACAAATTAACCAATCATTACCACATGAGTCTGACCACTGCTGAGGTGAGAAGATATTACTTGATGATGATAGGGTAAAAATTAACCAATCATTACCACCCAAGTCTGACCACTGCCGAGGTGCAGAGATTTTACTCAATGATGATAGGATAAAAATTAACCAATCATTACAACATGAGTCTGACCACCGCTGAGGTGAAAAGATTTTACTTGCTGATGATTGAATACAATTCATCAAAACATTACCACACGGGTCAGTTTTGCCTCAAAAATTTATCTTTGATCTGATAGGCTGAAAGCCTATATTTCCTAATTTAGATAACTCAGCTTTATATTCTTTTGCCTCAAATACCCATGGTCTCAAAATCTAAACTAGTTTAAATAGGAAAACTAGTATTGAGAAAAGGACCTTTCTTGGTTTTGCCCTGCCTAACAATAAAAAACATAACATCGATGAATCCCCCCCTTGGGTTGGGACCATCTAGTAAAAAAAAAAACAATAAAAACATAAAAAACTTTAACAAGCGTTATTTATTACTTTTATTATAAAGTAAAAATTCTCACTTAAATAATATAATATTTGTGGCATCCATTGGCGGATCCCACAGATGTTAATAGTTGAGAGTAAGCAGAACAGCAAAGATCTGCTGTATCTAGTATGTTAAATAAAAGAGTGTGGCTAGAGAAAGAGCTCCAGATTTATTAAATAGTTTTTTATGTTGTTTTGAGTACAACAATCATCATATAGTTGGTCCTGTTGCTCAGTGGGCTGACTCCTGAGCAAAAACCCTTTAGACGTATCTTAACAATTCCACCGATTTTACAACATATCCTGAGACAGCTCACAAATTAACCTCCACCATTTGGCTCAAGGAGGTCTTAGCTTTGGCACTAACTTTGGAGGAACGCTTACTAATGTTGAAGTAGTCTTTCAAAAAGTCTGAATATTGCCAACCTGGAAACTGGTCCTCACCTAATTTTGATTTCCACAAAGCTTATTAAGAAAATAAAGCTAGCGCCTGACTTGGAGTAAACGCAAGATTTTTAAAACGCTGGCCCAGTAAGTACCCGTGCAATTGGGTCATACTCAACCCTTCACATCCACATTGAGAAGCTTATTTTATCATCCCCTGCTGTGGCTTTGGACAACAACGATTACTGTATACTCATTGGCACTCAGTTTATAATTGAGTACAAGAAAATAATAAACATGAAGCAAGGATACCTCTTTTTTACTAAACTATGAAGTCCCGTTAGTCTTATCTAGCAAAGAACCAAGCAAGCATGAATACTCTTGCCTGATCAAATATCCTTTCTTAGCTAAGACGTTATATTATTCTACCTCTGGACGACACACTAAGAATTGCCTGATACAGTGGATGCAAGGGATGGGATACCTTTCTATGCTGCAGATGAGGTAGTAATTAAACCTGATGAACAACACGTGGTTGACACTAAAATCACGATCCAAATCCCACACCACTGTCGTTGCATATTACAAGTCTTGAGGGCGTTAGCCCCTTGGAACCCCTAGGTACTGCCTGGATACTAGACCCAGTCTGCCAGAGGCTTATTATCCTTTTTCTGGGAAATCTCACGTGAAAAGACATGATCATTTAAAAACACCAGGAGAATGGCCAAAGGCTTTTTACTTCTAGTGGAGATATTGAACGTATCCACACCGTTGACTCTATGGTGGATCTGGGTTTTCCTATGGATAACCTGGTGTGCACTCCACCTAATGTTCATATCTTGGATGAGTTAACCCCACTCAAATTAGAAAAATTTCATACTTTATTAGATGAATATAGAGACATATTTTTAAAATCAGACTATGACTATGATCGCATAAAAGGCTGGTATCACTCCCTTGATGTGGGTGATGCTCGTCTTATTCAGTCAAAACCTTAACGTAAGTCAAAGGTGGAATTAGAGCAAATGAGGACGGAGATCCAGCAATTGCTAGATGCGGGGTTGTTAGTACCTTCACAAAGCCCTTGCTCTTCTCCTCTGTTGCTTATTAAAAAGAAAAACGGAGGTCATTGGATAGTTATGGACTATCAAAAATTGAATAATCTCACAAAAAAGGATAGTTATCCTATCCACCGCATTGATGACGCCCTGGCCCAACTTTATGGCTCTAACTTCTATCCACCATGGTCTTGGATAGCGCAATTGGCAAATGGACCTTTTCCCCTGAAGATCAGAAGAAATATGCTCTCATTTGTAGTGAGGGTCTCTTACAACCAACCCGATTATCATAAGGGTTGTGTAACGCACCTCATCTTTTCAGCGGGCGATGAACCTTATTTTGCAGTACCTGAAGTTAACCTGTGTCATCGTATATTTTGATGATATCATGGTGTCCTCAAAAACCTTCAACTAACATCTTGATCATCTGAAGGAGGTGTTTCAAAGGGTACACAAGTAAAATATTAAGTTGAAGCATTCAAAATGTACCTTCTTTCAAAAGAAATAGGATTTCCTTGTACCCTTCATTTCCCAAAAAGGAATCCAACCAATGTTAGATAAGGTTAAAGCGATTTTGAAAAACCTCCCCCTAAGAGTCTACGGGATATTCAGGTATTATAAGGGATGATGGGGTATTACCATCAATTTATACCCATATTTTCCCAGCTCAGCGAACCACTCATTCGTTTATTGACTAAGAACACCCCTTTCTATTAGGGTGCTGAAGAGAAAGCCGCTTTTGAGATATTGAAACAACTGTTACAACAACGTCCTATCCTGAGACACCCAGACTACAGTAAACCTTTTATCCTGTTTACTGACGCTTAAGACTATGCCATTGGGGCCATCTTAGCCCAATTAGATGAAAATGTTGTAGATCATCCATTATTCTATTTCAGTAATATGCTGTCAAAAGCAGAAAGCAATTATAGATTAACTGAGAACTAGTGCCTTGATGTTCTGTTAGCTGTGAAGCACTACCACCTTTTTTCATATGGGACCACCTTCACTGTAGTTACAGACCACGCTTCATTAATATGGTTACAAAACAAGAAGGACCCTACTGTCCAGCATAGCACGTTGAGCTCTAAAGATCCAGCCTTATGATACGAAGATTGAACACTGTGCTGGGACCTGTCACTTAAAGTTGATGAGTTGATGAGGCTGACAGTCCTTCACTTGTATAACAAAAAGGCGGAGAGGTTAATGACCTCTTAATGACCCCAAATGAATGGGAGGATGAGGATGAGCCCGTTCAGAAGATGTTATCCCAGCACTCCCTCAACACAAAAGTGGAGGATGGGAAGCTGTATAAACAAGTAGGGGCAAAGTGGCTGCCTTACCTTTGGCCCTTGGAACGTGTACCCACTATCCTTGAAGCTCACTCCACCCTAGGTAATGGAGGGGTGAAGAAAAATTATGAGTGAATTAAGGATCGGTACTATTGGGAGGAATGATGGAATCAATTGTTGATGCCTTGGAAGCTTGCATTATGTGTAAGAAGCAATCTAGTTTCAAGACTCGATACCAGTATCAACCCATTACCCCTCAACAACCATTCCACACCATTAGTTTGGATGTAGTGGGACCTTCCTCTGACTACTAGTGGGAACAAATTTATACTAGTAGCTATTGATCATTTCACTAAGTGGGTGGAAGTCGTGGCTCTTCCTTCCCAAACGGCCAAGGCCACAGCCACCTTTTTACATCAAAACACTTTCTCTCAACATGGCTGTCCTCAAGTACTATTCTGCGACAGTGGGAATAACTTCACCTCTAGAGTAGAAAAAACCTGTCCACCTCTATGGGAGCACCACAACTTTTCTTGTCTCCATACAATCCCTCTTCCAACGGAACTGTGGAGAGAGAAAATGGCACCCTGGTATCCCTCCTACGAATTTAGCCTCTTCTGATCCACTTCACTGTGATCAATACTTACCCAGTGCCCTCATGGCCTACCAGATTAGTTATCACCGGGTATTGAAAATGTCCCCATTCTGTGTCTGATATGGGCGAGAACCAGGAATACCTGATCTGTTAGTTAAGGATGTATTCTCCTCTAGAGTTGAGGAGCTAGAGAAAGTTATGAGACGATTGGCTCAATGCATCATCCAGTTCCAATCATAGCCAATGAAAAACTTAGCAAAAACGGTGACAAAAAAGGGGCAGGCAGCCAATGAGCTCAGAACTCCCCTACCTACATTCCAAGTATACAACTTGGTAGTATACTACCCTAACAGCATCACTCCTAGAAGAGGTAAGCTTGGGGAAATCTGGGAAGGTCCCTTCACCATCATCTACAAAAGTGGTAATGAACATTTATAAAATCACTAGCTACTGAAATCATCATCAACCATATACATGGCCATTTCCTTTGGCTTTATTCTCCCCCCGCCATTCTTGAGGGGGAGGATGTCAGATATTTGCCCTCTCAGCTTCAGGGGAATAATGTCTTGGGTCAACTTAGCCAAAACAAGGAAATGTCAGCCATTAATTAGTTTCCAATGACCCTAAATGATATTTTAATAATAATGAGACTGAAAATATTGGGGACATTGGCCAAAAGACCCTGTCCAATTCTTGGTAGAACCCCATTAATTGGAGTAACACCATTTCAAAACCTGCACGGGCGCCAAATGTAAAATCAAAACGTTCAGATTTCCTCAACCTCATGATGGACCTCGGGCAACCATTGGAAGGTACTCCCCCAGCCACCACCTGATCTTTCAAAACACCTAAGCGGGGGCCACCCCTTTTTATAGGCGTGGCAGAGGTCCCCTGAGTGAAAGTAATTTCTATAGTGGTGATTGGTTGCAGTACATTAAAGCTTTACTTCATGGGTACATTCTGCCCACAAACCCCAACCTTCATTTTATAAGAAATTAACTCACTTTTCCCAAGATCTGATAGTACTGAGACCCATATTACCTAAATTGGAAGCATCACATCTTTTCCAAACCTATCCCTAAATTCCCTCTGACCCTCAAAATCAGTTCAAATACTGATGGTCAAATATTGGGAAAGGATCACTTTTCATATATACCCCACACTACTAATAAAATACCATAAAACACAAGTTTTTATAAGTGTATAATTTCTTAAAATTATAAAAATCTTTGTGGGATCCAGCGGCGTAAGCACCAGCTAGCAGCCATAAGCTGGATTCCTATAAATTTATCAAATCACTTTAAAAAACCCACGCTTGACTAAAACCATGATCCGCGGAACAAAGGAGGTGGTGAAGTTGTTACAATTACAGTATAAAAACGTTTATGCAGTTGCTGAAATTATGGTGGGATGTATGCCTCAGTAATAAGATTGGCCAGGTATACCTCTCCATTATTTGATGCAGAACCGTACCCTAAGGGTATGCTGGACCATGAAGAAAAGATTTGTGGTGAAGTGTTGGCGTTCTAAACTATAAATAAAACTCATTTGGGCAATTCTTTATTAACTGCTACCCTTTCATACCCTTTAGGGAATAAAACACTATTTTGATGGATACTGGAGCCTCTGAGAATTTTATGGTTCAAGACCTAGCCAAATACTTTGAGCTTAGTTACTTGCCAGGTGGTATGGTTAGAGGAAGGGCTTCCTAAGGTATTCCCATGCTGTAAAATATGGGACTAGTGGAATATCAATTTGGCCAATATCATTTGTCTGACCACTATCAAGCTAACAAAAACCTCTTTTACCCCATCATTTTGGGTGTATAGTGGTGGCGAAAGTTTTACATCAGAACCAGCTTGAAAGAAAATACCCTGTCCTTAACTTTTAAGAATGGTCGCGAGTTAGTTGTCCCTTAGTCTGATTTCAACTTCTAGGGCGTTTTGCCCCACTGGCCCAATTTTACACTCTCAGTTTAGCCCTGAAGCTGAAGCCCTCTGTAGAGGTTCCCCTAACTTCATTTTTGGAGGGATTGGAATCTTCTTTTAATGCGACTTCAGTCAATGCACTACCAGATCATTTTAAAGTTTGATTGTAAGTTCAAGTTCACCATTGATTTAGTGCATATATCCTCCCCAATTTACCCTTTGACCATATGGGAGGTTCAGCGTTAGATGTGTGGGTTAAAAAGCAGTTAGCTAAAGGTGAGTTTTTTCAGCGAAACTCCCCTGTATGTTCTTCATTTCTCTTTGTGTAAAAGGCTGATAGTACCTTATTCCCATGCATAGATTATGGGGATCTCAACAACGTCACAGTATTAGACTTGCATCTCATCCCTCTGGTCTCACAGATTGCACGCTATTTAGATAAGGTGAGAATCTTCACCAAGTTGGATTGTTTAAACGCGTTCAACTAGATCTAAATAAAGAAGCGCATGGAGTGGATTACAACATTCCATACCAGAAAAGGAATTTTTCTATTCTGGGGTATGCTCTTTGTGCTTAAGAATGCCCCTGCTATCTTTCAAAGCCATCATGATGCAGCTTTGAGAACCTGTTGAGTTATGTGCGATTATTTACATGTATGATATATTAATAAATTCCATTGACAATGAGTCTCATGCAGTATACCTTCACAGGTGGTGGAGCATTTGAGGTCATCTGACCTCACATTAAAAATAACTAAGTGCGAATTATATAAGCCCCAGGTCACCTTTCTGGGCAACGTTGTGTTAACCAAGTGCAAATGATAACTTTAGAAAAGGAGAAGGCTGTTTGTTAGTGGCCCACTCCAACTCAAGTAAGGAATTGAGGAGCTTTTTGGGGATAGGTACATTCCTTAAGAAGTTCACACTGAACCTTTCAAAAGTTGCAGCGACAGTGTACAAGGAAAGTGGGGTAAAAGTACTTTAATGGTCCCCCATTTTAAAGGATGCCTTCCAAGCAGTAAAGTGTACTTTGCTGTCCACTTCCCTTATTCTCCATGTTGACCCCAATAAAGAGTTCATTGTTGCTTCAGATGCCTCCAACTTCACCATAGCAGCGGCCTTATTACAAGCAGGCGAAGATTGAATAGAGCATCCATTGGGATATTTTTCTTAGAAGATATCTCTACCAGAGTTAAAATACGCCTTATATGATAAAGAGTTATTACAAGTGGTTGATGCGCTGACTTATTGGAACCATCGCTTCCATGGCTCATTACAACCCTTCCATGTATGTGCAGATCACCGAGCCTTTCTATACTACCACATACCTCATATTTTAACCCCATGGCAAACCCGCTGGCATGAGACCCTTGCCCAATTTGCATTTTCATATGAATTACTAAGGGCAAGGAGTATAGTTTGGCGGATGCTTTGAGTTGCAATGCACTAGCTTTTAATCCTAAGGAGGTTGATGTGCATAATACCCATTTAATGATTCACCGGGTAATATTGTGTCTCAACTTCCCTCTCACTTAGTTAATGGACCAGAGCTTGCTCCTCTGGAAAAAGATGAATAATATGGTATGCTCAGAAAGGTAGCCCTTTCTCAGCATTTGTTGGCTGAATATACTATGATCCTTACCAAGAGTGCATTGAATCAGGAATACATCACCAGAGGTTATTGTCACACTAGTGACATATCTCCTGGAATTAATCGCCCTTCTAAAGCCAAGTCCAACAAGCCCTTGGGGCAGAGACCAGAACCCAAAGGGTCACTGATGACCTTTCTAAGGTATTGGCAAAAAATGGGGTTTTGGCTTTGCCACCCAGGGCTGAGGATAACGGCTTATGTGAGGCAAAAGCCCAGACGGGAATTGAACTTAACACCCAGTAAATTACAAGATATGAGATTATGAAAACTGGTCAAATTCGAAAAACTTTAAACCTTAATGAAGAAGGACAAATCTGTAGCTCATATCAGATTTCAATATCCATTTGGAATCTTTGTGAATCAACCCCTATAAATTAAGTTCTAAGATGAGATAGGCTTTGCTTTTCTCAGATATTATGCTCACCCAAATAGAGTCTAGAAATTTTGGGCCAGTTTCCAGTATAATTTTGCTTTCTTCAACAAAAAATACACCTCTCCGAAGTTCTGTGATGATGAAATTTGATTTCGCGTTGGTTTGCACCACTGCTTTACGTGAGCCCTCCACCCACTCCGCCACCTATTCCGCCAGCTCCACCTCCTCCTATTTTTCTGGCCTTTTTCCTAGATTTTACGCCAAACTTCCCAACTCCAAGGGCCTCTTGTCCCTGATGGTTGTGGCCAGTTTGGTGTGCGTTATGCTCCAAAGATTTATATGTAAACACAATGCTGACTGTTTAGGACGTCTCTTCATTTTGTTGGGTCACTTGGTATTTTTGTATCGCCAATGGCCTGTGTTTTTCCCTTCAGCGACCTCCTGCGCTCCAGTTTTCCTAACATTTTCTGAGAAAAGCTTGGTTTTCTTTGCGAGTTTCTTCTACTGTTGGGTGGATAGGTTTAGTCAATTTTCTAAGAGTTGTCACCCTTTGAAGCGGTCCACTAGGCTGGTACTTTTGTATCCCTTCTGGACTTGGTTGTTACCTTCCTCAAAGGGTGTGCTGAGGGTGTTGCGCGGCTAATCTCACTCAAGACGCTCATACAGTGTGCAGTACCTGCCATTACCAGTCTCACTCTTCACACTTCACATGATTCCAAATTAAAAAATGAAATTTTCAACACGTTGTCCAGCCTAAGGGCCCGCCAGAAGTCTCAAGGCAAGAACTTAGTCGACGTCCTCCTTCTCCAGCTGGTTCTCCGAGAGATTTCAGAGGGATCTTATCAATATTTACTCTCCATGTATGAGAATAATAGACTCCTCCTATAATCTCTCCCATTGTTGATACCCTTGTCGAGCCACGCGAATATCCCCATGCTAACTTTAAGGACTATAACTCCTTTGTACACTTGTCCCAAGGAGACCTCATTGCATCTCAATACTTGCGCCCATTTAAAGAGCGAGCATAAAGGTTGGAATCGCTTGAACAGTAGATAATGGCCATTCTCCGCAAGTCCCTAGTTAATACTGGTGCTTCCCTTGGCATTTGGGATAACCCTCCCCCTCCTTATTTAGAACGTTCTCCATCCTTGTATCCCAGTTGTATATCAGCCTCTGTGCCACCAAGCCTAATTGTACCGCTGAACTTCAGATCCTAGAACTTGACAACTCCATCACTGTGGGGCACCAACATATTTCTGATCCAGAGGTGACATATCCAGCTGAGACGCTGGCCGTTATGGACACTTCCTAAATGAATCTAGAATACCCCTACTTCCGTACTCTCCCAGTACTGCTTGGAACCAGCAGTGAGCTTGCTGGAAGGTGATACTGAAACCTCTATCATAGGTGTGGTTCCCTTCACTACAGCCCAGCACAGCCGACCTCCACGGAGTACCCCTCGATTTTGTCCTAAAAAGTAGAGGGGTTAGTAAGTCTAACCTCATTTGATTCAGAGCAATCACTTTCTCCTAGCCATGGAACTGCCATTGCCATTTTTGAACCTATGCCTTCTGTCCAACCTGACGTCTCAATTGACCCAGTTGAACAACTCTTTCCTACAACACCAGAGTCACCTCTTGTAATGGACTCCATCCAGAAACGAGTAGAGATCCATGAGAGGATGATTGAAGAAGAGCTAGCCGTGGCTGACCCCACCAAAAGCTTGGCTGTCCTGACTGGCATAGTCTCATGTGATAAAGATCATACTCTCGCTGAACTTATATCATTAAGCTACCTCACACCATTTAAGCCCGTGGACAACTTACTGGCAATGCGAAGTAATAAGGGGTAAATTTTTCAGGGGATGCTCCCAACTATACGCCGCCCTCTGGGCTTAGAGCTATTCTGTCCTCCCTTGTCTCTGAGGGAAATAAATCCTCCGCTGCTTACTTCTTGTTCATGGATACTTTTTTCTTCTGCAGGGAAGAGCTGTCAAGCACTCCTTTTGATGTACACTGGTGCAACTAAATACTTCATCCGCCAAGAATTGGCAGAAACCCTGGAGCTGACCCTGGGATTTGTTCAGTTTGTGAAGTGTGGTGCATCTCAAACCATACCAAGTTATCACGTGTTAGCACCTGTTCCTTTCATTGCAGGATATGTACTTTGGTGAGAGCTGATCCTATATAAAGAACCTCCTATACCCTGTTATTTTGGGGGTTAGCTGGTGGCGCCGATTTGACATCGCCACTAACCTCCTGGACTCTATTATGCACACAAAATTTCCTGGTGGAGTCACGGTTACCATCCCTTGCTTAGATGAGAGCGCCACGGTGCTCCCCAGAAGGTGGGGCCCTTCTACTAAGGTGGGCCTAGCCTGTATATAACCTACTGACGCCTTGACCCCAACACTTACTATTCCATAATGCATCCGTGGATATGCTGATCTGTTTGATCCCACAAAGACCTGCCAAACTCCCTAAGCACACCAATTTTGACTTAGAGCTTAAGTTGACTGTAGATATCTTCAAGATAAACTCTCCAATTTAACCTTGTCCTTGAGGGAGGAGGCTGACTTGGACGCTTGGGTAGACGACATGCTCTCTAAGGGTATAAGCCTTAAGAAATCCTCACATGTGTTTTCACCCCTCCTGTTTGTAGAGAGGCTGATGGCTCACTTCGTCCCTGAGTTGATTATGGCAATCTGAACAACGTAACAGTGCCTGATCCCCATACGCTCCCTCTGAAGCAACATATTGCACGGTATTTGGAGAAGGCTATGGTGTTCAGCAAGCTTGACTGTCTCAATGCTTTCAATCAGATCCCCATTAAATAAGGCCAGAAGTGGTTGACTGCTTTTCGTACTTAGAAGAGTATCTACTAGTTATGGACTATGCCGTTTGGTTTAAAGAATGTTCACGCCTGCTTTCAGAGGCTCATAGGATGCTGTCTTGGGAGAACTTATGGGTACTTTCACGATTGCATACTTGTACGACATACTTGTCTTCTCCCCAGATGCAGAACCTCACGCCCGCCACCTTGTGTCTGTAAGGAGAGACTTTCACAGGCAAACTTTACAATTAAGGATAGCAAGTGTGTCCTATTCCAACCCAAGGTTGAGTTTTTAGTAAACATTATCTTCTCGCAAGGCCACACTGTTGCCCTAGATAAGGAAGCAGCTATCCGCAATTGGGTTACCCCTTATCTCTCATAGAGTAACGCAGCTTCCTTGGGACATGTAACTTCCTCAAGAAGATCACCCCTCAGCTCTCAGAAGTTGCTGTCACCCTATACACCGCTTTAGGGAAGAAGACTTTCAGTTGGACCAATGAATGAAACGCCGCATTCCATGCCGTCAAGTCCATACTATTGTCTAGCCAAGTGTTGGTACGTGCAGACCACAACCGCCCCTTTATTGTCGCTACTGATGCTTCTAACTTTGCGGTGGGAGCTGCTTTGCTAAAAGAGGGGTAGGATGGAGTGGAACGGCCTGTTGCTTACTTTTCTAAGAGAATAACCCTGGCGCAGCTCAACTTTACAATATATGATACAAAACTACTTGCAGTTGTTGAGGCAGTACAACATTGGCGCCACCATTTGCAAAGGTCTAAGTGACCATTTACTGTCCGTACTGACCACAAGGCATTGATGTACTACTGAGCCCTCCAGAAGATATCCCCTCGCCAAACCCGGTTGTTAGAAATCCTGTCAGTGTTTGACTTCCAATATGACTACATTAAGAGCACTTAGAACATGTTACCTGATGCTCTATCCCGGAACCCTGCCCTAGCTCCTGACCTAGCACTATTTGACGCCCATAAAACCCAGGTGTTGCTCAAGCTGGAACAGGTGAAGGAGAACACACTTTTCAGCCCCTGTGTAAGTCTTGGGGAGTGTCCTTTGGCTCTCAATCGAGTTATCTTTCCATTCCCAAATAAGAAACACCGTAGAGGATGGCGGTACCCCTCATCACCCAGAGCGATCTTGCCCACGTAGTTGATGAGCAATGGGTGACATCCCATCCACTTCGGATCCCACCCACAATTCCCTCACTCAACTCATCAGAACTGTTGTGGGGAATTAGTGAAATCTGTGACGAGATCATCGAACTGAAATTGGTTGAATCTAATTCAGGCAGCAATCAGGCTGATGGTCGAAACTCAAATGGCTGTAAAAGTATGAAGAATGAGATATCAGATGGATCGCCTGACAGTTCCAATTCAACCCCTAAATCAGTAGAGCAAATATTGGGCGCCATCGATGAGAGTTCAATGTCCTCTGATAGTAATTCAGGTGTTGCACCCAATGGGATACTATCAACTAAACAAATGGATAAATGACTGAGTGTGGGTGGGTTGGCTGTCCTGAACCTGTTCCCAACCAAATGGCCCCATCCCTATATGGGATGGCCTTGGGGGATTCCCGTTGTTCATCGGGCCAAACGCCATCATGCTAACCATCAGAAATGTAATTGACCCCTGGTCCAGACGTTTGAGGTTGAACTGACAGAGAATCAGCCCGCCGCCAAATTTTGCGATGTCAGTTCCCAAAGAAAAACTCCCCCAATATCAACCAATTCACCAGTTAGGCTGAATTTGTGGATCCTGACCATGCCTTATCACTACCCAATTGACCACTATTTAATCAGTTGCAAGGCACTGAGATGATTGTTGGTCAATTTTAAACTTTATTTCCCAAATAAAAAATTTTATTAAAACCCTAAATTTTTATCTCCTTCCTTTCAACCAAATTCCATATGGCGTTTTCCTGGTGGTCCGCCACTCAACACTCTGGGTGGGCCTTACCAATTCTCTTGGTTACCATGGTTCCCTCCATTGAAAATTAAGCTCAACAAGTCCAAAAATTTTGGCTCTACAACCCTGTTCTCATGACCTTCCAGCAGCAATATACAGGGATCTTATGGCCCTATGTCCGCCAATTACAAGAGAAAATTCGCCTCTCTACCACCCCCAACAAAATGGTTTTAATAACCAAGAATCTCGCAGAAACTATCCCAGTAGTTTCCGCCTCTGTTACTAGAACCCCTGGGTCTGAAGTCTATTCAGTATGGTTTGCTGTTGGGATACTCCTAACCCTGACATTCCGCCACAATTTTGTGGTGTCCTATTTCCCAGCTCCATATCAAGTCGTACAGTTGGCAATGCCTCTGGCATTCTGGATTGCTTTCTGGATGCTCACGCATCCTGACTGGCAGGCCAGTCTAAACTACTTCTGCCATTTCCATGACATAATTGACCAACCATTACTTCCAGCCATTTCCGCCTTGGTTATCGAATTGGGTGCTGCAGTGGTTACCCTCTACCAGTTGACCGTGCATCCAGTTTTGTGTTGTTTGTTGTTTGTTTGGTCACTTTCCGACTTTGGGAGAAACATCCACTCTAAATTTGGAAAACTTTCTTCAAGCCACCCAAGAAGTGCAGACTGCATCTTCTCGTACTTCCTCCAACCCAGGAAAAGGATCAAGTATCCCCTCCAAAGAGATCACCAATCAGGTTCTCGATGCTTTCGCCAAAGTACAAATGAGGACGTCAATTGCACTCACTAATGCTTCAGTGATATCTCATGCCCAAAATAGTCTCGCGTTGTTGGACGCCATAGACGGAGATGCCCGCCGTTGGGTGAGAAGTCTTTTACATTCTTCCTCACAAAGAAGATCACATTTCCCTGCTGGCTTCTGTATCAGCTGCCCTAAAACCCCATGTGTCCCAATCAAATCACTTACTCAGATTACACCTAAACATGGCTGAGGTCCCTAGTTTAACTTCTCTGATTTCCACCTTTTGTGAGCTGGCTTCCGCATCAAACCTATCTACTGACATGCTTCAGGAAGTCTTCAGAGCGAGTTTGAACTCTGTTTCCGCTCACCACATGGCCTGGTCTACCATTCAGGAATCTATGGATCAGATATGTGCCACCGCAACTACTATCAAAGCGTTACCTCGCCACGCTTCCCCATATCAGAAGAAGAATGTTTATGATAAGATTTCCTAACAAAGATGTAGACAATGCGCCTGATGTTAAAGTAGCTGTTGAAGTGGATCCTAACCTCTCCATAACCCCTGAGTCCGAATTGCCAATCCGGAGTCAACCATGAATGACTCTGTTCAAGCCCAGATGGAAGAAAAGATTTCTTCCGCACTTGTACTCCCAATTTTCGCCCCAGCTAAAAACCCTGACCCTGAGTTCAACATACCCGCTATCTCTTCAGTCATTATCAAGTCAGCCAAATCTCCAAATAAACTGAATTCCACTTAATTCCTTGTCCCTATGAGAATCAGTGTCAGTCCTCATCATGTATCCTTCGAAGCTCTGGTGGATACCGGAGTAGCGGGGAACTTCATGAACGTCAAGTTGGCACAACAACTAAAATTGGAAATGGATGTGGGCGCCTCAGTTATGGTGGCCTTATCTGCTTACCAGTCTTCATATGTCATTCGCCAGCCGTTACACTTCTCAATCCACCAATATAACTTCTGCAATCAGTTTTTGGCCATGCCAAACCTGTTATTCCCAGTGATCTTGGGTGTGGGATGGTGGCGTTGACAACATGTGAAAATTCACTTGGAGTCTAATACATTGTCATTTACCAATGATGATTCAGAGGGTTAGTTCCCTTTGACCAACACCCTCAAAAATATGCAAGGAACCAGCTCTATCATTACCTTAGTTACCTCTGCAGGCATCCCGGCCAATTTCCCTGAATGCTTAATACAATACCGGTAAATCTTTGATATAGAAAAAGCGGACCGTCTGCCAAAACATTCCAGGTATGATTGTGGATTTTGAACAACCGTGGAATTGGTGAACATCAACTGCCCGCTGTATCCTCATACAGCGGAGGAAGAGGCTTCACTCAATACCTGGTTGGACGATATGTTAAAAAAAGGCTGGTTGTTCAAAGAAACCTCTCCTGTCACCTCCCCTATTTTATTTGCAAGAAAATTGGATGGATCAATCATCCTTGCATAGATTACGGTCACCTGAACAAAATATCAATTACAGATCCCTACCCATTGCCCTTAGGACAGACAATCAGTCAGACGATTGCCAAATCCCATGTTTTTTTGAAATTGGATCTGGTGAACACTTTCAATCAGATTTGAGTGATGGAAGGATAAGAATGGCTGACCGCAATCTGAATGAGGCGAGGCATTTTCTAATTTCACATAATGCCCTTCAGGCTGAAAAATGCTCCCGCTATGTTTCAACAAATGATTGACAATGCGTTAGGGGATCTCCCGTTCTCCTGCGCTATTTCTTATATCAATGATATCCTAGTCCCTTCCCCAACTCCCGAACAACATGCTATGGACTTGGAAGCGGTGGTGGTCGCCTTGCATAAAGCAGGCCTGTTCCTCAAAGCTTCCAAGTGCAAGTTTTACAAGGAAGAGGTTACCTTTTTTCGGAAACTTGGTACTTAAAGAAGGTGTTGACATCCCCCCCAACAAATTAGATGCAATCCAAGAATGGCCCACCCCAACTACACAGAAGCAGCTTCGCTGTTTCTTGAGTACTATCATTTTCTTAATGAAATTTTCCCCAAAACTTTCCCAGCTGGCCGCCCCAATCCATTTCCTCACAGGGAAAAACGTACCATTTTGTTGGACCCCCGAATGCCAACAGGCGTTCAAATCGATTAAGGAAGTATTTGTATCTCCTCCCATTTTGAAACACGCTAATCCCACCAAACTGTATATTGTCACATGCGATGCTTCATTGGTAGCTGTGGGCGCGGTCCTGCTTCAGGACCACGATGGTCTCAAACATCTGGTCGCTTATTTCTCCCAAAAATTCACCGCTATGGAGAAGTCCTGGGCCATTTATGGCAAGGAACTGGCTGATGTTGCATGGGCATTAACTCATTGGTGGTACCTGTTGCAGGGTGCTTGTCATGAGTTAACAGTTCGCACATATCACCAAGCTCTCTTGTATTTTCGCAAACCCCAAAAATTGGCACACCAGCAAGCCTGAACCTATTGGTACCTGTGCAGTTTTAACTTCAAATATGAATTTGTCAAAGGTGCACTAAATGTCCTTCCCAATTTCCTAAGCCGTAGTCCTGCTCACTGTCCCTTAGAACCTGAGGAAGAGGATCTCGTTACTGTGATTTCTGCCACTCAAATTCTGTTGATCGCTCCCTCTGTTGTTTCCTCCACCACATTGTCACCCTACGATCTGTTATTGGCCCAGGTGTTGGCTGGTCAAACAGCTTGACCTGAGGGCATGGAGTTGATTGAACACTTGACTCACTTGAGTCCCAAACACTCCCTATATTCTTTAGAAGAAGGTCTCATTTACTTTTGTTCTAATGTTTGGGTTCCCCCCTCCTTCCGCCTGAATGTATTCCGCACACACCATGATCCCCCGCGGTCAGACACCCCAGTAACAAGAAATGCATCGACTTGATCAAGAAAAACTTTAATTGGGCAGGACTGATCAAAGAGGTTCCAGCTTGGATCGCCAATTGTGTTATTTGTGCTAGGGCCAAGTCTGACTGTTCCAAAAAAAGGCCTTCTGCACCCTTTACAACAGGCGGAAGGTCCATAGACCTTGGTGTCTGAAAATTTTATTGTAAACCTCCCATGCTCTAATGGTTTCACAGCGGTAATGGTAGTGGTAGATCTCTTTACCAAATTTTCCCGGTTTATTCCTTGTACTTCTGCAATTACATCGGAAGAAATGGTGTATCTATTTGTTCGACATGTGTTTTCAATGTTTGGTCTTCCCCAGGAAATCGTTAGTGATAGGGGTACTCAGTTTACTGCCCAGTTTTGGAGTGAACTCTTGTCAATCCTTAAGATAACCCCCTGGTGATCCACAGCGTATCACCCCCAGTCTGACGGCCAGACTGAGCGGGTTAACCAAGTTTTCAAACATTACTTGCATTGTTATGCTGTAGCAGCACAGGATACCTGGGCCGATGACCTGCCTCTTGCCCAATTTGCATACAATAATGGGACTCACGCTTCCACAGGTTTTTCACCATATGCAGCAACGTTGATTTATAGCCCATCATTCTCAGTTGGAGCATGTTTGTGACCAGAAGCGCAAGCTGCCACAGATCATGCTGCCCATATTTGATCGACCCAAGCTTTAGTGCAGGAACACCTCACTAAAGCAATTGATGACTATAAGCGATTTTCAGATCGCAAGCCCCTTCTGGGTCATGACTTTAAGGTGGGTTCTTACGTCATGCTTGATACTCACCATTTGTGAATCCAAACCCCTTCCCGCAAATTCGCCAGTAAGCGTTCAGGTCCCCACTTAGTGGAGGAGGTATTGGGTAATGGGGTGTTCCAATTGAAGCTTCCCGCACATTGGAAGCAACACCTTGTTTTCCATGTATCCCAGCTGTCACCCTTTAAGGGTGTACTTCTCATGGACCCAGAACCAATTGTCATCAATAATGAGGAGGAAGCCAAAGTGGAGGCCATCCTGGCATCTCAGAAGTCACAATGATCAGTTCAATATCTTGTGGCCTGGAAAGGATATCCCAGCTTACAAAAACAGTTGGGTCAAGGCGCGCAATTGCGCAAATTGTATGGACCTAGTTGACGGTTTCCACACATCCCACCCTGGGGCTCCCCACCCGCTTCAGAAGGCCATGACGATTATAGCTATCAAGTTACCCAAAGCGCATAAGAATGTGGCTCTGGTGCAGTTTCCCAGTGGGGGCCATCCCTCTGGAAAAAGGTAAAGGTAATGTAAGTCTCGGGGAGTGTCCTTTGGCTCTCGATCAAGCTATCTTTCTCTTCCCAAATAAGAAAACACTGAAGAGGATGGCGGTACCCCTCATCACCCAGGGCGATCTCGCCCATGTAGTTGATAAGTGATGGGTGACAGCCCGTCCGCTTCAGATCCCACCCCTATTCCCTCACTCACCTCAGCAGAACTGTTGCAGGGAATTAGTGAATTTTGTGCCAAGATCATCAAACTGAAATTGGTTGGATCTAATTCAGGCAGCAATCAGGCTGATGGTCGAAATTCAAATGGCTGTAAAAGTATGAAGAATGAGATATCAGCTGGATCGCCTGACAGTTCCAATTCAACCCCTAAATCAGTAGAACAAATATTGGGCGCCATCGATGAGAGTTCAATGTCCTCTGATAGTAATTCAGGCGTTGCACCCAATGGGATACTATCAACTAAACAAATGGATAAATGACTGAGTGTGGGTGGGTTGGCTGTCCTGAACCTGTTCCCAATTAAATGGCCCCATCCCTATATGGGATGGCCTTGGGGGATTCCCGTTGTTCATCGGGCCAAACGCCATCATGCTAACCATCAGAAATGTAATTGACCCCTGGTCCAGACGTTTGAGGTTGAACTGACAGAGAGTATCAGCCCGCCGCCAAATTTTGCGATGTCAGTTCCCAAAGAAAAACTCCCCCACTATCAACCAATTCACCAGTTAGGCTGAATTTGTGGATCCTGACCATGCCTTATCACTACCCAATTGACCACTATTTAATCAGTTGCAAGGCACTGAGATGATTGTTGGTCAATTTTAAACTTTATTTCCCAAATAAAAAATTTTATTAAAACCCTAAATTTTTATCTCCTTCCTTTCAACCACATTCCATATGGCGTTTTCCTGGTGGTCCGCCACTCAACACTCTGGGTGGGCCTTACCAATTCTCTTGGTTACCATGGTTCCCTCCATTGAAAATTAAGCTCAACAAGTCCAAAAATTTTGGCTCTACAACCCTGTTCTCATGACCTTTCGGCAGCAATATACAGGGCTCTTATGGCCCTATGTCTGCCAACCACAAGAGAAAATTCGCCTCTCTACCACCCCCAACAAAATGGTTTTCTTAACCAAGAATCTTGCAGGAATCATCTCAGTAGTTTCCACCCCTGTTACTAGAACCCCTGGGTCTTAAGTCTATTCAGTATTGTTTGCCATCGGGATACTCCTAACCCTGACATTCTGCCACCATTTCGTGGTATCCTATTTCCCAGCTCCATATCAAGTCGTACGTTTGGCAATGCCTCTGGCATTATGGCTTGCTTTCTGGATGCTCACGCATCCCAACTGGCAGGCCAGTCTAAACTTCTTCTGCCGTTTCCATGACACCCTGCTCTGCTTAAGATGGAACCATTGGAAAGAGATGCTGAGACCCCTGCCCGTGTTAGGTTGTCCCAACCTCAGTCAGCTGACTATGATAAGATTAAGCAGGCCTGCCATAGAAAGTGCGAATCCCTGGACAAAGGCTACCAGTTGATGTATGGGTCATCCTCCATCAAAGCAAGTGGTGGGTACCTCCTGGACCCCTGCGTGAGGAAGTGATCCGTGAAGCTCATGACTATCCAACTGTTGGTTACCCTGGCAAGGATAAGACGCTTGAGTTGGTCCGCCGCTCCTACAGTTGGAAGGGTATTGCCACAGATGTGGCAAAATTAAGAAAGTCCTGCTTGACGTGTAACCGGTCAAAGACAAGCCGCCTGAAGAGTTCTGGATTACTTGTTCCCCTCCAAGCTGCTGAGGGACCTGGAAATTAGTGTCTATCAATTTTTTTGTGGAACTTCCCTTGTCCTAGGGTTACGATGCTGTAATGGTTGTGGTGGATCGTTTCACAAAGATGGCTCACTTCATCACCTGCAACACCACCATTACTTAAGTTGAGACAGCCCGCCTCTTTGTAGATCACATTTTTTGCTTACATGGTCTCCCCAAGGAAATTATCACCAATCAGGTCCCACAATTCACCGTTCAGTTCTGGTAAGCCCTTCTTTTCATCCTCAGAATCCGTTCCTGCCGCTCCACAGCCTTCCACCCCCAGTCAGATGGACAGACGGAGAGGTGTACCAAGGTTTAAAGCAATTCTTGCGTATTTATTCCAATGCTGAATAAAACAATTGGTCCTCTCACTACCCGCTGGCGCAATTCTCATATAATAACCTAACTCATGCATCTACATGCACTTCCCCCTTCTTCACAAACTATGGTTACAACTCAATCTTCAACCTAAGTCCATGGATTGAGTCCACCGTCGTTGCTGCCAATGAGCGCGCTAAAGAACTCAGGGACATACATCAGGCAGTAAAGGACCATTTCTTTAATGCTGTTATGATCTAAAAAGCATATGCTGATTGGAAGCGCCATGAAGGACCTGAGTATAAGCCTTATGACTTGGTCATAGTCAACACCAAGAATCTCCACCTGAAGCAACTCTGACGCAAGTTAGGTCCCAAGCGTGTTGGACCCTTCATGATCCTCAAGAAAGTTGGCCCATCAGCTTACCAGGTTGACTTACCCCCCCAATCAAAGTGTTCAGTACCTTACATGAATGCCTCCTGACCCCCTTCAATGGTCCCATGCCAACTCTCCCAGATCCTGTTATAGTTGATGGCGAACCCCAATATGAGATTGATGCTGTTATTGCTTCTCGCCAATCCTGAAGCCTCCTGCAATACTTGTTGTCCTGGAAAGGATATGATGAGACAGAGAACAGCTGGGTATCTTATTGGGACATGACCAATGCTCAGGACCTAATTCAAGACTTTCACTCTAGATTTAAAGATGCAGCAGTTCCTGCCACCCAAGCCCCTTTATGTGCCATAAATCTACCTACTCCCCACAAGAACTTCGCCTTGGCCAATGTTCCCTCAGGTGTAGAACCCCGTCCAAGAGCAGAGGATGATGTCACAGCTAGTGACTTATTCCCTGGAATTAATCTCCCTTCTAAAGCCAAGTCCAACAAGCCCTTGGGGCAGAGACCAGAACCCCTAAGGGTCACTGATGACCTTTCTAAGGTATTGGCAAAAAACGGGTTTTGGCTTTGCCATCCAGGGCTGAGAAAAACGGCTTATGTGAGGCGAAAAACTAGACGAGAATCGAACTTAACACCCAGAAAATCACAAGATATGAGATTATGAAAACTGGCCAAATTAGAAAAACTTTAAATCTTATTGAAGAAGGACGAATTTGTAGCTCATACCAGATTTCAATAGCCAATTGGAATCTTTGTGAATCAACCCCTAAAAACTAAGTTCTAAGATGAGATAAGCTTTGCTTTTCTAAGATATTATGATCACCCAAATAGAGTCTAGAAATTTTGGGCCAGATTTCTGTATAATTTTGCTTTCTTAGACAAAAAAAATACACTCTACGAAGTTTTGTGATGGCTGGAGTTCAATTTTGCGCTGGTTTGAACCAATTCCGTATGTGAGCCCTCAAATTCACTCTCCCACCTATTCCACCAGCTCCGCCTCCTCCTATTTTTATGGCCATTACCTAGATTTTATGCCACTCTTTCCAGCTCCCAGAGCCTCTTGTCCCTGATGCTTTTGAACAGTTTGGTTTGCATTATGCCCAAAGATTTATATGGAAACACAATACTGCCCGTTTATGACGTCTCTTCATTTTTTGGGTCACTTGGCATTGTTTTATCACCAATGGCGTGTGTCTTTCCCTTCAGCGACCTCCTAAACTCCAGTTTCCCTGAAAGTTATCACATAAAAGATAAGATGGTGTGTTTTCAGGGGTGCATATGTGTTCCTGCTGCACCACTTCGCCTGGAAATCATCCAGGATCATCATGATGGAATCACTGTTGGCCAACCTGGGGTGGCAAAGATGTTAGAGCTTCCGCCGCGATTACAATTGGAAGGGTTAGCTTCAAAGTAGGCAGGTATTGTAAAGAGTGCCTAGTCTGCAAACAAATGAAACCGAATTACCAGCTTATAGTGGGGCTGTTAGTACCAGTTTAAAAGGTTGAAGGGCCCTGGAATTCTTTATCAGTTGATTTTATTGTGGAACTGCTGCATCTGATGGCTATGATGCCATAATGGTTGTGGACTGTTTTACGAAGTTCGTCCACTTTATTCCCTGGAGAACCACAGTCACCGCGGCTGAGATGGCTAGGATTTCTGTTACTCATGTATTCGCTCTTCACGGGGTCTCTCAAGAAATAATTTGCGATTGGGGACCCCAGATACCTCTATCTTTTGGGAAGAGTCGTGTAAGACTCTTCAGATTCTCCCCTGCCGTTCAACAGCCTATCACCCTTAATCAGGTGGGCAGACAGAACGAGTGACCAGTGCCTCAAACACTTCTTTCAGTCTTACATCGCCGCAGGTCATTCAGATTGGGTTTCCCATCCCTACATGGCCCAGTTAAGTTATAACAACATCCCAACATACATAAATCGGTTGTTCCCCCTTCTTTGAGACTATGGCTTCATTCCCGCCTTCAACATGGAGTCAAGTTGTGGGTCCAAGGTGGAAGCAGTGGTAAAATTTGAAAATTTCAAGAAAGTACACTATTGGGTGAGCACAAATTTAGATGCGGCTATGCAGGCTTACAAGGAGAACGCTGAAGGTAAGAGATGAGTTGAAAGAGCTACAAGGAAGGAGATTTTTGAAATGGGATGCTGAAAACATCACAATCAAGTAAACATTCAAAAAACTAGGACCTCAGAGAATTGGGCCATACCACATCATCAGAAAGGTGTGCCACGCCTCACACCGGTTGAATTTTACTCCCTAGTTTTATATCTTTTCAGTATTCAATGAAAACAATCTCACGTTGTTTGAGGGCCCCTCTCCAGAGTCTCCAAAGGCTTATTTTGTGGATGGGGCGCCAGAGTGGGAAGTGGAGTAGATTTTAGCCTCTTGTTGGGTAATAAGATTACTCGAGTATTTTATATCCTGGAAGGGTTTTATAAGGGCGGAGAACAGTTGGGTCCCAGTGCGTGACTGCGTCTATGTCCAAGATCTAATTGTAGCATTCCACAAGCGTTTCCCTGAAGCCGCAGGATCAAAGTTTAACCAAGCCGTTGCTGCTACGAAGTTGAGCCCTGACCTTAAAAACTTTTCCTTGGCGAATGCCCCTGGAGGGGGGTGGAGCCCAAAAAGAGGAGAGGTTAATGTCATGTTTACATGACCTTATTGAGGGCACCAACAGCAGGGACAAGGCTTGGAGGCAGGAGGTCCAAAGGGTCAAATTTTATGACCTTTTCTGACCTTAATCACACCTTGGTTCAACTCTGGGTACAGGCTAGGTATGCTTAGGGTGGTATAGTGAGGTGTCTAAACCCAGCCTCCTGTTTTGGCTCTTGCGCTAAAATGAACAAGTTATATTTTGAATGATGATGGCACAATTTGGTTAATCTTTAATTAGGTTTCAAAACCCATTATATTTACTAAATTGCAAGCCTGGATCAGGTTCAACCCAATTGATCACTTGAGTAAGGTCAGTTTTAAAGTAATTACCCTTTCAGATGGAAGCATGCGCCTAACAGCACACCAAGACTTGGTACCACTTTTGCAAATCCATAATTTCCCTGAGTTAGCTTAATTTTTTTGCTTAAAACCAACGTTTCTCGTTAGTCATCTTTCCCAATAAAACTCATAGTCATTTTTGCGTTTTTCTATATGATGACTTGGGCGACCTGTGACTGGACCTCTTCAAGGAGGTCTTGTGATATGTTAGCCAGTTTATTTCTTTTTGAATTAATTGCAGCCTCAGGTACACTGATGGACCCACAAGGTTCCCTCCAAACCAGGTCACCTATGCACTCTATCCCCAAACAAAAATCATTTATGAACTGCCCCTTGGGGCAAAGCCAAGTTTTGCTGTTTGCTTTTTCTATTATTACCTTTACTGTGATACACACCCTAGTCATATGTCACCTTAGCTCCAGCTCCCTCTTCTGGGATATTTATATGATCACTCTGACAACGAGTTCCCTTTCTTTGACCCAGTATTTCGTGCACTGCTAAGCTGTGACTGGAGAGTTATAGACACTCTCATGACACGTGGGCCTTTTTCCTGATTCTGGACTGATTTCATTTTCCTTCGCATGGACTAGAGTGATATGATAATTATGATTCATGATCTAACATTGAGCAGCTAAATGTCCAGTTCTCCCACATGGTGTCAGATTATCAGCGTCTTATCCACTTGTTTTGTACTTCCAGCTTGTTCCACATATTGACTCAATTTTGTTACTCTTTATTCGCTGCAGCAAATTTCACAAGGTTTTTGGCTTGAGTCTGATTAACTTTAAAAGCTTGGTTTGGAGCTTCAAAAGTCGACCTTAGCTTTTTTAGATGATCCATTATTTGTGATGGGGAATCTGAATCACTAGTGTTGAAGCCAATGTTTGGTGCAAATCCCAATATGACTAAAGTGCCGCTTGCTTCACAATTTGGGCGTCAAAGCTTATTAGAACTTTTGCAATGGCCCAGATCTGTGATTCCTGGCAGAAGCAGACTACAAAAGCTGTTAGGGTTTCATCATTTTGATTTTGAATGCCAAATAATCCTGCTTTCAATGAGACATCCATGTAGGGCTTCCAAATTCTATCATAATGGCTTCCTTGTCCTCATTATTAGACCAATTGTCCCCATTCAGATAGGGCAACAATAGATTCTGACAATTGGTGTTTAGGCACTTCATGAAGGTCACTACCTTTTGACAATCACTGAATCTATCATCATATCAAATAATTGGCAAAATTCAGGGTTGTTATCCTAATGGAACGATAATAATTTCAGTGTGCTCTGATATTCATCTGTGGTTCAACTGGCAGGGGATTCCTGTCCAATGACATAATTGATTATAGGATAGCTTTGTAGTCATTACTTAAATTTCACAAATGACATAGGCATATTTCTGGGTAATGGGATCTTCTCAACTCAAGTTTCACGTGTTATGGTGTCAGCACCTTCCGCCTCCATTTGTGCAAAAAAAACTTTGGTAATTCTCCAGTTCTTCAATGCGTTCAATTATTACACTATATCTTCAGTAATTCAACATATGCATTCATAATCTGCTTCTCGCTCAGTTTGAAAAAATACTTCTTTAATTAGATCATCCTCCTTGCGCTTCAAGAATTGACTTTTCACAGAGGTCATTGTTGGTTTTCAACTTGCTTGACCTCTTCCTCAGCCTTTGTCACACATTATTACAATGTAGTGAAATTGGACCGTGATTATGAGTTGATAGCGCTCTTGTTATAAATTTCTAGTTTCATACAAAGCTTTCATTCTTCATTATTTAAAGAAATGGTTGATATGATAAAACTATTGAACTTTCCTGAAACTCAAAATAGCCCGTGTAGTAAGCACCAATTGTTAAAAATGGGAACTGGCGGCTACTCAACAATCTCTTATGTAAGCACAAAAGTTAAATGTTTAGGACCTGTTTACTCTTTTCATATAGTTAATCGCTTCAACTACCTTATTCAACCGCACAAGTTCCTTATATAAACGTTGTTCAATTTGTTGATAATGAATTATATGTGGCTGTATTAGTATGAAGACTACTACTCTAGTTAAGCCTCTTTTAGCCATGATGGTTATTAGGTCCAACTCCAACCTTGTCATGTTTACATGGCTTTATTGAGGGTACCAATAGCAAGGATAAGGCTGGGCGGCAGGAAGTCCAAAAGATTAAGCTTCAGGACCTTTCTGACATAAAGCACACCTTGGACCAACGCTGGGTACAAGCCAGGTATGCCCAGGTTGGTACAAGTGAGGTGCATAACGCTAAGTCTATTGTTTCAACTCTTGCATTAAAACGGACAAGCTAACTACTTAACAAAGATAGCTTGTTTAGGTACACTGGTGAAAGGAGGTATGACCAGTTCAATTTATCAAATTTCTAACTTGGTTCAGGTTCAACTTCAATTGATCACTCAAGTAAGGTCAGCTTTAAAGTATGTTACCCTGTTAGATGGAAGCGTACACCTATTGGTGCTCCAAGGCTTAGTACCACTTTCTCTGATTAATGATTTCCCTAAGTTGACTTAAATATGTTTGCTTAAGACCGACTTTTCTTGTTGGCCGTCTTCTCTTCAATAAACCTCTAGTCATTTTTACATTTTTCCATATTTTAACTTGGGCAAACCTGCTTTTCTTTCCTGTAACGATAACTTTAGTTACTCACAATTTAATTTAAACAGCAAAATTTGATAATCACACAATAGATGGGCATTTTCAACAAATCACATTTAAATTGGACAAAATCTGTATCAGGCATTGGGCAAAACGGTGCGCCAAAGCCAAGAAACGCCCTGGACAGGGACCGGGAACCAATGCCACCAAGAAACCATAAACTCAGACACCATTCAGGTTATTGGAGCTCACCACTAAACAAAACTTGCACATGGAAATCCAGTATGCCCAACCCCTATCAAAGGTAAAGCATGGGCTCTGACTGTTCCTAGGGGTTGATTCCAACTCTGTGGGAGAAAGAGGGCGAGGCACAGGCCTCCCTTTTCCACCCTGCGGTGTATGTTATCATTCATACCATCCACCATGGCTGGATTGATATGGGCTTTGCGACTGAAGAAGATGCAGATGCTGCCACAAAAATCTGCTTTAAAAATTGCTCTCCACAAGGGAAAACAAATTGTGCACACCGCGCGAAATAGATAGAAAAAAGAAAATACTTTTTTCATCTTCTTTGACTCACCCCCAACCAACCTTTCCCACAAAACAATTGATGAAGAGCTACAAGCTGGACTTACCAGCTACGGAGAGATCGAACAATTTGAACTTCAGCAGTTTCACCTGATGCTAAACCTGTGCACAGGAAAGGCAATTGCCATGATCAACCTTGTCCCCAAGGTCAACGAGGACCTCACAAAATCCCACACACAGCGGTGTTTCACCTCCCTGATGGGGAGTATCAAAGATATTCTGCATCACACCGGAAAGCGCACCACCTATCTACAACCATTGCAGCGCATTGGGGCACAAGGTACACGCATGCCCTGTGAAGGAGGGTATACTGGCTCCAGACTTCTGTGACAATTCCATGGACAAAGATGACAAAGTCTCCAAAATTAGTTGACACCAACCACGGCTTCTTCTGAGGAGAGGATGGGCAATACATTCTCATAGATTCAGTATCACCCAAAGTATGCAAAATGTTACAGAATGATTTCGGATGGGCCGCGGCCAAGGCTGCATCACTTGAGGCCTCCTCCATCAACCCTAGCCAAATTCAGGATGACATAGTAGAAATCAACTGAACCAACCAATCAGAGCAGAATACCCAAGAGGGTAATTTTCCCAACAATTTGACTGAATCACATATGGTATCTTTCAAGCGAATTTAGCTGGACAATTCAGCTCCATTATTGGTGAAAATGCGGGACTCACATCTTCAAATTTGAACCCCGCAACCACAGTAATATTCAGCACACTAGCCGAACCACCATGAGCCACAAGTAGAAAAATCAAATCAAACCCTAAAAGCTGCAAGACCCATGTAAAATTGGGCAGGGTAAGGGATCAGATGATGACACATATTGGACAGGCCTAGTGGCATGGATCAAGTTCCTGGTAATGAACGCTGGGTTGGGGCCACACGGCCCTCCAACTGCTCCTGAGGCGCTGCAGGCATCTCAGTGTCAATAGGTTACCCAAAACATTGCGGGAGCCAGAGTATAAGCGTCCCAAGCAAAAAGCTGGTCTTCCTGCAAAAACCCCTTGTAGATATCTTGGCCATACAAGAATTTCACTGTCTACAGGAGGAAGGGGGATCCTTGTCAGCCAGGGTCTCACCACCCTATTGGTATGAATTTCCCACTGTGGGGTGGTCATCCAAAATAACAAAAAATAAAAATTACTAACTCACTTCATATCTGCACAGATGCGTCCTGGTAGCAACAATCATATGCCAGGATGACGAAGTTTCAATAGTATGCGTCTATGCACCGTGCACTGCAGTTGAGGTAATGCAATTCCTTGAGACCATCCCAACACTCGCTCTTCACCAGACACCAATCTATTGGACGACTTTGACTGCTGAGCTGACCCCAACATGGACTAATGCCTAAACCCAAGGGATACCCCCAGGGCATATTGAATTCCATGCAATGCACGTATCCCTTGGCTTACATGATACTCTCCCCACTGGTCACCACTCTTCCCCCAAATGACCCGCCCATAATATGTGAGGGAATGCCCATCCCAATGAGCTGCATCAACTTCATCCTAACCCCTGAAGACCCACCACTCAAACATCTACAATAAGTCAACAAAAATCAATTTCTCTGACTAATGACAAGTTTTGGTGCAGCTTTCACCATACAAAACTCCCGCACAAGCATTAACCTGGAGGAAGTTACACCTGGAAAATATAAAATTTCCCAACGTATACATCTGGGTTGAATATGATGCCAATAATCCAAAATTTGTTACTCCACTCATATCATACCCCATCAAAACCTGGGCAAATTTCAAAGTTGAACTTCAAAATAAAACGCGCGTTCTCACCTCACGTAAATACATCAACGACTCAGCCACAGTCTGGCGCACTTTGGAGGAACTGGACCACCTTGATCTCAACACCCCAAAGTACAGCTACAGCCCCAACTGGGGGCGTAAATGGGCGGAAATGTCCGCCGGCCTAAACGCCATCATCTTTGAACACCAGCACAGAATTAAAGTTTTGATAAAAGGTAAGTTCATAAAAGAAGGCGAAACCTGCTCAATGTACTTCTACCGCCAATTTCACTCCTGCAGCAATCAGCCGGTGTGCACACAGGTTTGCAAAGATGACGGCACTGTGGCAACTGACCCAGAGGTGGGCAAGACGGAAGTACACCGCTACTACACCAAACTATACCGTGCCATCCCAACTGACCCCAAAAACTTAAAAATTTTATACACACTGCCAGAATACAAAGTGCACTTCCAGACTATAACCTCTTAAGCCTAGTCACACAGGAAGGGCTCTGGGAGACAGTATGGAGTGCATCACTTAGGAAACGCTCAGTGCCTGATGGGATACTATAAAAATTCTACAAAAGTACTTCAAGCAAATCGCCCCCTCCTCTTAGCATCAATGAATCAGTGCCTGCTGGAGACTCGCCTCCTAATTGGTGGCCAGGACTCCTATGTCATAACCCTATTTAAAATGGCGATAAACTGGACCTTGCCAACTGGCGCCCAATTGCACACTCTAACACTGATACAAATCTACTAAAAAAATCTTTAGACACCAGATAAAGTACACATGCCTCCGTAGTCCTGTCGCCCAATCAGTTTGGGTTCATACCAGGGCGTTAAATCTAAACCAATATACACTCTGTTGCCAAGATATGCCAATCCAAAGCAATTGAAGCCCTGGTATTCCTAGACCATGAGAAGGCATATGATTGAGTTGGCTGACCTTAACTGAAGGTTTGCCTATGCGCCTTCAAACTCCCACCAAGATCATAAACAGGGCGATGCTCCTTACAAAATCCGCATCCATGGCTGTATGCGGCACTGGCTTACTAACCAAAAAATACTACACAGGGGCTCAAATAAGGGGACCCTTCAGTCCATTGCTGTATAGCTTCAGTATTAATAACTACTTTGCGTTGCTGACTCACGCCTCATGAACATAACCGCACTAGGCCAACCAACAGTCAAGATACTAGCTTTTGCGGATGACTGCATGACAGATATAGCAACAACAATGATGCTTGACAGCTGTTACACACCATGGAGGAGTATTCCATGGTGAGCAATGCGTCGCTCAACCAAAAGAAAACAGAAATAATCCTCCTAGGCAAGTACACTAACAACTGGGCCACAACACCCAAACCCCACAGCCCCCATAAATAAACAACCCACTTATCCTACCCTTCTCATTACCTCCCTCAAACAACCCTATTTGGCACTTTAAATATGGCTGAAAACAGGGGGTATGCCAATGAGACGATTGAGAACAACCCACTACAGCGGATGTCAAACCATGTCGCCTCACTTAAAGGAAGATCCCCAGGACTAAAGGGGCGAGTAGTGGTTGCCAACTAACTCATCCTCTTGATGCTGTTGTTCCCCACCCACACAATCTCCTTCTCACCTACATTCATAACCTCAGTCCTCACAATTAATCAGGGATGTCTGTGGCCTGGGTCCCAGCCACCGTAAGGGTGGAAACAATCTTTGGCCCATGCTCCAGCGGAGGCATGGGCCTAATAGACTTTAAAGTTCACGCCAACTGCATATCGGGCACCTGGATAGAGGAAGTCCTAATCCCAGACCTCCCACAACAACACTGGTCTATAGCGGCGAGGGCCAACTTTTCACAGGCCTCAAACTATCCAACCCACGCAACCCATCCAGCCTGATCACATACTTTGCAAACCGCCCCAATACAGTGGACCCACATGGAACCCCCCTCACTTTAAACGCCTCCTCCACATCATTTGGCACATAGGGTCAACCGTCACTCTCACAGGCACTAGCCAGGGAAGGGGAAGGCCCATAGCTTGTTTCACATTAAGGAAACTAGACAACCACCCCAGAGGTACACACACGACGCAGCCCCAATCTTTTCAAGAATCAACTACCTGGATGCTCTAGACATGCCCCAAGGCCTCACAACACAGCAGGAAATATGGAGGCTAACACATCATCGCTCCCCCAGCCAAGGGTAAAAGTTAACGCCTCGCGTTGCCTCAGAAGAACCTACAGAACAGCAGGTCACTCCAACTCTCTTCATTCAGCGTGCGCAATGTGTGAAGTGAAGGCACCTTGCACCACTGCCTCGAGGAATGCCCCCATCTAGAGCCATATGGCGGGAAGTTGTGCGTCTATTAAGAAGTTACAATGACCAGGAGCTGTCAATTTCCCAAAACCTCCTCGCACTCCAACATGAATCCCCAATACCACCCACACTTACTCCCATATAGTTGTCATTGCACTGTTGAAAATCCACATTGTAGCACTGGACGCCTTCAAGGGAACCGTGCTAACTATTCATGGAACAATCAGCAGATTCCACCTACACCTACTGGAACACTTCCAAGCCTGACTATACATATAAATGAGGCCAAAGCAACAACAACTCAATAAATCATGGTTCACAGTCTTGTTTCTTCATATAAACCCCTTCTTCCATACCTGCTCCATAATAGGGGAAACCCCTTTGGAGTAAGGCATCAACATCCCTAGACCTGGCGGTACCAGCTGGAAACAGGGGTAGCTCATCTACTTTGGAGTGCCTAAACTCACTATACTTCAACTCCCCTAAACCATTACATATATTGGTATTGTCCGTCCCCTATTCAGCTTACCTCAGTCAAATAAAATAAGACTTGGGCAAACTTGTGCACAGATCCCTTTGAGGAGGTCTCACATTGTTTTAGCCGATTTATTTACTTTAAATTTATTACAGCCACAGGTACAACACTGGCCTCCCAGGTTCCCTCCAAACCTGGTCACCCGTGCACTCTAGCCCTGTACAAAAGTCAGTTAGGAACTGCCCTTTTTGGCACAGCCAGGTTTTTGATTGCTCAATCCCTTATTTCTTGTACCGTGCTATACACCCTCGCCCTATGTCACTTTAGCTCCAGCTTTCTCTTCTAGGCTGCCTTTTTAATTCCTTGACGACTAGTTCCCTTGCGTTGGTACGGTTCTCCGTGCTCCACCACACTGGAAACTGGAGAGTTATAGATACTCACCTGCATTCTATGACTAACCATTAAACTTTACATTCACGAACCCTTTCTGTGTGGGAAAATCAAAAAGTGCAAACATTTTGCACCCGCTGTTGGCCATGGCCCAGAGGCTCACCACTGTTTTCACATTTTGCTGACGTTTGGAGCATCTCAGCTTTATTATTGCTATCTCTGACTGGAAAGTACTCACCCTTCTTATCTGTTTCTGGTAAATACAGATGTTTAATGATCTGAGAGTCAAGATTCTCCAACTTTTCACCACATTTACTAAAATTGACAATAGTAAATTGTTTTTCTTTGAACCACATTTGGACGGTGCAGGCGGGATCATTGATGAAGGGCTTGGTGGTGTGGCCTTGGTTAACGTTGTATACCCCATCACCAGAATGGGTATAGGGTCATTTACGGCCCAAAACGCGTTTCATAATGACATTGCTATAAATACTACTGAGCCATATATCTTCTCTTATGGCTCAGATATGAACCCCATTTCAGTGTATCAAATAAAGTCCAGATAACCAAAGCTTGACCAAAACCATAATCCATGGAACAAAGGAGGTGGAGAAGATGTTACAATTGCAATATATAAACGTTTATCAGTTGCTGAAGATATGATGGGATATGTGGCCTCAGTTTTAGGAAAGCCAAAATACCCTCACCATTCTTTGATGCAGAAACGTGCCCTAGGGGTATGCTAGACCCCAAAGAAAAGTTTTGTGGTGAAGTGTTGGCGTTCTCTGCTATAAATAAAGATCGTTTGGGCTATTTTTTATTGACTGCTACCCTTTCATCCCCTTCAGGGGAAATCAGCACTACTATTTTAGTGGAAACTGGAGCCTCTAAGAATTTTATTGACCAAGACCTAGCTGACTACCTTGAGCTGATTTACTTGCCAGGTGGTGTGGCGAGATAGGGAGCTTTTCAAGGTATTTCCACGCTGATAATTATGGGTTTAGTGGAATATCAAGTTGGCAAGGATCATTTTTCAGACCAAAACCAAGCAAACAAAAACCTCATGTATCTAGGGCTCTTTAATTTTTCTTTGACATCAAAATTGAAGCCAATTTGAATTTTAAAAATAGAAAAAATCACTGCTCTATTGAGCCTAAACTTACAATTGGTGATGCTCTTGACGCCTGCTGCCCCAGCTTAGGGCTGTGGCGCGATGCCATCCGGCGTATTTTGGAAGCCACCAAAGCACATCTGGGCTAGCTCTGCTAGCCCCCTAATACTACTGGGTCTTATGTCCCCCCTTGAGACTTGGCCCACCATCTCGCAAGTTCCCAGGTAGTGATCCAGAGTCCTTTGGTGCTCACATGGAGCAATTTGCATTTCAGCCTTCAGGTTGAATATGGGAACCTCTTCTTATATTCAAGCATGGCCATCATTGAGATGGCCACGATGGTGCTTAAACCCACCAGCTTCAAGATTTCTGCCCCTATAAGTGCTATTTTGACCTCTGGTTTATGTTCTGATGCTGATGCAATTGCAGCATACAAGCTTCCATTAATTTTTAAAATATGACACTTCCTACTGTTCACGCCTGGCTCCCAGATGAGGCCACTTTGGTGGTCCAGTTCGCCATGTTGCCCTTCCACATTTCCCCCAAACGCCTCTGCATGAGCTCACGGAGGGTTTGGTCATACATGGCGCAGACCCATGATGTAATTTTTGATTCTAGTTGGAGCAGATCATTTGGGAGGGCCACACACCTTTGCGACAATCTTTCCATTATAACACAACACCCATCTTGTGATTCCCCCTTGCACGGTGATCAGATCTGCACCTGATCACTCATTCTAGGATTGCGTTGAGAATGGCCGCGCATTTACCCTTGTGCTTTGAGCTTGATCACTCAAAAGACAAGTGCCCTATGGCTTCCACCTCCACCACTTCCACTGCTCCCCCTCCAGTGTCAGCTCTGCTGCTGCTGCACCTATAATTTTTGAGTGGGGCTTGATTATCCTGTCCCCAACCTTGGCAAATTCTGGCGTGGCTTCCAAAGCCACAGCCAATCGAAATTTTAAAATTTATAAAAATTTGGTCGATTCATGCCAACCTGAGCTGATGGCTGAAACAGTTTCAGCTGAGCTGCAATGGTTGACAGTTTGCAGCCAATCAGGTGTGTACAATTTGCCAACTCTGGTGGCTGGGCCAGCGTTAGCCAAATCAAATCCTGAGTGTCTTGATTGGATTGATGAAAATGAATGGTCATATAACGTTAAACTGGATTTTGCATTGGAGAATGATTTTCATTAAATCTCCCAAATTACGCCCCTGCCGTTTTCATACTAGAAATGATTATAAAATTTAAAAAATATAAATAAAATGGCATTTAAAGTTAAAAACTTTTTTATAATTGTTTTCACTTTTTTGGAATTTTAATAAAAGTAAAAGTCTATTTTATCCACCACCATCTGGCCATGACCATTTACTGATTGATGTACTCAGATCTGCCACCTGCCACCCCAGTGTGGAGCAGTGGTGCTCTACCCCCTAGCATATTCTGCCCTGCAGGGAAATGTGTTCAAATGGGCTCAATTAGCCTGCCAAACTCCTCTGGCTGATTTATCCCCCCTGGGACTTAGCACTCCACCTTGCACGTATCCACCCATCTCGCCCCCGCCCTCTCGCCCTTCCTCAGTCCAACATTCACTTTTGTCTCCATGTCAAGTATGGGTGGTTATTCCCATATGATGACAAAGCAATTGTTGAGCTTGCAACCACTGCCTTCTCACCAGCTGGCTTTTATAGATCTGCGCCCTTTTAAGGGTTATTTTGACATAGGCTTCCAATAGGAGCTGGATGATGCAGCAGCAGCTTTGACTCCGATTATTTACAAAAACACTCCTATCCCTACTATCCATACTTGCCTCCCTTCTGACACCACACTGGTAGCGTCATTTGCTTCCCTCCCTTCCCATCTTCCACCCCAAATTTTGTATGATCAGCTTATGGTGGGGCATATGGTCTATAGCACTCAGCCCAACCTCATCTTTGATGTTTCCTCAGGTGTGGAGAGCCTTGCTACCCCTTGCACAACTGCTACTATAATCCCATACCACCCTACCATAGCCCACCAGATCCCCCCGTGCTCTTATCACAGCAGCGCCTGAGCATTTCTTTTGGGCTCATGTAGATAATGGTCGCAAAATTTGTCCCCTCTGCTTTGGGCTTGACCATTCAAATAAATCCCGCCCCATGCCACTTCCTTTGATGTGGCTTTGAAGCCCTATTCAGCAGGTTCCGAATGGGCATTTTGCTGCTCCTCTCACTCAACAATAACTTTCAATGGGCCATAGTTGGAAATCGGCCCCCACCAAATCAACAGCCCACATTACCACACCCAATTCTACCACACCAATCAGAGTCAGGCTTGGACCATCCTTCATACCCAAACAGCTAATCAACTCTTACCCACCTGAATTCTCCATCCCGTATTCTTGTAAACAAAATCCATCAGACCTATTGTCTAGATTGATGAATCAGGTAACGTTATCATGAGTGAAGAAACTGGTCAACCTCTCAGCCAATTCAATTATGGTTGAGCCAAATCTCTTATTTCTATTTTGACGATATCCTATCCCCCAAACATTTCACTCCTAAACCCAAGGACTCCCCCTACCAAAGTGACCACCAGCTCTCCTTTGCAGCGGTGGCCTCCCCCCATTGCCCAAACCTATTCAAAGCTGTGGCCCTATCAATGGCTCAGTACTAACGAGGGCTGCCCATATTCTACTAACCTCCTGATTTTTGTAATCACCCTGCAGCGATATCTCAAAATTGTATGACAATACCAAAGCTGCTATTATGCATGTCACTAAACTAGCAGTATTTAACTCATCTGCTAAAATCACCCATCAAATTTTCTCCAATTTTTCCCAGCTGTAAATCCTGGGGAACATCCTCTGAGCATTGATTGGGCCATTTTCCCATTCCTGAGTCAGAAGATACTGATGAAGATGGCCATACCCCTCATTACTCAGGGCTATCTCGCTCACATGGTAGACAAGCGCTGGGGAACAGCCCTTCCACTTCAGATCCTGCTTCCGGTACCCACACTCTCCTAGGAAGAACTGCTATGAGGAATCAGTGAAATCTTTGCTGATATCGCTGAAATGAAATCAATCATAATAATTTGAGCGGCAAACAGCCCAATGCTTGAATTTCATTTCTTCAAAAATGTATGAAGACTAATCTATCAGCCAAAATGCCCAAAGGTTACAATTTGGTTAACATGATGATCAGAAAAATCTCCCCCTCCCAAATTTTTCGGGCATCACCTCCAATGGGCAGGTAATAGCATCAGACACCATTGACAAGGTTTCAAAGCTTCCTGCTGGCAAATTGGGTGTTGCGCCTGATGCAATGCCACTGACAGAATGAATGGCCTAGCAACCGAGCATGGGTGGGTTGGGTGTCCCAAACCTGTTCCCAACCAAATGGGCCCACCCCTATGTGGGGTGGCCTTAGGGGATTCCCACCACTCATCGGGCTAAATGCTATTATGCCAACTGTCAGAAATGTAGCTGAGCCTTGTTCAGACATTTGAGGTTAAACGGACAGCAACTCAGCCCACCACCAAATTTTTCAATGTCAGCCCCCAGGGAACTAACCCACCCATTCCTGAATAATTTGCCGGTTAGGTCAAATTTGCAAGACTTGGTCCCAGCTTGGTTTCCCTCCAAATTGATGACTATTTAATCAGTCGCATCACACTGAGAAATTTGTTGGTCAATTTTTCTTTTTTAATTTTTCCATTAAATAAAATTTCCCCAAAATTAAGTTTTTATATGTTGAGAATTAAGCCGCCTTTTCCGCTGACACTCTCATACCCCTCTGAGTTAATGGCTGTGGTTGTCTGGTATTTTATTTTATGCCTGTACAAAATTCTGGCTCACCGGCAGATACTGGTGGAACTCCTTTTTAGTTCCATATTTTTCATATCGACAGCAGTGCCTTGGGCATTCTGGTTTACCGTTCAGATGCTCTGGCATCTGGGCTGGCAGGCCAGTCTAATTCTTACTTGCTGTTTGCCTGACACCAGCTCCACAATGCCCACATTCAATCTGAACATCAATTAGCGGAATTTGTTGAACCTGTCTACTGCGATTCTCTTAGTGAAGAAGAGGAAAACTCATTCTACACTGCCATCCACCCACAATACACTGATTCCCCAACTCCCTAGCTCTCCGCTTTACTCCACTTCTTCAATCATAATAACATTATTGTGGCGAATATGTCTGCAGAAAAATTGCCTGACCCCCTCACCATCTGCCATGACGGGTTAGAAATTTCCACACCCCGCCTGGTTGGAAGTTTTTTTGTTTTGTATTCCCATTCATTTTTCAATAAGGTTCTTTTGTTTTAACTTTTGTTACTGTCGATACCCTGGTTGGAGTACCTGAAATAAATTAAAAATGGCAGTGGAAGACGCTGCAGCTCTTGCCAACACCCTATTCCACAAACACTCCATGGGGCTATGAAACCCCTGGTTGGGGGTATTTCTAATACCAATTTCCCTCATGATTTTGAAAAGAGGCGGTGTATGAGATTGAGGAGCTAGCTTTTGGTGCGAGCTGCACGTGCATCAATGCAGCAAAATCCTCTTCTTTGACCCTAATTACCATGAAACCTGCTGGCGCATCAAGCATTTACTTGTGTACCTGCTATCTTAACTTTTCCTGTGCATCAACTTGCTCAATATATTAAGGCGATGGACACCTCCTGCCTAATTAACAAAGAAAACTCACAATTATACCTCCTTATGACACATGTCACTGATGCTCCCACCCCAATGCTGTCCGCCATGGTCCGCCAGCTAAAGCGGGCGCCAGACAAAAGTCTCCTCAAAGCTTCCTCACCTTCTAATATGGCTTCCTAGGCTGTTAGCTGAGGTGCCACATTAGGATTTTTTTATTATAATAATCCCTTAATTTAACTCATTTACAAATAAAGATGCGTGGCGGCTCCCCCTTTGGGTTGGGCACCAAAAGTGCTATAAAAACTTTTGTATCCAATCATACTAGGTGTAGAGTGGTTCAAAAGTTTTACGTCAGAACCAACTTGAAAGGAAATACCCTATCCTTAACTTTAATTAATTGTTGCGAGTTAGTTGTCCCTTTGGCTGAAGAGAATTTTCAGGGCTATAAGCACCACTGGCCTAATATCCACACTCTCAGGCTTGCCTCATTGTAGAATCACTATTTAGAGGTTCCCCTACCTTCTTGTTTGGAGGGGTTGGAGTCTTCGTTTGATGCAGCTTCATCAATGTACTACCAGATCATTCAGAGCTTGATTGCAAGTTTATGCTCACCGTTGATTTAATGCATATATTTTCCCCAATTTACCCATTGATGGTACAGGAGGAAGCGGTATTAGATGTGAGTGTTAAGGAGCAGTTAGCCAATGGTGCAATTTTTCAGCGAACCTCCCCTGTATGTTCTTCAATTCTCTTTGTGTAGAAGGCGATTGTACCTTATGCCCATGCATAGATTATGGGGATCTCAACAACGTCACAGTATTAGACTTGCATCCCATCCCTCTGGGATCACAGATTGCTCGCTATGTGGAGAAGGTGAGAGTCTTCTCCAAGCTGGATTGTTTATACACGTTCAATCAGATCTGTATCAAGAAGGGCATGGAGTTGCTGCCAGCATTCCATACATGATAAAGGATTTTCCAATTTCGGGTTATGCTTTTGGGCTAAAAAATGCCCCTGCTATCTTTCAACGCCAAATTTATGTGGCTTTGGGGGACCTGTTGGGGGTATACGCGGTAGCTTACACGGATGATATTTTGATATTTTCCATTGACAATGAGTCCCATACAGTATACTTTTGCAGGTGATGGAGCATTTGAGGGCAGTTGACCTCACATTAAAAATAGGTAAGTGCGAATTCTTTAGCTCACAAAGCACCTTCCTGAGCTACGTCATGTTTGACCAAGGGCACATGATAAATCCAAAAAAGGAGAAGGTGATTCGTGAGTGACCCACTCCAACTTCACTTAAGGAATTTAGTAACTTTTTGGGGTTGTGTAAGTTCTTCAAGAAGTTCACACCAAACCTTTCAAAAGTTGTGGCGCCTTTGTATAAGGCGAGTGGGGAAAAGTGCTACTATGGCCCCTAATTTTGCAGGACGCCTTCCAAGTGGTAAAGTGTACTTTTATGTCCACAACCATTCTTTTGTCATGTTGACCCCAATAAAAAGTTTATTGTTGCTTCTGATGTCTTAAACTTCGCCATAGCGGCGGCCCTATTTCAGGTGGGCAAAGATGGATTAGAGCATCTGGTGGGATATTTTTCTAGTAAGATGTCTCTACCATAGTTAAACTATGCCCTATATGATAAAGAGTTATCATAAGTGTTTGAGGCGCTGCCTATTGGTGCCATCACTTACATGGCTCAATCCAACCCTTCTGTGCACGTAAAGATCACCATTCCTTACTTTACTACCGCACACCTCATGTCTTGACCCCACAACAAATTTGCTGTCATGAGACCTTAGCCCAATTTGCGTATTCTTATGAGTTTAGTAAGGGCAAAAGGAATAATTTGGCGGATTCTTTGAGCCGCAACCCTGCATTAGCTCCAGATCCTAAGGAATAGAGGTGCATAATACCCATTTGATGCATCCACCAGTTAAGATTGTGCCTCAATTTTCCTCCTTAGCCAATGGGCCAGCGCACGCTCCTCTGGAAAATGCTGAGGAATATGGTATGTTCAATTAGTAGTCCTTTCCCAGTCTTTGTTATCTGAATATGCTATAGTCTTCATAAGAGAGAATTGAATCAGGAGGAATTACCAGAGGTTACCACGTAAAGGGCTAGATGGTGTGGTTTCAGGGGCGCCTATGGGTACCAGCCGTACCACTTCACCTGGAAATCATCCTGGACCATCATGATTGAATAACCGTTGGTCAACCTGGGAAGTTGAAGACTATGCAACTAATTCGCCGCACTTAAAATTGAAAAAGGGTTAGCCGCACAGATGGGCAGGTATTGTAAGGAGTGCCTAATATGCAACCAAATAAAACCAAATCGCCAGCCTCTAGTGGGGCTGATGGTACCAGTTAAAAGGCTGAAGGGCCTTGGACTTCTATATCAGTTAATTTTATTGTGGTAATTGCCTGCGTCTGATGGCTATGATGCCATCATGGTTGTGGACCGTTTTACATAGTTCGTCCATTTTATTCCATGAAGAACCACAGTCACCGCGGATGAAATGGTTAGGCTTTCTGACACTCATTTAGTTGCTCTTCACAGATACCTGAAGAAATAAATAGCGATTTGGGACCCTAATTTACCTCTATCCTTTGGGAACAGTTGTGTAAGACTCTTCAGATTCGCCCCTACCGTTCAACTGCCTATCACTCAAACAGATGGGCAGACTGAACGTTTGAACCAGTGCCTCAAACAGTTCTTGCAGCGTTACATCGTCGCAGATCATTTTAATTGTGTTTCCCATCTCCCCATGGCCCAGTTAAGTTTTAACAACATCCTAACATGCATAAATCGGTTGTTCCCCCTTCTTTGACAACTTTGGCTACAATCCCGCCTTCAACATGGAGCTCAGTTGTGGATCCAAGGTGGAAGCAGTGGTAGACTCTTTCAAAAATATTCAAAAAATTACATTATTGGGTGAGCACAAATTTAGATGCGGCCGTGCAGGCTTACAAGGAGAACGCTGAAGGTAAAAGACGAGTTGAAAGAGCTACAAGGAAGGAGATCCTGGGATGGGGATACTAAAAACATCCCAATCAAGTAAACATGCAAAAAATAGGACCTCAGAGGATTGGGACATACCACGTCATCAGAAAGGTGTGCCACGCCTCACACCGGTTAGATCTCACTCCCTCGCTTTAGATTTTTTTAGTATTTCATGAAAACAAGCTCACATTGTTTGAGGGTTCCCCACCAGAGAGTCAAGGTTATCTCGTGTATGGGGCGCTAGATTGGGAAGTGGAGGAGATAGTAGCCTCTCTTTGAGTAAGAAGAAGACTCAAATATTTTGTATCCTGGAAGGGATTTGATGCTGCGGAGAACAATTGGGTCCCAGCGCATGATTGTGCCCATGCCCAAGACCTAATCAAAGCATTTCATGAGCGTTTCCCTGAGGTCGCAGGATTTGAGTCCAAGCAAGCCGTTGCTGTCATCAAGTTGACCCCTGCCCACAGAAAGTTTTCCTTGGTAAATGTTCCTGGAGGGTGGTGAAGCCCAAAAAGAGGAGATGGTAATGTCATGTTTATATGACTTTATTGAGGGCACCAACTGCAATGGCAAGGCTGGGAGTCAGGAGATCCAAAAGGTTAAGCTTCAGGACCTTTCTGACCTAAAGCACACCTTGGAACAACGCTGGGTACAAGCCAGGTATGCCCAGGCTGGTACAAGTGAGGTGCATAACGCCAAGCCCAATGTTTCAGCTCTTGCATTAAAAAGGACAAGTTACTTGGCTTAACAATGATGGCTTGTTTCAGTGCATTGGTGAATGGAGGTTAGAAACCCGTTCAATTTATCAAATTTCTAACTTGGTTCAGGTTCAACTTTAATGATCACTCGAGTAAGGTCAGTCTTGAAGTATGTTACTCTGTCAGATGGAAGCGTGCACCAATTGGTGAACCAAGGCTTAGTACTACATTCTCCAATCGATGATTTCCCTTAGCTAACTTAAATATTCATTGCTGGAGACTGACATTTCACGTTGGTCATCTTCCCTTCAATAATCCCTTAGTCATTTTACATTATTTTTATGTTGACTTGGGTGACCTGTGAGCAGAACTCTTTAATAGCCATCACATCATGTTAGCTGAATTATTTACCTTAAATCTATTACAGCCTCAGGTACACCGCTGGGCCTACCAGGTTCCATTAAAACCTAGTCACCCTTGCACTCTAACCCTGTACAAAACTAGGTTATGAACTTCTCTTTTTGGGAACAGCCAAGTATTGTTGATTGTTCGATCCCTTTTCACTTTTACCATGATATACACCCTCGCCTTATGACACTTTAGCTCCAGATCTTTCTGCTGGGCTACCTTCTATTTAATCTTAACTACTAGTACCTTGTGTTAGTCCTGTGCTCCATGCATCACCACACTGGGAGCTGGAGAGTTATAGATACTCTCCTGACAAACCAGGTGCTTGTCACAATCTTGAATTGAATTTTTGAATATCTGTACAGACTTCCTCACTCTTTAATAGAACTTAACCTTAGCTCAAGATCTGAGGCTCTTCCCATCAAGTCTCATCACGCAGTATGCGGTGAGAACAGCAAGATATACAAGTGACTTCTTAACGTCTAAAACTCTAAACAAAAGAGCAAAACAGTCTATAATATGTAACTTTGTGGGTATTTTAATATCTGTAGCTATATTTGTTTTCTTCTGTAAACCCCAAGGGAATTTATAGGTAATTTGGCGCCCAACTCTTTATTGGCGCCCCATTTGTCATAGCAACCGCTGCTAATAACTATCCTCCAGGGTCTCATGAAGCAATAATCTTCCTCATCTGTTTCAATCTGAATCTCATGTCAACTCTTAATGCAACTCTTATGAGTTAAAGAAAAGGATGTGTCCCCAAACCTTTTCTCAACTTTTATTTAATCAACTTATTTGGTAACAACCTGCTTAGGTAAGGGGACTTGTACCATAAAAATTGGGTTGCAATCCTAAAAAATTTAACCCTTAAGAATTGCTTTATCACAAGTGGCATTACTCGTCCAGAAACTCATAAACCCTTTAGTTGATCAGTAACTAAACATGATCAATCCCTAAAAGTTAATTAAGCCAAATAGTGGAATTGACAAACTAATCACTTGTTTATTGTCATAGATCACCCCTGACAAGGATTAAGCAATCTGGAAGATCAATTTGATGGACCAACAACAGCGAATTAACTAATATCTTTTCAGGATAATACTCCGAACAAAATTTATCAAACATAACTGATAACTACATATCCACTAATAGGATGTTCACTTAATAATAAGCAGATGAATTTATAATCAATTAAGCTGGTAATGTGAAAAAACAAAATTTCACCAATAAGGTGATATTCTTATGAGATAGAATTTGAGTCCCTTTCTCCTTCAATGACCAGGTAATCCAAGAGCACCATGATCCTCCAACAGTGGGTCACCCTAGATCTAAGAATTATGGGAACGTCTAAGAGAACCTACAACTTGGTAGGATTCTTTAAAACTTCTTTTAGGTCTCCTGTTGTGTAGTTTGTGCCCACCCTAAGTCAGAAAGATATGGAAAGATAAATTTTTGCATTCTTTACAACAAGATGAGGGGCCCTGGAACTCAGTGTCTATTGCCTTCATTGTAGATCTCGCTACCTCCAAAGGTCCTGATGTTAGTATAGTGATAATTTCTTGCTTTAACAAGTTTTATCTCTTTATCCCTAAACTCAATGGTCACTTATAAGAAAACTGTGGCCCTTTTCAAGATCCATGTTTTCTTTGTTTGGTCTATCCAGAAAGAGATTAAGTGACTTGGAAACCCAATTTACTTCCAGATACTTAAGTTCCTGTCAAATTTCCCTTAAATTTAATTTTAAATCTAAAACAGTCCTTTGAAGCTCACTTAAATTTTGGACAAAATATTAGAGTTTGCACAGAAACAAATATAACGATAAAATAGGACTTGATCTTTATAGGAGGTTCATTGTTCCACGTAAAACTTTCATTTCTGGAACTTAACAAGATTAATTTTTAGAGATTCCTGCAGGATGAAATCACCTATACCATCTGCTAAAGTTCTAAAACATAAAGGATCTCCCTGGACCGTTGATCCTTTTATAAAGGTCAAGTCCTGTTTATCAATATACTAGTGACATTGCTCAGCGTTTTTTTTGAGCTTAATTATTCCTAGAGAATTTAAACTGACTATCTAGGGTTTATATTATAAATGGAGTTATTTGTGGTTGCTTGGGTTTATTTATAAGCTCACACTAGTAAAGTCTATAGGATGTTCCAGGGTTACTCTTGATCCACTCATACTAATAGCTTTGCTGTTGTTCTCATGACTGGTGAGATGGGTTTCTAACTTTACTTAATCTACTAAAAGCCCTAATAATAATTTTTATTTAGTTTTGAATGAGTAAATTTGGTGAATTATTTGATAATATTTGCCAATTCTCACCAACTCACCTAAATTAATTGAACATATTAGACTTGGTCAGTTTCAGGTGAGCAATTTGGTGAATTATTAGCTAATAAATGGCAATTATTACCAGATTGCTAAATAGATTATACCTATCAGACTTGATAGATTTAGATGTCAGTCATTCTGTACGTCTTTCAGTGAATGTGTTTTATTAAGTAGATTGGTTTCAGTATGAGACCTTCTACTTTGTCCTAAAAATTTTGTGAGATCTAAGAACAAGATTCAAGTTTATTATTAATATATTGAGAATTATGACGCATGTGTTTTCTGCCAGGTCTCTCTGAGCCATTTAAGCTAATTAATTTTACCAAGGAAAGTATAAAATATGAGCAAAAATCAATTTCTAAAATTTCAGGAGCTGGTGGATCAACTTGATCTTCAGCTTATAGTATCACTCAAGACTTTACACAAATCAAATATTACTAAATCATTCTAACTTGGCACAGATCTTTCAATATATTGAAAATTAAAGGAAGAGCTCACTAATGAGTCTTTTATGAAACTTATTATATTTTTCAAGATAATAATGCAATTATCATTTGATAAAATTATACTGCCAACTTTCACTAATAGCAATTTAAAGATATGCTGATCATGGAAAATGAGGACTAGGAAAAATGAAGGGTACTTGATGAAGCTTGCCAAAAATTAATTAGACACCTTTATTTATCAAACTTAACTAAAAACTGGCCTAAGATGAGTCTGATAATCTGTATAAAGGAGAAAAAATCATCACACTTCACTTAATTCTCTAAATTACTAGATATGTAATGATTATATATATTGTACCAACAATTAAGGTAATCTCATTGTGGCTTTAGAATCAAACCTCCCAATTTAGGACATACAATATAGCCAACTTATGAGTTTGGCATAAAGGTTGATTAAGAGCAAAAATTATCTGATATAAATATTAGGAACCAAAATAATTCCTAATCTGCCCAATCTAAATCATTTAATGATAAGTCCTCAAGACCAGCTGAATTTGTGGCTATTTAACTGAACCTAATTAATGAAGAAGCTCTATTTTGAGATATGGTGGATCCCATAAAACTAAAATCTACCCTCTAAAGCAATGAAAATTGTCTATTAAGCGATTTAAGGCTAAAATCATCCAACACCAGTAGTTCAGATGATAGACAAGAAAATTAAATAAAAAAATTTAAACTTTAATTAAGCCTCTTTATCTGAAATCTAATCCACTTGTTTCAAAATCTAAATTAATTATCTTGATCCCCAATGCGTCTAATACAACCCTTGATGTCCCCAATAAGGACTTAACATTTATATCTTAAATTCCTACTTTCAACTCTATCTCTCATGATGGATAGGCGAAGAATAAAAAGTCAGATGAGCTGTTAAATTGCCTTAATGCCACTTACTTCCAGTCTCCTGTGTTTTTACCCATAATTTACCAGATCAGACTTACCTTGGACTCCTGTGTTTAGTTCAAAATGAAAAACAATATAATCATTGAACTAGATATATTGGAATTTTTTGAGCCACTACAATCTTGAGTTGTTGCCAAATTATTAAAAAACTATGACCTAGCTTAGCAATTTTTGAGATGCTTTAAAGGAATTACCACAAGCCATCATCTTAAAGTATAAAAGAGAGATGACCCTCTAAATAATAAATATTTAAAATATATAGCCAATTTAAACTTCATTTTGAAAAATTAGCCTACAATATTGGCCATCAAATCAACATCAAAAATGACTACACCTTTATGCAAAATCTCCAGTCACTACAGTTGAGGCTAGTATTACTCTGTTGGGATTTCCCCTATTAAGGGTGAAGCCTCAACTTAGTGTACTCATTTAGTTATAGTTAGTACCAATTATCTTTTAATATCTTATCCAAATATGGTATATCATTTGTACTATTTTATTAGGTCAGAAAATTTATTATTATATGAAGCAACAAGAGAACCCATGAAAGTAACTGAAGTTAAAAACTAACTTATCAGCTAATAAATCTTATTGTTCAACTGATAGGATTAAGCAATATTGTCATATGAATAGGATTATTCATTAATATTATGATCTATCTAAGCTTTACTTTATTTAATAATGATATTTATTCTAGCAAGGGGTGCGTTATTGCAGTGAGAATAACATCATACTATCAACCCTCATAGTGCAGTTTTTGAATTTAATTATGGCAGTAATTAGTACTTATGTGCTATGAGGATAGCATTATTTTTTTACCATGCCTCAGTCCAACCAAGCAAATTAGTAAAACTAGATCATGTAACCCCACCCTATCATAACATGTGCAGGTTTGTTTTACCCCCAGTACTTGTGTTTGTCTTCTATTCCTATATTTTCACTCCCTGTCCCAAATTGGTGTGGTATATTTGCTCCAAGGTCAACCCACCTTAAATAAAAAGGTACTTAGTTTAGCCTTGATCTATGATACTTCCCTAGTATTATAAGTAGTATCAAAAACTTTAATGGGTAAAGTAACTTTCTTTGTAGTTTTACTCTTTTAGTTTAATTAAAGTATCTAAATTTGGGGTTCAGTGCATAGTTCAGCAATTAATTTATTTAACCCATGTGAAACTCAGAACTATTGTCAGCTGGTTAAGTTCCATCATTAAGGGATATATTTGGATCATTGAACCTCTATTAAAGGTCAAGTTTTTATTTCAATTTGATATTGTATTTCAGTGTAAAATCTAAGACTTTTTTCCTAAACTTTTGTGAGCTTTGAAGGACTGGACTTAATTATTATTAGATTCAAAAGAATTTTGACAGTGTCCTTTATTGACCTTCTTCAGATTAAACCCTGTTGGTCAACTGCTTATCACCCCCAATCAGGTGGTCAAACTAAGAGGGAGAACAAAAACCATGAGCAATACCTCCGCTGTCATGCCTCAGTCAGTCATGACACATGGGTATCAGATCTCTACATAGAATAGTGTCAAGAAATCAGTATGACTGGACGCTAAGCCATTTATAGATTTGGCAAGCTATATTTAATTAGTCAAAGTAAACCTCAAGACCTGGGTAGAAAATTATGCCAATTCAAAGTGAGTCAAAAGAGGTGAAACCCCCAAAATTGTAGCGAATAGGAGAAATTAAGCTGAAGGGTCAAATCTGACTGAGAATGATGAAGAATAAGAGATGAGCAGGAAAATGGTGAGAAGGAGGTCTTGAGTGAGAAGAGGATTAAGGGTTGAGAGGTAAGAAAGGAGGCTATAGCAGTTGTGGTCAACTATTTTTATATTCAATATGGTGGTATCTATTGGAAAAATAGCTTCATATCTTTTTACTTATTGAATTGATTAAGGATCAGCGACCTTCATATCATCTATCTGTTGGTCAGTGATTCTAAACATGTGCACACATATTAGCGGATTCTAATCAATACCGCCAAATTTTAACAATGATGCTTACTACAGGGGGCCACTGGTCAACTGTAGTACAAAAAGCAACCAGGGCATCATGATGAGCCCCATTACTTATGTTAAAATCCAATAGAGTTCCATGACATATATTATAATAAATCAATAGAGATTTCCAATGAGGAATGGGCACTATTACGGTTACAGAACCAGGAGACAAGGAAACCAGGGTGGAAACTCTCTTTCCAATCGGCACAATTTTCCAAGCAAATTACACAAATTAATAAGAAAGTAAAATTTTAATCACCCATTGTAGTTTCGCTCTGATGTCTTTAGATTCTCTGCCAGCTGCTCCAGTGTGGGGCAGCGACGAAACTCCCCTCGCCATTTTCCATCTGGCAGGAAAATGTGCTTGGACTGGCTCACCCAGTCATTCCAAGCCCATGGGACAATTTTGTTCCTCCCAAGGATCTTGCACCCACCTTGATCATACCCAAGAGGTGCCTCACTGCCCCTGGTGCTCCCCTGGAGCAACATGCACTATGGCCTAAGGGTCAACTATGGGAAACTCTTCCCATACCACAACGAAGCCATTATCAAAATGGCACAGGCGGTGATGACATCCGCCAGATTCATAGATATCCACCCCTGTAAGGGGTATTTTGACCTTATCTTCACCTGTGAAGCCAATGCTGCCACAGCAGCAAATGTGCCCCTGGTATTCCAGGGCACCCCTCCCCCCACAAAACAGACCTGGCTCCCAGCGGACACCACTTTGGTGGGCCTGTTGCTGGTTTTCCCATCCACCTCCCCCCTGCAGTGCTCCAACATGAGCTGATGGACGGTTTAGCAGCCTATGGCTCCAACCCCATCTTACAATTTGTGGTCCCAAATGGGGCCACACAACTTGCTGGGCCTTGGGCATATGCCACAATCAGCCCTGAATATAGTAAAATTGTGGTGGAATTCCCCCTTGTGCAGTTATTCCTTCAGTGACAAACCATCCATTTTAGGGCTGCATCAAGGGCGTGCGGACAATCTGTCTGTCATGTTTTGAGTTGGACCACTCAAAATGCAAGTGCCCCTCCTTAGCCACTTCCGACTGGTCATACTACTCATCTGCTAACCTCCAATCCACCACCCACCCTGTCAGAAAATCGACTTTGGGCTCTGCTATTTGGCAGGCTAACCAGTATGAAGACTGGTCAGCCCTTGCCTTTTTACCTTAGGCGTCAGGGCTAGCAGCGCCGGCTAACCCCTTGGCATGTCACCTGCGCCATTTTGAGGATCCCCTAGCCTAAACTCTAACCAACGAAATAAATAATAAACTTATAACAAAAGGTAGAATAGGCAAAGGGAAATGAATATTAAAATGGAAGCGCCAGGTATTTATACTATTTACAAAAGGGCTACTGCGCCCATTGCTGACCTATAAGCTCTTCCGCTGGTTCTTCCGGCCAACCACTTCTCTTCTTCTTCTTCTACTCTATTCTTCCCTGGCGTCGACCCTCTTGCTCCATCCTTCACAATGTCCAAATTAGTTTAAGTTCATCCTCAGCCTTAAGTCGCTGGTGAACCATATAAATAAATAATCTAAATAAACATCAAATTTTTATTTAATCTTTAAGTTGATATAATTGCACCAGAAACCACTTTGGTTGCTTGGTTTGACTCGTAATATCTTGGCATTTCACCAACATCTATTCTCATCTTATCTTGATAATAAATTAGGCACCGCCCCCCCTTGGGTTGGGACCATCTAGTACTAAAAAAAAAAAAAAAAAATAAATTAGGCACCGGAAACAACCTTGGCCGCCTCAACTCATAATTGCTGGATCCGCCAACACTGGATAATCAGTACAGGCAGCAAACATCTGAAGCGATACATCAGCCTTCCGCTGGAAATCCCACAATGGACCATGAATGGACGTTGGCATAGACTATCAATTCTGTTGACAAATTGGATCATCTCTGGCTATTAGTTGCTGGTGATCCAATTACTAATTTGGGGCCACCAATTGGCCCCATTTAACCCCGAATACCAAACTTGGCGGAATACTAATTCTGGTTTAACCCAAATTGGGGAGCAACTAACCAGTGATCAAACTAAATACCATGAAATCAGTCAATAAAGTATTCTGCCAGGATTAACTATATCATTCCAAATAACGCTTAATCATTGAAGGATTCCATCTGGTTGAAATTCCAACACACCCCATACAAGTTCTGGCATGGGGTATGATCCTACCTCCCCCTCCCCCAAAACCTGAAACTACAGCTGCACCTGCGGCCACCAATCAGCATACTCCTCTCCTCAATGCCACACATGATTTCTCCAACAAAGCATTATATTGAACCCCAGTTTAATACCATGCTTCCTCCACCGAATTAACAAAACCTCAACCTTACGCCAATTCCCCAATTAAATTCAACCAGAACCCATGGGAGTTATTAGCTGAAATTGACAAATCAGGTAAGCTCATTGAAGAACCATCTCTGCAGATTGAGCTGTTCGTTAATGCTGAATGGGACGCCAAATACCCCCCTTAACTATATACCCCATAGATAAATGGCAAATCATTTACAGTGATCACCAGCTTGCAGTTGAAGCAGCTGCAAAACCAGATTGTCGCCCCTTTTGTAAAGCTTTTGCAAATCCAGTTGCAATGCTCACAGGAGGTATTCCCCCTCCTGTTTTCCATTCAACCCTCTTTCTTAAAGCAAAACCACAATCAATCAGTTACACAAAAACGTCAACGAAGCTATCCAGAACGTGGTAATGGTAGCACGGAATCCTAAAGCTAATATTACCTGAACCAATATTGCCACGTTTATTAAACTCCTAGATGCCCGCATAAAGCAGAAATAGCTTTAGCCAAATATATCAGTGACATTTTCCTAGCTGGCAATTTCAATGAAATACCAATCATTAGTGATATTAAACTACATGCCGTTGTTGCCCTGACGCCCTTTTTTGTCTGCCTTGACATGTACCCTACTATGGGAGGAGGAAGCTGCTGCCAAAGATGAGCCCCCCAATCCCCCCTCACCTTCCACTATGAAGCAACAAGCGGTTTCCGCTGTCCACCTGGTTGATTGTTTTGTTTGGAGTGTTTAATTCAATCCGCACATTTGGGCGTTTTGTCTGAACCAATTAGTTACGTTAGTTTTTAGTTTTATTTTTTTGGTAATGTCCGTCCCCTGGTCAGCTTACCTCGAATAAATATAAGGAAACCAGGGTGGACTTTCAGCTAGCAGCTTGCCCCGCGTTAGAATCATCCTGAAAGGGCAGATTCATGAATTTAACTCCCCAGAAACTGCGGGGTTCATGGAATGGCTATTACAGGGTTACCGCCTTTATAAAGGAGATGTTGGCGACCATGTCATGAGCCTGTTCTATAATCAACGTAACCAAGAAGAATGGTATGTCATGTATATGTCATACCTCAACTCTACTACAATGGGGTCATCTCACTGGCTTGACTCCCATGGGGTTGAGGAATACCTGGTTGCATATGTTCATCCTTTAAACCAACTTCTAAGTGTGTTGGCCTGCATAATATTGAAATTGGCAATATCATGAATTTTGTTTAAGTGCAACAGAATGACACTCGCCTCTTGCTTTAACTGCCTGACCACTCCTTCTCATAAAGTACAAGGGGCACTAGTTATAGTGGAAAGTTATGTTGTGGACGTCCATAATCAGTTGGGTAAATTATTCCCCGCATGAACAATGAGTTACCCCAAATCATGGGAGAATCATTAAATCAGTACAGTCTTTCAGGTGAATGGATTTGAGATGCCACAATACTGGGTAGTAACACTGAGCGTTTCATGGTGGAAATGACTAAATGGGTGGAAGATATCAACATGGCGTTGTCTCAGATGAGAAACCCGGTCACCCTGTTGGAGCACGTGATTGATCACGCAGACTCAATAACAATTGAAATTAGTCAACTTTGAGCTGATGGAGTAATCAGAGGGCTGCTGATAACTTGGCCAGCTCTTTCTTGGCAACACCAGAATATTGCCAATTGCTAGAATGGATACCCAACTGGAGGGTTCCAGCCAAGCGGTTCAAGGACAAACCATTACTCTTTCATTTGCTGAGACAGCGTAGTACGCCAATATGCTAGTACACATAGAATACCTCCAATGGTCTAATGAGGAGCTGATGCGGGTATGAGTTGCTTTAATCAGTCAATTGGATGAAGTGAACTGACAGGCTCACAAAACTGGATTGCAGAACACGAAAATGTGGAGGACGTTAGAGGATGTCCTTTGTATTGCTTCAGACAATTGTGTGAAAATTTGATACAGAACAAGGCTGTGCAGAAATTACAGAGAGAAATCAAGGAGCTCTTGCAGAAGGTGAGAGATTGGCAGTGCCACTGCAATTTGGTCAAGGCAGAGCGGATTGTAGATGAACTTTTCGCTGCACAGACTGGCGAAGGAAGTAGGGGGTGAGTGCAGCAGAGACTCTGGCAATGAATAATACAGTTCATTCAGTAAGCACACCCTGGTTTTCACGTTAATCCCTCCCAACAATCAAACCTATTCTCAATCACCTACGGCAGATTTACAACTGGCCAGGCGATCCTATTATGACCAGCAAGTGAAGTTCCCCTTAGTCAATATGAACCATACTTTTCTGCTCCCTGAACCAGAAGCCTGGTGCAGGGTGAGTTTGTATGCGTCAAGAAGTTGCCACTTTTTAATTGAGATGAGAACATGAATAACTACTTTAAACGGTTTGAATTCGCCATGGAAGGAGCATTGGAGTGGTTTAAGGCTAAACTGTTTTTCCTCCCTGGATGACAAGAATGCTGAACTGGTTATATGTTACCTTAAGTGTAGCAGCGAAACATATCAGGAGCGAAGAAAATATTGTTCTGTCTTTTTGGGGGTGTGCAAAAATAGCGCATCATAAAGAAATTTTTTCTAATGGTAAAATTTTAATGGAACAAGTCCCTGGTGGAGTTCGTGGAGTGTTTCACATCTGCGGACCATGTGTTAGTGGGAGCAGATATTTTAATCAAAAAGGACGTGGGCAAGCAATGAAGGCAGCTGTTAAGCCATATCAGGAGCTTTATAAATGCTAAGTCTTCCATTCTTTAAGAAGATATGGCGCTATTTCAAATTGTCAATTATTTACACCATCTATATAAAACTTTTAGTGCTCCCAACGTGGAATGAAACGCCCCTATGACAGCTACCAAATTCCTTTTAGAAAAACGGATAAAATATCGGTTATAAACCATATAAATAATACTCAGCCACTTATCACTTTGGTGGGTCCTTTCCATCCTCCTTATAGTCACCTGACTTGTCCTCAGCTGAATTACACCTCCTTGGGTAACTTTTAACCCGTATCTGCAGGTATGATGCAGAAATGAGAGCTGTATACAAATGCTTTCTCTTTGTGCGGCAAAAGAGGCTATTATGTGGCCAGCTGAACCAGAAAACCTATTTTAATCATGTACTGCCAGCCCTGACTGAACAGGGAATATTTTTTGTGGTTTAGAGATGTGACACTCTATCTCCACTGATTCAAATCTATTTGTCCCTGATGATTTCAATAAGTCTCTTTGCATCAGTCTCAGTAATCACCCCAAAAAGTATTTATACCAACAAAGCTTCAATGATGTCTCAGGGCTAACATGTGAGGGAGGCAAGGAGAATACAGGCTCAGGGTTTCACTGAGATGTACAAAAACCGTACGCCTGTCAAATCCTTGAGTAAAAACCCATGTGCATTATCAGACCCTCAACAGATGTTGTGCACTAGAGAGTGGGAACAGTGTGTCAGATTCTGGTGGTTGACTCAAAAAACCTTTTGAAAACCATCATATTGGTCTGATTATCCTCCCAATGCTCAAGATAGTACCTTAATTCTCACCTCAGAGCATTTTGCAACTACACGGCTTGGGCCAAATATCTCAACGTCAATTTGATCAAGTATTTTATCATAAAAGCTCAGGACAAATACACTTGCACATTATGGCCAACTACTACTGCAGCAAATCTTGGCAATTGGTCCTGATTATCAGGAACACAATAAAACAACTAGTATAAAAAATCGTTATGGACCTGAAGTTAACGTTTAAAAGTCCCATAGACAATCAGATGAACAATAATGTAATATATTTCTCACCCTAGGGCGAAATTTGTATGTTGATCCACATAATCAGCACAATAGCACTTGAACATGGACTGCCTAAAAGGGAGTACCTAGTGCTATCAAGAGAGAGGCCTGTCGATGCCCCAATTAGGGGTGTATTATCTACTTTAATTGATAAAAAGAATTTCACAGAAGGTGTATTTCGTCATCAATATGACAGAACTCAAATCAAAAATATCCTAGGACAATATTGCATGTTTTATCGCAATTTTTGTCAGTATAGTCCTCCTGAATTTTAGAGTACTTTGCCACTAATAAACCTAAGAATAGGCTCAGTTATATCAGTTCAAGGGACAAACTGAAGTGGTAAAGATCTGTTGAAATTGCATGCTCAAATGTGGCCAGGAGATGTTTTAGGGGATTAAATACCGGCGCCTGGCCAAATGACTTATTATCTAATTACTACCATCTAAAAAAAGGTATATTTATGTTTATCTCTTTCCTAGTATTATCTGAATTCTAACTTTGGAGAAGTGTCGACATGCTGGAAGCATTAAATCCAAAGCTTGTATCAAAACTTGCTTTGGAAGAAGTTCCCAATTACGTTGGGTGGTTTATTATACCCAAAAATGACCAGAAGATTTGAGGCTATTTTAATATGCCTAGTGAGTTTTCAAATGATGTGAATACCATAATACACTGTCAATATCAAGGATTAATGTACGGAACTGTGTCTGATTAAGTGTACAAAACAATAATTATCAAGTAAGAGATCCTCAGAATCTCACAACTGGTGCCCACTCAAAACCGGTGAAACTCTCTGAAATGGAATCAAATAACCAATTCTTGGTAATTCCGCCAGATGCAAGATGTAAACTAGCAATGTGGAAATTTCAGATAATTTTACCAAATGCTAAGGCTCTGAAGCTGGTACCTCCTACTCCCAGAAACTTATCACAGTGGGGGAGCTCATGCATCAAAACCAGTCGTCCCAAATAGGGATGAAGATGATGCCTTGAACAACAAGTTTTATAAAAATTTGGATGGTTCTGTCAAGATTGCAGGGTAGAATTACGAAATTACTAAGAAATCTTGGGAACTCAGAATGCAATTATCAACTGCAAATTCCTGAGTTGATAGTATAGCCAAAGCCATTTAAAGCTTAATGTCCAATCAAGCTGTGTTCAAAGAAATCATGACAGCCTCAAAAAACAAAGCTACCAATGCTCACCCAGCTTTGACAAAAGAGAAATAGGAAAATGCTTTTCTACTTGGCCAAAAAACAGTTTGGAAAAAATAAGGGCCAAACTCAAGCATCAGAATCCAGTAGTTCAGAGTAATATCATAAAAGCTGAATCAACAGAAATTGACACCAATGCAGAAACCAATTCTTTGAACATCTGTTCTATGCTTAGAATCCTGGTAGCCATCTCAGCTCCAGATAATCCCCAACGGGAAAGAGGGTCAATTATGAGTGATGATACACCAAAACGTTCAAGGAGAAGTACAATTTCTATGCCCAAAACTGAGCGAGATGACTTCAAAGCACTGAATTTACCAAAGTTTGATAAGGATGGGAATATTCTCAAATTCCTCAAGCTATTTAAAAAGCAATTAGGGAAGCATCAGACCATGCAAAAAGATCAGCTCTAATTAACTCACTTGATGCCCATAGCTGTGACCTCGTTATGCCCTATCTGGGTGACGATTGGTCCTATATGGATGCCAAAATTGCAGTAACAAAACAGTTTGGAGGTCCTTAGAAATTAGAAACTTGAAAAAGAGAGCTTCTTAATATTAAATTCAAACATAATGAGACTACCAAGGAATTTGCAGACAGATTTCTCCATGAGGCACAAATTCTGCGTGGCTGCAACGCAATAGATAAGTTTAACGCTAAGATTGCAATGGAACATGCAGTTATGCCCTTCCGTGAACTGCACAATGGCATGAAGCCTGCATTCAATGGAAGCTTGGAAATCCAAGAACTTACCAATTACTTGAGAAGCTGTTCCCATAAATTCAATACACCTAATCAGGCCAAGGATCAGTAAAAATCCCAAGTTTTAGGCCAAAAAAGCAACACTATGTCAGACCAAGGGAAAAATTTAAGAAATATGAACCAAAAAGTTGGGCAAAGAGCAGTAAAAGGGGCCAATTACATGCCACAACTGTGGTCAAAAGGGGAACTTTGCTAGAAAATGCTACAAATGGTCCAACAAATAGCGTGGGGTCAACGTTGCTCTAGAAATTAACAGTGACAGTGAGGCGGGAAAAGAGGAGGTGGAGTAGAGGCGGAATGCTCTAACTCCACATATGTTTGAACCATTCCACCTGCCCGGTGAGCTCTTTAGGGCCAAAGAATTGCTAAGAATAAACTCCACTATATTGTGGCTAATGATGTCATGATGGTCAATACTAAGGCCACAGCAAAAGCAACTAAACCCTTGAAAATTACCAAAGAAGCCGAGCAGAGGTATCAAAATCTTACACAAAGCGAATTATTGATCAGGGTTTGGACCTACAACCCAGATGTTCAACTGACCTACCTAAGATTAACAACGTTTAAGTAGCTATTATAATGAAGGCCTTAGCAGATAATTTCCTAGGTATTTGCTCAAGCCTGAAATCACACCTGGAATCGGGCAGCAATCACAGCATTCATACAATATTTACCTCTGAAAACTACTCTAAATGCACTTATGTGGACATAGCAGTAAACAAGGTGTGAGTTCAGGCTATTGTTGATAGTGGCGCTCCTATCAAGATAGTAGGTAAAAAGTTGGTTAAAACACTTAAAATTGCGCCCAATGTTGCCCACTGCCAGGAATATGGAACAGCTGGAGCGCATACAACTAAATCGCTGGGCACACACAGTACCCTACCTCTCAGATTCGGATCAATTGTGTTAACAGAACCTGCTATAGTATTGCGAAATATAAATTATGATATCCTAATTGGGACTGATTTCTTAAGAAGATATGGAGTTGTTAGCAATCATAAGTACAATACTCTCACCATTCTTGGCCAGTCTATTCCACTTTACTATAACCAGGATATGGTAGTTGAGAAAAAGAAACCAGCTTATTCATAATTCTGGCCTACAAGAATGGACGTATCCCTATTGAGTATGTCAGAGCACGGTCAAAGATAAAAGCACTAATCACTCAGATTGATGAGTCAAATGGCATTCCACTTCAATCAAATCAGACCATCAATAAACCATCTGGAGAACAAGTAATCATCCTGACAGGACTAACAATTAATATCCTAGAAGGACTTTATGGTGAAGTATATCAACCATGGTCTGAATCTCAATTCAAACCAAACATTGCCCCTGGTATTATAATTCCTGGCCATGAAGAAATACATATCTTATGCGCTAACCTGCAAAAAATTGGCTCATTTCCATCAAGCGACATCAAACAATCGCCTTTCTGCATCTGATCCTTACCTTGGAAATTCACTCATTCCATTAGTTCAAAATTTTGTCAAATTAGGGCTCCCCAATAGGGACCTACTCAGCATAAATAATGTCATCCCTAAGGCTGATTTAAGCAACCTGACCAACTCCAAGAAAGGCCAAGCTCAGGAGTTATTAATTTAATTAGGAAATATTCGCATAGGATAATTTTGACTTGGGATGTGCTAAGGGTGTCACCCACAAAATTGATACTGGAGAATATAAACCAATTCGATTATGCCTAATTAGATGCTCAAAATCGTCAGAAGAAGCTGTCTCAAAGGAGATTAAGGAACTCCTCTATTGTGGCATGTTAGTACCCTCAAAAAGTCCCTGGGCATCACCAATATAATAGTGAAGAAAAAGTAATAAAGCAACTGAGTAGTCATTGCTTATCAGAAGTTAAACAACATCACAAAGAAGGACACATACCCTCTGCCACAAATTGATGATGCCTTGGATAGGCAGGGGGTGCAAAGTTCTTCTCGGCAATGGACTTTATCAGTGGATATTGGCAAATAGATCTTTCTGAAGAGGAGCGAAAGAAATGTGCAATTATAACCCAAGTTGGCCTATTCCAGCTGACTAGAATGACTCAAGGGCTCTGCAATGCCCCAGCTACATTCCAATGGTAAATGGACACAATCCTGGGAGATTTGAAGTTGTCATGTGTACTAGTGTACCTTGATGCTACCAATGTTTTCAGCCACACATTTGATGACCACCTGGAATACTTAGAGGAGGTTTTCAGGTGGCTAGCTGCTGCAAAATTAAAAATAAATCCCAGAATATGTCAGTTTTTCAAAGATCAACTAGAATACCTCAGATTTGTGATGGATAAAGTGGGTCTTTGGCCCCAACCCTCTAAACTGGATGCCAACTCCAAAATGAAATGGCCTGAATCCAAGCGAATATTCAAGTATTCCTATGCATTATTGGGTACTATTGCCAATGTATTGCTGATTTTTCACAACTTGGTTAGCCACTTTTCTATCTATATAAAGATAAGGTCTTATTCAACTGGACTCCAGATTGCCAGGATCCATATGAGCAACTCTGAATGGCCTAATTGGGTACGCCTGTACTTTGATACCTGAACTTTGATCATAAATTTATCATCAAAACTGATGCATCCCAAACAGCAGTTGAGGCCATGTTATCCCAAGTTGGATAATATTGAAAATAACATACAGTTGCCTTCGCTAATTGGGCCCTAAACATTCATGAAAGGAACTACACTGTGATGTAATGAGAATGCTTAGCTATTATATATGCTTGCAAGCAAATTCAAGTTTACCTTCATGGCACTCATTTCAAAGTTGTTACCAATCATGCTTCCTTGAGAAAGTATACAACTTAAGAGAACCTGAGGGCTGATTAGCCCGCTGGGCGTTGAGGCTTAAAAATTTGTGACTACACCATTGAGCATTGAGCTGGGACAAAGCACTAAAACGTTAATTTCCTATCCCAACTACCCACCATTGCAACACTTAGTTGAGCCACTTATAAGTTAGTTATCAAAATGATCAACGGAGAGTATCAAGATGAGCCCAAATTCCGTTAAAAATATTATTGGATCTACGAAAAAATACACCCATCAAAAATGGAGTGCTTTACAAGATCATCAAGGCAAGAAGTATATTTTCCCCCGACCTTTGGCCCAAACAGACCTAATAATGGCGGCGCATAAGGCCATAGGGCATGGTGGATTCAAGGAAAAACGAAAGAGCATCTGAAGCAATTCTACTATTGGGAGTCAATGCATTTTGCAATCCAAGAAACACTAGAATTCTGTGCGGAGTGCCAAGGTAAAAAATGTTATGAAAAAGCACATCTTACCAGCTTGTTTGGCCCAAGTTTTCCTGACACACTATATCTGTCAATGTTGTCAGCCTAATTCCAATAAGCAATATGAAACAAAGTACATAATTGTAGCCATCGACCACTTGACCAAATAAGTTGAGGCCAAGGCCATTCAGGAAGCTGGAGCACAACTACCACCAAATTCGTCCTTGAAAACATCATACACAAACATGGATGTCCTCAGGTTATACTGACCAAAAATGGAACCAACTTTACCACCAATGTCCTTGCCAAGCTCAACCTATTTAAAGGGAGTATGAGGTGTGCTTTCTGCCCCATATCATCCCGAAACTAATGGGACTGTTGAGCGTGCAAATGGGACGTTGGTGAACATTATCCAGAATTTAACATCTGCCAAACCATCTGAATGGAGTACTTATCTAAGTTTGGCACAATTCGCCTACAATATCTCCTACCATTTGTCAACCAGGATGTCTCCATTTTAGGTGTTATATGGATGACACCCAGCCCTACCAACGCTACTATAATTGGCCATAGAGGAACCTGGCGAAAACAAGTAATTTCAGAATGTTGAGAAGCTTGCTAATGCTGTAATCAAACTATAAGCTCAAGCCTTTGATAACAGTTTTGCTGAGAAAAAGGAGTGACATCAAAAGGTCTTAGAGAATTGCTAGACACTGGCCAAATTCAAAGTTAACAATGAAGTTCTATTTTTCAATACCCACATATCAGGCTAATTGCAAAAGTTAGCTTGCATCTGGGTCAGACCATTCGAAGTGATTGAGAAGAAATCTAAGTTTATATAGACTATTAAGGATATTAAGACTGGCCATATATACAACTGAGTCCATGCAATATTCTTAATAAGGTTCAATAAGTAGGCCAATCAAGAAAAAAAAGCTGAAAAAAAGAAAAAGAAAAACAAACAAAACAAACAAACATTTATATATATAATAGCTTTATTCTAATTAACTTTGGTTCACACTTGAGGTTGGGATGAGGATCTAACTTCAGACTCAATGGGCATTTGGCTAATATTAACAATAAGAGGATCATACTTTAGACTCATCAGGAGTTTGGGCCAAAGGTATCAAAATAGAAGACCCAACTTCTTTCTCATTGGGTGTTTGGGCTGAAGATAACAGATGCTTGTAATCAACGAAGGCTAATTAGGAATCTTAGGGCTTATGATCGAGTCAGGTGGGAGGAAATGTCATATTATGGTGGTTGACTCAATAATAAACCCTTTGACAACCATCATATTGGTCTGATTATCCTCCCAATGCTTGAGATAGTACCTTAATTCTCACCTCAAAACCTATTTCAACTACACGGATCAAGCTGAATATCCCAACATAAGTTCAATCAAGTATTTTATCATAAAAGCTCAGGACAAATACACTTGCACATTATGGCCAACTACTACTGCAGCAAATCTTGGCAATCGGTCCCAATTATAGGGAATAAAATCAAACAACTATTATACAAAATCGTTCAAGACCTAAAGTTAACGTTTAAAAGTCCCATAGACAATCAGATGAACGATAATGTAATATATATCTCTCACCCTAGGGCAAAATTTGTATGTTGATCCACATAATCAGCACAATAGCACTTGAACATGGACTGCCTAAAAGGGAGTACCTAGTGCTATCAAAAGAGAGGCCTGCTGAAATCCCAATTAGGGGTACAACATTTACTTTAATTAATGCAAGAATTTCACAAAAGGTGTATTTTGTCAGCAGTATGACAAAACTCAAATAAAGAATATCCTAGGACAATTTTGCATGTTTTATTGCAATTTTTGTCCCTGAAATTCTCCCAATTTTGCGAGTATTTTGCCACCAATAAATCTAAGAATATGTCTCAGTCATATCAGATCAAGGGCCAAACTGAGGTGGTAAAACATCTGTTAAAATTGCGTGCTCAAATGTGGTCAGGAGATGCCCTAGAGGTATAAATACCGGTGCCAGGCCTAATGACTTGTTATCTAATTAATACTATCTAATAAAAGATCTTTTTATTTTAGCTTTTACTAGTTTTTTTTAATCATAACTTTAGAGAAGTGTTGACAAGCTGGAAACGTCAAATTCAACGCTTTTATCAAAACCTGCCTTGGAAGAAGTTCCCAATTATGTTTGGAAAATTATACCCAAAATTGACCAGAAGTGTCAGGCTATTTTAATATGCCTAGTGAGATTCTGAAGGATGCAAATAACATAAGCCAATGGCAATATTGAGGATCAATCTACAGAACTTTGTCCCAATTAAGCTTGCAGATAATAATTATCAAGCAACCGATTTTAGAGCTTCACACAGTGCAATCCCAAAAGTGAAATTTTACAGACATATCCTCATTTAAGCGCTAGTAAAATCACATTTCTTTATAAAAAAAGCCCCTGGATGTTTATATAATATGCACCAATAAGTCTTCTTATTCTGAGTGTACATAATATAATATTTTTGTAGAAGGTACAATAATATGGGCAACTATAAATACTTGTGCACCAGTTAGTAAGATATCTACTAAGCTAGTTGCTAAGCTTCTGTTGAAGCTGGATGTAGAACATTGGTAGTGAATGGAACCTCTGGGCACAGAGCACTGTGTCTGAGGCGCATATAGCGCGTTGCCTCTAAGGTTTGGGCCAGTTGACGCATCTGCCCTGTCTGTTTTTAGTTTAATAGTGCTTATGACATGTTATTCAGGCCCATATTTATGTGGTGATTCAAGGCAGTAGTCAATAGGGTGGAAGAAGCATTTGAGATTCTGGACAGCGGATTCCAATTTATTTTACCTATAGAAGAGTCCCAAAGGATCCCAACCACTCCAGTCAAATTAATCTTACATATAGCGATGGTGTGATTCCTGTCCACTATCAGTGGATGAAGCAGAGGACCAGAGATCCTCCTAACCAGAAATACAAGTATAATGGTGTTCCACTACGGACTGTGAATGCTTTAAGTATACCTTCCAGGAACTAGGTCATAGTAAGAACGGAGCTCAGATAAATAAGTCCTCAAAAGGCATATGGTGAAATTATGGGGCGCTACCTGAAATCTCAGCTTAAACTCCATGTGTCTCCGAGGTTACTGTTACCAGGACAGGGGGAAGCAAAGGTATTACTAGGGAACCTAAAGAAGGAGTCCATGAAGGTCCAAAGGTTTGAGGTTGTTTCTCATCTGCATCTGACTCCTATTGATGAGGTTCCCCAAATTAACGACTTTGGATCTTGGGTTGACCTGGCTTACCTGTAAAAAACTTGTTAATAAATTGATATGACTGGTTGATAAGCCCCAAATAACTGTGGCGGATTGCTTAATATTTGCCAAAACTGAGTAGAATAATATTTACTAGATTGCCTTGAAAAAAGGTGATAAGGATAAAACAAACTCAAGAAGAATATCTTGATTGCCTCAAAATAAAGCAATAAGGTGATGGTGAATTCAAGTAAAATGGACTCAGCCAAAGCCTCTAAGTTACAGGGATAAGCCAACTAGAATACAAAGGAAAAGAATAGCCTAAACCAAAGGGTCAGAATTGACTAAAATCATGGACGTATAAATGTGACGAGAAGACTAGAGGAGAGGAGATTTTTGGTAAGAAGAAGAAGAGATACGTGAGCAAAGAAAATCTGCTATATTCATTAAAATAAATAAAAAGGTGTGGCCAAAGCTATTGCTTCATGTTTTATTAAATTTAGTAAGTTTGTATCTAAGAACTTTTGATCTACATATTGTCCATACATTGCTCAATGGTCTTAACCCTATGCAAACCTTACGGCGTATACTAACTATATTGCAAATTTTATAGCAGGGTTGCTCACTACAGGGGCCATTTCACAGCCACAAATAAATTCTCCAGTCGCCGGCTATATCACATCAGGATTGCAAAGACAGCAATCTTTACGGCACACTGAACCATCCAGGTGCACAGAAATCAAACATGTTTTGGATGCAGTGCTCAAAAAGCAAGATGAGTTCCTTCAGGAGTGTAACGAGGTAATAGACCAACTCAAAGATGCGTTCAGCCAGCTGCAGATCCTAGGCAACAAGACAGGCAAATAGCCAATTTCCTGGATGAAACTACTGAGCGTATATTATGCGTAGTGGAAATTTAAAACACCTTCTACCTTCAACCCCTTCTTTGAGAAGGGAAATAGCAACAAGTACCCACTAGGAAAGAATCATCTTATGGTAATATGAGACCAGATACCAAGCTGAGAATCTTTTTACCAAGCATGAAGGACGCATGAGCTACTCAACCATGATGGCAGCTATGGGGATGATTATGCTCTAACAGACCAATTCCTCTGGGTGATGGCTTACTGCTTAACAAAGAGACCCACGCTACCCCTAAAGCAGCAGATAAGCCATGCTCCGCAAGCCCTTCTGAGCCAGTTCTCTCGTCAAAGATCCAGCTATGAGCCTCAATTAACCCGCAGTACATTTCAAAGGCTCGCAATTATGAGCGAGAGGAGGAGGTGTGTATCAATAAGATGTCTCCTTTCAATTATGACGGAAACATCCATGGGTACTTTAAATGATTAAAATCAGAGTGGAAGGAGCGTTAGATTGGTTCAAGGCTAAATTGTCAATATTCGCCCTGGATGTCAGAAGCGCTGATAAAGTCACTTACTATCTTCCAAGCAGCTCTTTTACTTACCAAGAGGTGAAGGAGACCATTCTGCGTTTGTTTGGGGGCAGCGCAAAGATGTCAAAGCAGAAGGCCAAGTTTTTGATTATTGGGTTTAATTGTAATGAGACCCTGAGTTTGATTAATTTATGATAGAAGCACATATGTTAATTGAAGCAGGGACTGTCTGAAGCTATTTTTGAATTGCGATGACCTCTGCAGTGAAGCCATACTATGAAATTTACAACTCCATGGCTCTGGTTCTTCAGGATGGCGTAGACTTGCTCAAGATTGTCCAATTTCTGCATTGTTTTTATGCCACCTTTACTTCTTACAATACAAATAAGAAATCCTCAGCAGATTTCGTAAGTCCTTCTCATTTGGGTGAATCATCGAGCCATGTTTTATTCCGCCCAGTAATATCCAGCCTTATTAAAACTACGCGCCTCACCCTCAGCTGAGTTACACCCAGCAGTCCAACTTCCAGTCTAGACCTGCTTACAACTGCCATCAGCCCAACTTTTAAGCTGAACCTGCTTATGCAGACCATCAACAGTACAACTATTGGCTTGGGCCTGCTTACAATACCAAGGATATGAGCCCTATGGGATAAATTTCTTTGATTGTAGTCAATCTGGGCACCTTTCATGGTACTGCCCTAATCTTCAGGTCCATTATGTACAGCAGGACCAGTACTACCAGGGAAAAGATGAAGTAGATAAACGCGGGATCCTCTACCTCCGCTATCCCAACCCCAATTGTCCCACCTAAACCTGACATAGTATATCCAGCTGCAGACCCTCAGTATTATGACGAGTTCCTATATCAGCAGCCAGCTTAAGGTAATTGTACTGACACAGGCGCAAGAAAAGCCCATGGCGGAAGGAGGACCCACAGGAACAATTGAAGCCCTGCGCCTTCCAGATTCTTGAACAAATTGGCTGGACAAGCCGAGACCCTTCTCAGATGTCCCTTCCCTGAAAGGAGTAAACGTCGCTCTTCCAATGGACGCTATCATTAAAAAATACCCTAAAGTAGGTGAGGGGATTATGTTTTCCTTGGAAAGAGAGGTTCTTTAAACGTTCACGTAGTAAACAGTCAAAATTCTTCGTTTTTAATGCAATTATTATGACATTCTTATGTAAAAAATTGAATCAGCGCTGTAATAGATATATGGCGCCTCAGTCATATAGTTTCTACTATGTTGATGGTGAAGTTGACGTTGAAACCCAATGTGAAACAGTGAATGGCGTATGGGACCACTGGAGCTGAAATCACAGTTTCAAATGGAGCATACAGTGCGCTCCCCTTGCGGTTTGGGTCATTTGCCATTGCAGCTCCAGCAATAGTGATACCAAACAGTAATTTCGTTTTGTTAATTGGAACTGCTTTTATATGCGACGCTTCAGTGCTGTTGTAGATTAATAGAGGAGACTCTCGAAATTTTTGGGGAAGCAGATCTCAATTTGTATTGCCTCCAGCGGAGTGCCAAAGGATCCTGTGCATATGGGACATGTTAACCTTTCAAATAGTGACGGTATAATCCTGGTTTGTTACCATTGACTGAAAAAGAGGACCTGGGACTTCCCTCAGCAGATATATGAATATCAAGGGCTGTCTCTCTGAGCTGCCGGGCCTATATCCATCCACTCCAGTCACCAAGTAATAGTGAACAATGAACTGGAGGTAGAAGTACCACATGGACTATATGGGAAAGTTATTGGGCCTTATCAGCTATCACAGCTTGAGCCCCATGTGGCTCCAGGTATTATACACCTGGGACATGAGGAGATCAAGGTTTTACTTACAAAGATAAAAATAGAACCCTTACAAATCCGCCAACATCTAGTAGTGGCATAAATACACTTGATCCCTGTTGGGGAGGTCCTACAGGTCCATGAGTTTGGGTCACTGGACGAATTTTGTTTGCCTGTTGAACCACAGCCTGTCATAGTGAATGTGTACTACGTGATGATAAACTGGGGTTATTGGAAGCACAGATTAATCAAGTGATAGTTATATTTCAAAAATATAAAGAGATTTTTTTCTGTTAATGACCATAATTTAGGATATTTATGGGGGTGGTCCATCAGTTGGACACTGGGGATCATCCTCACATCAGGTCATGGCCGATCCGCTGATCAAAGGCAGCGGAGGAATTAGTGATGGAGGAGATCAAAAAGCTACTGTAGCAAGGGATGCTCAAACCTTTAAAGAGTCCTTGGACTTCGCCTGTCCTAATTATAAAAAAGAAGGATGGTACCTACTGTGTAGTGATAGACTACCAGAAGCTCAACAGTATTACCAAAAAGGACTCATATCCCTTGCTGCGGATCAACAATTTGCTGGATTGGTTGGGCGGAGCTTGTTGCTTCTCAGTGATGGATTTGATATTGGGTTACTGTAAAGTCGAGCTACCCATGTTGGAACAGGAGAAATGCGCCATTATCATCTCTAAAAGTCTCTTTCAACCAGCTCATATTCCACAAGGGCTGTGTAATGCCCTGGATACGTTCCAACGGACCATGGACACCATTCTCGGTAACCTGAAGCTGTCATGCATCTTTTTGTACCTCAATGATATCAATGCTTTTTTGCACACATTTTCTGAGCACCTCACCCATCTAGAGGAGGTATTCCGCTGGTTGGCTGGGGCAACATCAAGATCAAGCCTCGTAAATGTCATTTCTTCAAAGATCAGTTGGAGTACCTAGGGTTTGTAGTAGATGCGACCAAGCTGAAGCCCCAACCATGCAAGGTGGAGGCTATCCAAAAGATGACTACGTCAACTAGTAAGTGGGATATACAAGTCTCTATAGGGATGGTCAGCTACTACCACCGCTTTATACCTAACTAAAGTTGTATTGGCGGTTTGCTGTTTGAGCCTAAAGAGAGATGCTGCATTTGAATGGACAGAACGTCGCAAATTCTCTTTTTACACACTTTGAATGGCAATAATCAGTGCGCCAGTGCTGCACTACCCAAATTTTGATAAAGAATTCATAGTTCAAATGGATTTGTCATTTTCCGCTATAGGGGCGATCTTATCTCAGAAAGATGATGAAGGGGAGGAGCACCCAGTGGCATACTGCAGTTGAATCCTGATCTTCCACAAACATAATTACACCGTGACTGAGTGGAAGTGCTTACTGGTGATTTATGTGTATAAGCAATTTTGGGTATATCTGCATTGTGTGAGGTTCAAGGTTGTAATGTATCAAGCTTTGCTACACTGATTGCGAAACCTCTTTGAGCTGGAAAAGCGCCTAGCTTGATGTGCCCTCAAACTACAGGCTTACAACTTTGAGATCCTCCAACAACCTGGAGCCAAACACCAGAATGCAGATTGCTTATTGAGATTGCTCACAATTGAGGTAATGGCGGATCTGCCATAATGTTTGATAAGATGCTCAGCGGAAAGTATGAAAATGAGCCTCCACAAGTAATAAAGGCGTTAAATGATATGTGAGCCAATACCTTTCTGGGTAATAGTGAGTTGTGAAAGTGGATTGGCAATTCAATAGTGAACTTCCCACAACACTTAGCATGGCCTAACATTAACATGAGTGTGCATGGGGCAGTTGTACATGGTGGGATGCGTTAGACGTTGGAATTGTTATGCCCTCGCTATTATTGGGAAAGCATGAACTTTGTCATTCTTGAAACCATTTTTTGATGCCACCAGTGCCAAGTGGAAAAGCCGTTCCACCATAAAGACTGCGCACCTGTTGGTGAAACTGCACTTTTCTTGGAACATGGTTTCTATTGATGTCATTGGCCATCTGCCAATGGGAGCTAACAAATATAAGTACATTCTGGTGGCAATCAACTACTTGACCAAGTGGGTTGAAGCACAGGAGAAACAGAGTTTGAGGTCAGTCACCGTGGACAAGTTTATCATGGAATGTATTATCCAGTGACATGGCTGACCTCAGTCCCTCCTTATTAATAACAGAACTAACTTCACTTCCCACATCCTTCCAAAGCTAAACGTTCTTATGGACATCCGCAGGGTTCTGATGACCCATATTACCCTGAGTCTAATGGGACGGATGAGCGAGTAAATGGGACTTTAGTTAATATACTCCATAAACTGGTAGCGGATCAACCTCCAGACTGGAGTTCCCTCCTGTCCACTGCCATCTACACATATAACATCAGCTACCATTCTGCAACAAGGAAGAGTACCTTTCAATTAATGTATGGACGTCACCCTGCTCTTCTGGCACTGCTATATGCCTGTGTGGAAGTACTGGCGGAATGGACCAATAACGTTATCTGATGACGCTTTCTGATATTCTGATTAAATTTCAAATCAAAGCATACTCATTCAGCTTAGCCAAGAAGATAAAGAATCAGGCAGCTGATCAGGCACGTAAGAGTGGGCTATCCCAGTTCAAAGATAGGGACATTATTTTTATTCCATGATCAACATTGGTTTGGGAAGAAGCATAAGTTGGCCAGTATCTGTATTGGGCCATTCAAAGTTATTGAGAAGACAGGTGTCAATGCTTATATTATCAAGACCCAATGAGTGGATGGATCTTAAACCATGTACACATAAAGTTTATCCAGTCATATATAAAATAGGAGTCTTATCTTCCAGTCAAAGGGGGCAATGTTGCAATTCTGATATGAATGGATAATAATCCCTACGTTGTTATGGCAGAATGGGTAGCATCTGACAAGTTTGATCATGAGTACAATTATTTGAGCGGCTTAGGATGAGGCAATATTGGGTGAGAATGAATGGTTATTGGATCACTTCCAAATGAGGTGACTAGGAGATTTAAATGTATAACGGAAAGTTTGTAAATCGCTTCAAATTAGGTGATCATGAATTTAATTTTGAAGATCTGCCAGAAAAAGTGAGATACGGCGGAATAAATTACTAAGCTGAGGAAATGGTATTGTCTAAAAATGCTGAGATATAAGCTAGATGAGACAATTGAAGAGGGAGGATTGTTAGTGTAATAAAGAAGGGAGCAAAGCAGCGAGAATCTGCTGAAAATATTCTATCAAAAGTAATGAAGGGTTATTGGGGCCATTGCTCTATTTTACTATATTTAATTCTTTAAAGTGTATTTTAAGGACAGACGATCTTCATATCATCCATTCTATTGCTCATTGGGATTGACCCTGTCCAAAAACCTTATGACGTATCCCAACAATATTGCCAAAATCTATAAAAACCCCTATTGAGGAGGTCCTTTGGTTTCACAAATATGGGGTACTGATGAATATGGTCTACCCATCAAACTGCATCCTGGTGTAATGGCGGGTGGTACCACACAAAGGTTTTATGGGGTTATCTGAAGAGCTGAAGGATCAGGCAATAGCTTATTTGAAAAATACAAGGAGATTTTTAATTTTGATAATTATTATTAAGATGCGCTTGGGTGGTGGTTCAACGATTGGACACTGGAGATCATCCCTCATTAGGTCTCAACCAATCCACCAATAAAGAGCAGCTGAAGAAGTAGTTACCATTGAAATCAGGAAGTTACTGGAGAAAGGGATGCTAGAACCATCAATGAGTCCATGGGCTTCACTTGTCCTAATATTAAAAAAGAAGGATGGTAACAATTGGGTAGTAATAGCCTACTGGAAGCTCAATAGTATTACTAAAAAGGACTCAAATCCCTTATGATGGATTGATGATGCCTTGGATTGGTTAGTAGGAGCTTGTTATTTCTTGCAATAGATTTGAAATTGGGTTACTATAAAATTGAGTTGCCTATGGCGGAACAGTATAAATGCGCCATTATCACATCTAAGGGGCTCTTCCAAATGACACATATGCCTCAAGGGTTTTGTAACACCCTGGCTACAATCCAACAGGCTATGGACACTATCCTATGCGACCTGAAGCTGTTGTGCGTTTTTGTGCACCTTAAAAATAGCAATGTCTTTTCTCAAACTTTTTCTTACCATCTTACATGATCTGGAGGAGGTATTCCGCCGGCTTGCTGAGGTCAACGTCAAGATTAAGCCCCATAATTGCCACTCCCTTAAAGACCAGCTGGATTACCTAGGGTTTATGGTAGACACGAAGGGACTAAAACCTCAGCTGCCCAAAAAGGTGGTGACCATCCAGAAAATGTCTCCACCAAACATTAAAGGCAACATACAGATATTTTTGGTAATGATTGGTTACTACCAACGCTTCATCTTCAAATTCAGTTGTATTGGGGGCCCTCTATTTGAGCTACTGAAAAGGATGTTGTGTTCAAAAGGACTGAACGCTTACAATGCTCCTTTGATACACTTTGGATGGTGTTAATCAGTGCGCTGGTGCTATGCTACCTGAATTTTGATAAGGAGTTTATTGTTCATATGGATGCTTCTCTTTCCGCAATTGGGGCGGTTCTATCCCAAAATGCCAATGAAGGGGAGGAGCACCCTATTGCATTTTTCAGTAAGAGCCTGAACTTCCATGATCGCAATTATACCATAACTGAGAAAGAGTGCCTAGCGGTGATCTATAAAGATAACAATTTAGAGTTTACTTACATGAGTAAAGTTTAAAGTTGGGACCATCTAGTACTAAAAAAGTAAAGTTTAAAGTAGTAACAGATTATGCTTTGTTACTCTGGTTACATAATCTCAGAGATACTGAAAGGCGTTTAGCACGATGGGCTCTCAAACTGTAGGCTTATGACTTTAAAATCTTTCACCAACCAGGAACAAATCACCATAATGCAGATTGTTTATTAGAGTTACCAACAATTACCGTTACAGTGGATATAAGCAAAGTATATATGACAAGTGCTTAGTGGAAGGTACAATGACAAACCTCTGCAAGTTTTAAAAGTTTTAATTGAGATGTGAGCTAATACCTTCAACGGAATGGTGAGTAGTATATAACTATTGGAGTTTCTACAATGAACTTCCTGAGGCCCTTGGTACTGCTGAGTATTATTATAAGCGCGCACAAGGCATTAGGACATAGTGGATTATGAAAGACATTAGAATTTTTGCGCCAAAAGTATTATGAACGCATGATTTTTGACTGGATTAATCCAATTTCCTACTGTCACCAGTGTCAAGAGGAAAAACCATTTCACCAGAAGACCTCGTATTGGTTAGTGAAACTTCATTTTGCCTAGCATATGGTTTCCATTGACATCATGGGCCCCTGCTGATGGTAGCAAACCGTTCTGAATAAATTCTGGTGGTGGTCAAAAACTTGTCCAGGTAGGTCAACTTCATAGGCATTATGGGATTTGGGTTAGTCACAGTGGCCAAGTTCATAATAGAATGTATTTTCCAATGGCATGGCTGCCCTCAGTTCATCTTACTGATTGTCAGGAAATTAACCAGATGGTTTCTTCCAATGAATGATTGATATTTAGGATTAAAATAGGACAACCCTGGTGGATTGGATTATTGACCGAATTTTGTGGTTCTTAAGTGATTGCTTGGTAGTTGCTCACCAATGTGGGTTGAGCAAAATCTAAGTATTCGGCGAGATTGGATGCTAGGTTTGGTCAGGGCCAATTACTGGCCCCAAATTATTATTTGGATCACTGATGAATGGTATATAAGGATGATCTATTTATATATTTAAGTAATGTTAGCGGAAAATGACATATTCTGAGTTTGAGGTGGCCAAGGTTGTTTCTGGCACCTAATATATAATACTCAAATATCACCTGAGAAGGACAATTCCCCAAATTATTGACTAGGAGAGTCAAATTGTGACATCAGCGAGAAGTCAAGTTAATCCGAGTTTACAGAGTAGCTGAGGATGTTTCTGGTGCATATTTACTAAGTTGAATCCACATTCAAAATTTTCTATAATTATTAATTATATGCTCACCAGCGATTTATTTCTTAGGTTGAGCCAAAAATAATACTAAGACATCAGGGAGGACAGGTTGAGAGGGTTGACACCAGGGAAGAGAGAAGCGCAGTGGTAGAAAGAGATAATGGTCAGCTGGAAGATCAAGCTATAAGCCAATAGGTAACAATGGGCGCAGTAGCCCTATGTATATATAAATACCTGATGCTTCCCTTTCAATAAAGATCTCTTTTTGCCTAATCTCCCTTTTATTTAATCATATGTTTATTCTTATGGGTTGTGTTTTAGGATGGGGGATTTTATAAATGGCACGGGTGACAAGCCAAGGGTCAGCCAGCGCTGCTGGCCCCATTGCCCAGGGTGAAATCTCAAGGGTCAGCCAGTATTTAAACTGGTTGGCCTGCCAACCAGCAGAGCCCACTGTCACTGGAAAAGTCAATTTTCCAACACTGATAATGGAACCAACTTCACCTCTCACATCCTTCTTAATCTAAACAAGCTGATGGCTATCCGTTGGGTTCTGACAACCCCATATCTCCCAAATTCAACAGCATGGTTGAATATGTTAATGTGACTTTGGTGAACATACTCCTAAAATTTGGTAATGAATCACCTTCAGATTTGGAGTTCTCTTTTTTCCGTCGCACATCTTTGCCTACAACATTAGTTATTACTCTGCAACAGAGAAGAGTCCCTTCCAGTTAATGTATGGATGGCACCCAGCTCAACCTGCACTGCTCTATGCCTGCGTAGATGATACTGGTGGAGTGGATCCTCTTAGTTACTTGACCAACATGGTGAACACTTTAATCAAAATTAAATATGAAGCGCACTCTTTCAGCTTGATCAAAAATAAAGAATAAGGCTTCCAATCATGTACGTGTGGTGGGCTATCCCAGTTCAGAGAAGGAAAGATGGTTTTATTTCATGACTACATGGGTTTGGTCAAGAGCATAAGTTGGTCAACAACTGGATTAGTCTTTTTTAAATAATTGAGAAAATGGGTGTCAACGCCTACACTATCAAGGACCCAAAAGTGGTCAAATTATCAATTAAATGCATGCAAAGCTTCTATAGTAGTATAATCAAAAGGAGACTTATTGTCAAGACAAGTGAGGGTAATATTGTGAGATTGATATGATTGAACGATATACCTAAATACCTGCGGCAGAATGGTTTTTATTTGCCAATTTTGAGTAAGAAAATATTTATTTGATCTCCTAAAAATAAGGTGATAAGGCAATACTAAACTCATAAAGAATAATTATTAGATTGTCTCAAGATAAGGAGATAAGGCGATGGTGAATTTAAGAATAATGGACTCTGCCAAAGCCTCTCAGTTACATGGATAAACCAATTAGAATAAAAGGAAAAGAATAGCCTAAACCAAAGAGTCAAAATTGACTAAAGTCATGGATATATAAATGTGACTAGAAGACAAAAGAAGAGAGGATTTTTAGTAGGAAGAAGAAGAGATAGCGAGCATAAGAAATCTGTTATATACATTAAAATAATTAAAGTGGTTTTGCCATAACGATTGCTTCATATTTTATTAAATTTAGTAAGTTTGTATCTAAGACCTTTGATCTTCATATTGTCCATCCATTGCTCATTGGGTTTAACGCTGTTTAAACCTTACAATATACATTAAATATATTGCTAACTTTATAACATACCTCATTATTGTAATGCAGTGGTTCTGTATGAGGCCTAGCTGGGCTATTGG